>OY740782.1:153388919-153504378 GCA_963514005.1 Raja brachyura | reverse complement strand
CCGGGGCCGGGGAGTGAGGTTCAGTGGGGGGGAGTGAATGGTGATGAGTCTCCATCCCCGCTCCGTCAACCACATCCTCAGCACTGCCATAGTTTAGAGAGAGAAGACTTTACTGAACCTTCAGGTGGGGTGGGGATCGCAGCCAGGAGCAGCTCCGTCTATCTCACCAGTGGGTGGGTGGGGAGTGGTTGGTCCCAGAGGCTGGGCTGGGTTGGGACCGATGGATGGATGATACCCCGAAACTTTGTTCTCGGGGTATCTAAACCTCAATTTTATAAGTCATTTAAGTTATGACATCGGATGGAAGTTGCAAAGCAAATCTCGTGTAATGACAATAAATATATTATTATTATTATTATGAGTGGAGATCCGGGGCACCAGGGGTTGTGGGAAAGGACAGGGAGCCGTGATCTTGGTCAATGACAGATGACAGGTGTTGGATGGAGAGCCCACGCAACACGGAGCAGTACAGCACCCGCTGCAGACGCTTGGGCCCACAGGGTCCATTCCTAGCCTGGTGTTCTGGGCGTCACTCTCTGGGACCACACATTGCAGACCACACATTGGTCACAGAGCGGTGAAAAGGTCACGTCCAAAGATCATAGAACGTAAATTATAAATTGCAGTGTTTTTAAAAGAGTTGACTTCAGTTGTGATTAGTTAGTTAAATGCACCCTCTTTAAGGGGCATTGTGGGGAATCATAAACGGTTGTAAACCATTTCAAATATAAACTAATTATATTCTCCCAAAACAAAAATCGAGGAAAAATGCCCTGAGTGCATAAATTCCTAATTCACAATCAAGAAACTGCACCAAGAAAAATCAGATTATAATTTGATTTTAGACGCCCAATACGATCCATTAGGAACCGTGACAGTTCTGCGTGCGGAATGCACTTGGCCAAATGAAATGCATTGGTCTTTAGTGATTCAGAACTGTGTTCTGCATTGCAACAATTCATACATATTGAGCTAGGAGCTGAAGCTAGCATGTGCAGTTGTAGAACACGGCACAATTATAGGTAATCAAAAGAAAAATAATGAACTTTATCTAACACCTGGGCGAGAAGGGTGTCGACCCGAAACATCACCCATTCATTCTCTCCAGAGATGCTGCCTGACCTGAACCGCTGAGTTACTCCAGCTTTTTGTGTCTGTCTTCGGTGTAAACCAAAGATCATAGAGCGGACGCCATGACCAAAGATCATAGATTGGAGCGGAGCCGGAAGCCGGTTACGGAAATGGCGCGGAAGATTACCCATGACCTGCTGCAGCTTTTTCGACGAGTGGGCTATCTTGCTCCGCTTTATGATCTCAAGTCAAGTCAAAGTCAAAAGAGTTTATTGTCATGTGTCCCTGACAGGACAATTAAATTCTTTCTTTGCATAGCACAACAGAACATAGTAGGCATTGACTATAATTCTATACGTAAATACACACATGAATTAATAAATTAATAAAGTGCAAATAACAGATGGAGGGATATTAATGTTCAGAGTTCCGAGCCAGGTTTAATAGCCTGATGGCTGTGGGGAAGTAGCTATTCCTAAACCGGGTTGTTGCAGTCTTCAGGCTCCTGTACCTTCTACCCGAAGGTAGCAGGGAGATGAGTGTGTGGCCAGGGTGGTGTGGGTCCTTGATGATGCTGCCAGCCTTTTTAAGGCAGCGACTGCAATAAATCCCCTCGATGGAAGGAAGGTCAGAGCCGATGATGGACTGGGCAGTGTTTACTACTTTTTGTAGTCTTTTCCTCTCCAGGGCGCTCAAATTGCCGAATCAAGCCACGATGCAACTGGTCAGCAAGCTCTCTACTGTACACCTGTAGAAGTTAGAGAGAGTCCTCCTTGACAGACCATCTTTGGTCACGTCCAGCAATTACATTACAACACCACCTCACTGATTGTTACACAGACTAGTACAGCAACAGGCCCTTTGGCCCACAGTGTCCATGTGGAACGTGATACCCAGATACATTTATAATCCATATCCCTCCGGTTCCTGCATATCCATGTAAATGTAATCCATGTCTCCTAAACACCACTATCGTATCTGCCTCCACCGCCACCCCCGGCAGCGCATTCCAGGCACCCCACCCTCTGTGTGAAAATAACCTGCCCCGCACATCCCCTTTAAACTTTGCCACACATAGTGTGATACAGCATGGAAACAGGCCCTTCGGCCCAACTTGCCCACACCGACCAACATGTCCCATCTACACTAGTCCCACCTGCCCCCGTTTGGCCCATATCCCGCAAAACCTGTCCCATCCATGCACCTGTCCAAATGTTTATTAAACGTTGTGATACTACCTGCCTCAATTACCTCCTCTGGCAGCTCGTTCCATACAATACGATAGAACTTTATTTATCCCAGGAGAGAAATTGATCTGCCAACAGTCATAAAAACACAAGATACATGAAACATGAAATTTAAGTGACGGGTGGAAAGGATTGGGAATGCACAAAGATTTGGGGTGGGGGGGGGGGGGAGGGGGCAGTCCCTGTCTACCCTACGATAGAAGGGGGAGGTGTTGTCCAGTTTGATAGCCACAGGGAAGAAGGATCTCCTGTGGCGTTCTGTGCTGCATCTTGGAAAAACACCCACCTCCCCTTCTGTAAAAAAGTTACCCCAGATTCCTTTTAAATCTACCCCCCCCCCCCTCACCTTAAACCTCTGTCTCACCTTAAGGCTCTGACTTGTAGTCTTTGGTATTTCCATCCTGGGGAAGAAGTTTCTGACTCTCCCCTGTCTGCCTTCCATAATTGTGTACACCACTGTCGGATCTCCCACCATCTCCGGCGTTCAAGAGAAAACACCCCCTCTCAGCAGATAATACCCCCTGATGCAGGCAGTGTCTGGTGAACCTCTGCCCCCTCCCCACACCCTGTACAAGTGTCAGCCCCTGTGGTGTCCATGTGCGATGTGTTTAGTCACAGCCTTGCGATGTACCTGTTTTACAGCTGCACGCGCTGCGCTGGCTCGGCTGTGGAGGGCTGGTCGTCCTCTGTAATGCGTTGATGTGGACGTTATTTGCGAAAGCACTGAGATATTCCTCGTCTTCGCGAACCACCCTGACGACCACTGCTTCCAATTTTCTCTCCTCAGTAAGTCCGTAGTTTTCTTCATTGCAGCGTTCTCATTGAACTGGCGGCGTTGAGTATCAGTCGGGCAGTCACGATGCGGCTGGGTATAACTTTGGTCAGGCTGCATTTGGAGTATTGGCTTGTCGCCCCCATTACAGGAAGGATGTGGGGGCTTTAGGGGAACGTGCAGATGAGGTTTACCAGAATGATGCCGGGATTAGGGAGAATTAGCTACTGGGAGAGGTTGCTCAGACTTGGATCGATTTCTCCAGAATACCAGAGGTTGTAGAGAAACCTGATAGAAGCGTATAAAATTATGAGAGGCATAGATAGGGTAGACAGTCAGAACCTTCTTCCCAAGATGGAAATCCAAATACTGGCGGGCACAGCTTTAAGCTGAGATACACTGAGGGCGATGGGTGCCTGGAACGCGCTGCCAGGAACCCATTAGACAGGCACATGGATAGGCAGGGATATGGATCACTTGCAGGCAGAGACGAGTTGGTCTTGGCATCATATGCAGCATAGAAACATAGAAAAATAGGTGCAGGAGTAGGCTATTCGGCCCTTCGAGCCTGCACCGCCATTCAATGTGATCATGGCTGATCATCCAACTCAGTATCCCGTACCTGCCTTCTTTCCATACCCCCTGATCCCTTTAGCCACAAGTGCCACATCTAACGCCCTTTTAAATATAGCCAATGAACTGGCCTCAACTACCTTCTGTGGCAGAGAATTCCAGAGACTCACCACTCTCTGTGTAAAGAATGTTTTCCTCATCTCGGTCCTAAAGGAATTCCCCCTTATCCTTAGACTGTGACCCCTTGTTCTGGACTCCCCCAACATCGGGAACAATCTTCCAGCATCTAGCCCCTTAAGAATTTTGTAAGTTTCTATAAGATCCCCCCTCAATCTTCTAAATTCCAGCGAGTACAAGCCGAGTCTATCCAATCTTTCCTCATATGGAAGTCCTGACATCCCAGGAATCAGTCTGGTGAATCTTCTCTGTACCCCCTCTATGGCAAGGATGTCTTTCCTCAGATTTGGAGACCAAAAAGCATGGACATTGTGGGCCGAAGGGCCTGTTCCTGTGCTGTACTATGTGGTAAAGTACCTATCTGGTATTTTGTTGGGTCACATGCTTGATCATTAATGGAGTTTTATCATTAATGTTTTATTATTATTAATGTTTAGTGTTTTCTGAGTCATTCGTAACTGTCACTGTATGTCATGTTGTTACTTGTGGGCGGAGCACCAAGGCAAATTCCTTGTATGTGAATACTTGGCCAATAAACTTACTTACTTACTTAAAGGGGCTGAGTGTGAAATGACTTACCAGAGACTACATTTTGTCTGTCTGATGTGGAGGTGTTGTTGCTTGCAGGCCTGTCTGGGGAAGCTGCTGTTCGGGGAGGAGCACGGGCTGTTGTGGTGGCTGGGGATGGCCCTGAGCCTCGTTGGGCTGCTGCTGCTACACACTGCGACAGACACGGAGCAGACAGGCGTGTACACCAAGGAGGAGTGAGGGGGGTGTGTGGGTGTGGGTGTGTGTGGAGGCACGTGAGGGGAGGGCGAGACCGAGGGTGGGGAGTGAGGTGAAGTTCAGGGAGATGCAGGCAGTGCCGAGGCCGCGGACAGTGAACAGGAGCTTTGCTATGGGAAATTTGAATGAACAAAACCAGCCTGTTTTGTGTAACTGCAGACATGACAGGTTGCTTCTGCCTGGCCCCTGAGCACACACCAGACCTATGCAGAATCACCCAGCCCCGGGCCACAGCAACACCACAGTAACACCGTTCCCCCCCCCCCCCCCCCCCCCCAACCATGGTAACACCATCCCCCCCACACCATGGTACAAGGTCATAAGGGACAGGTGCAGGATTAGGCCATTCGGCCCATCAAGAAATATAAAACCACCTCCGATGTATTCCGTAAATCCCAGACATCCCTCCCCATTGCACTGTGAGCAGCATCACAAAGTCATGTGATAGGACCAGAACTAGGCCATTCGGCCCATCATGTCTACTCTGCCATTCAATCATGGCTGATCTACCTCTCCCTCCTAACCCCATTCTCCTCCAAGGAGCAGAACATCAAGGTTCTGCAACAGCTTGTTCCCACGAGCCATCAGACTGCCATGTAATGGGCTGCCACCATTGTCTATTTATCCTTTTATCCATGTTTATCCTTCTGTTAATTATTGTGTTGCACAGGGAGCCAAATGCAACGGAATTTCGTTTGGAATTGCATATATCGATGTATTTCTAAATGACAATAACGTTTGTTTGACTGACTTGACTTCTATGCTGTAATATCCAAACTAAACTAAGACCCCTGGTCTTCTGACACCAGCCCCGGCTCCACAAACACAGGAACAGGCCCTTCAGCCCACAATGTTTGTGTCGAACATGATGCCAAGACCAACTCTTCTCTGCCTGCACATAGACAATAGGTGCAGGAGTAGGCCATTCGGCCCTTCGAGCCAGCACCGCCATTCACTGTGATCACGGCTGATCATCCCCAATCAGTACCCCGTTCCTGCCTTCTCCCCATATCCCCTGACTCCGCTATTTTTAAGAGCCCTATCTAGCTCTCTCTTGAAAGCATCCAGAGAACCTGCCTCCACCGCCCTCTGAGGCAGAGACTAATACAGACTACTCCCGCACTAATGAAGAACCTGTCAGTCTATATCCATTGTGGGCTCCACAGCCGTGTGTGGCCTTCTGTTACCCAACTCCCTGCTGACCTCCAGTTGATGAGCCACCTTCACTGCTTCTGTGGTCAATGCGTCAATATCTGTGTTACATTTTGTTGTTATGACTGAATTATAGTAAAACCACAAGGTGAAACATTACCAGATTTTAATGGTCTTTGATTTCAGAAAGTAATGTGAAATCAGAATTGTTATTTCTTTAAGAATAAATGATTGGAGACTGTTTAAAAAGATCAGTGTCAGTAAAGAAATGATCGGCATCCATCGCAGCCACAAAGGTTATCCTTCAACACTTGCATAATATTCCGTGACAGACTCATTATAGGAATTGTAAAAAAAAACATTTGTTTCATTTGTACAAAGTGCAGATATACTGTTGCATTATGCAAAATCTAGAGTTGAGAAACACTGTATGGAAATGCACCTTTGTCAAGTCTATGTCTGCGGCATGAGACCACATCTAACTGAGTGGACCACGGCTCTAACTGGGCTGTAGATCACGTGTAGATCACGTGTCCGCATGTCCTGGGCTGTAGATCATGTGTCTGCATGTTGTAGATGTGTAGATCACGTCTCTACATGTTGTAAATGTGTAGATCATGTCTCTACATGTTGTAGATGTGTAGATCACGTGTCTACATGTTGTGGATGTGTAGATCACGTTTCTACATGTTGTGGATGTGTAGATCCCGTGTCCGCATGTCCTGGGCTGTAGATCTAGTCTCTGTCGGAGTCCAGTGCTGTAGCTCCCCCAGCTGGTATCTGAGGGAACCTCCCCCCAGAATGTTGCAGGAGTGAAGGGGTTTTAACGGGGTGACTGTGGGAGTGATGTACAGAGTGTTGGACGGTTCCAGGTAGAGTCTCAGCTCAGTTGGCAGCAGAGGATAGACTAGACACACAATACTCTGGTTCATGTTGCAATGGTCCCACAACACACACATGTACGCTGTTTTAGTAAAGGACAAGTCAATGAATACTAAGTAAATAATACTAAGATATAGGGTATACACACAGCGCTCACTCCGCCTGGCGATTCATCCTGCAGATGTTGCGGCTTGTACCTCACAGCTGAGTCCGTGTGGTGCTGGGTCACTCAGCCGAAACCTCCACCACCACCACCTCCCCGTGGCTCACGTCCGGTCTGTCACCGCTGGCCTGGGCTCGCTTCCCGCACCGCAGACCCGAGAACGGGTTGAACCATCCCAGGGAGAAGTCCCCATCAAAAGCTGCCTTCATCCCTGCCCAGCCCAGAGTCTTCTGCCAGGTCACCGTCTCGTTCTTCAGACGCTCAATGCCCTGCGGACAGTTATGGGGAGAGTGTGAGTGTTACTGGAAATATAAAACCACCTCCGATGTATTCCGTAAATCCCAGACATCCCTCCCCATTGCACTGTGAGTAGCATCACAAAGTCATGTGATAGGACCAGAACTAGGCCATTCGGCCCATCATGTCTACTCCACCATTCAATCATGGCTGATCTGTCTCTCCCTCCTAACCCCATTCTCCTGCCTTCTCCCCACAACCCCCGACACCCGTACTGATCATTGCCAGGACTCTGGTCATCACACCCCCCCCCCCCCCCGGGGCAACTAGGGTGGGGCAGTAACCACCCCCCGCCCCCCTCATTGCAGAATGAATGATAGAGAAGTCTGCCAGACGAAGTGACCGCACAACTGCCTGGTAGCGAAGCTGCCACTGAATAACCCTGCGTCCGGGATGCAAGCAGAAGCCTCCACGTGGCGCACCCCGGGCAACGCAGACGGCAGGAACTGCACCACAGTGACTGACTGAAGTAGCCACGTGGTATAGAAGATGGCCGGACACGAGGAAGAAGAACCCTGTGTCCCACAGGCTCTGCCTGCTGCCTGGGGTGTTGGTGCATGATGCGGAATGTAGGGGCACGAGACGGGCAAGGAGGCAAAGCCATGGTCCCAGGGACGGTGGTGAACCAGGGGGGGGGGGGGGTGGTGACAACCGACTGCCATCACCGTCAGCCTACCTGTGATTTTCTTCCATTACTGAATTGAAGTTACATTGCCTGTTATCTGGTGGATACCACGCATGTGACAAGACAAGTCCACATCTGTAAACCCCAACAACTACAACACTGCTTTACACTTTATGCCCGTGAGCAGTTGGTTTTCACGTCCGCATCGACACAAACATTATTCTCTCTGGTATAACCTGACCCAAGGTACGAGCTGCCCACGTCACTTCCACAATAACCCTTCCTCATCCCCTTTTGTCATTAGCCCAGCCAGAGCGGCCCAGGACACAGTTAGTGAACAGAGGCTGAGTCGGGTCCCTAGTGAGAATATACCATACAGTTTCACATTCCACACATGCATTTGTTTTCATTTAAACGCGGATTAAATACTGCAATATTTATCTCCGGCGTTGTGTGTCTGCGTTGCTTCTGCGAAGTGGGAATGTGAGCCTGGTCCGCAGACTGGTGCACGGGGTCTTGACGGAGAGTGAAGGTGTCTCCAGGCCGGAATGTCCTTGCCGTTAGCACCAGCCGTCCGCATGTCTGGCATGTTCACAGGCCCGGGGGTCACAGAGCCCCCAGTGTGGTTGGGGAGAGGCGATGACGAGAGAATGACGTGGTGCAGAGGGACACGGGGTGAGTGGGGCACCCTTGTGGCACCCTGGTGGTGAGGGTCTGGTGCGGAGTAGGGGCACCCTGTGGCAGACCGGAACGAGTGGGTCACCCTTGTGACACCCAGGTGGTGAGGGTCTGTTGCCGAGGGAGGGGCACACTGGTGCGGGGGGAGGGACACACACGCTGTGTCAGAGGGGCGCAACGGAGCGGAACGAGGGTCTCATGCAGACTAGGTACCTGGAGCAGCAAAGGCCAGTATCAGTGAAAGTTTCTGAATAGAGTGATGGAGCAGCATCTGTAGTCCGGGACAGGTTGCAGCGTTGGAAGAGGAAAGAGGCAATGTTAGTTAGAGGCAAAAGCAAAGAAAGTGAAACAGTGAACAGACAGACTGAGACTGAGGCAGGTTAACGAGGGAACTGAACATAGAACAGTACAGCACAGGAACAGGCCCTTCAGCCCACAATGTACCGAACATGATCTGCCTCATTATAATCCATGTTCTTCCATTTCCTGCATATCTACATATAACTCACAATCTTCTATCTATGATTTTCTGCTCTTCCGGTTTGCGTGATTTTTCTATGCGCGCAAAAACAGTACACGATAGCGCTACGATTTTCCTCCAACTTACTCACCATTCTCCTGTGCTGCAAGGGCAACAAGTTTTGTTCCGATCGATGGTATATTTTAAAAGTTATTAAGGTTTAAAAATTTTTAAATACCGCGCATGCGCAGATTGGTTTCCTCTCCTGTCAGTCAACGCCACAGCCGGGACGGCGACGCCCCTTCCCTTCCCGCCTCACTCACAAACTCCTCTCTCCCGTCCTCACAGTAACTTGTCCCGTCTCGCTCTCCCTCACTCATCCGTCTCCCCCGCCCGCCCTCTGCGGCAATGGCGGTCCCGTCTACCCGTCCCCCCAGGTCAATGGCTACAGCCGTCCGTCCCCTTCGCTGCCGCTGCAGTAACTCACCCTCACGCCCCTTTTCGGAGGAGATCTTTTACACCAGCTTGTCAAAACTCGTGGTGCCCACTGTGACGAACACTGACTCCATCGCCCCCTGCTGCCCAGCGGCGGCAGCGAGCAGGCAGGCAGGTAGGCGGTGATGGGCCGAGCGGCAGCAGTGGGCGGGTGGGCAGGGCGGGGACGGGCCGAGCATCTTCAGTAACTCACACACACACACACACACACACACACACACACACACACACACACACACACACACACACACGATGCAAACTGGTCCAGTCGTCAAGTCAACGGGATCTAAACCACAGCTAACAATGAATGACCTGTGGAGGAAGGAACTGCGGATGCTGCTTTTTATGGAGGTAGGGACTGAGGGTGGGGGATAGGAGAGAGAGGGAGGGAGTGGGGGAGGAGAGGGGAGAGAAGAGGGAGGGTGAGGACGAGGGGGGTGAGTGTATACGCCTCCACCGGCTCCAGGCCGCTCGGCCCGTCTCCTCCCACAGCCCCCACATCAAGTACAACTTCATCACCAACGTGGTGGAGAAAACAGGGCCAGCGGTGGTTTACATCGAGATCCTGGAGAGGTGAGGAGGGAGAGTGGGGGGATTGAGGGGGAGGAGGCGGGAGGGAGGGGAAAGTGGGATCGTGAGGAGGGAGAGTGGGGGTGGGATAGGGGGGAGGTGAGTGGGGGAGCAGGGGGATAGAGGGAGAGGAGGGGAGAGGGGAAAGTGAGAGAGGTGAGGAGGAGGAGGTGAGATGGAGAGGGGTGGGATGGGGGGAGGTGAGTGGGGGAGCAAGAGGGAGAGGAGGGGTGTAGGGAGGGAAGAGGGGTTATGGAGGGAGGGAGGTAGTGACTGAGGGTGGGGGAAAGGAGAGGGAGGGAGAGGAAAGGGAGGGAGTGGGGGAGGGGAGGAGGAGAGGGAGGATGAAGGGGAGGGGGATGGAGTGCTGTGGGATGAGGGGGAATGGAGGAGGATAGGGCTAGGAAGAGGGATGGCGAGGTAATGGAGGAGGAGGGGGTGAGGGGAGGAAGCAGAGGAGGGTCGGTGGAGGGTGGGGAGGGGGAGGATAATGGAGGATGGGAATAGGGGACTGAAGAGTGAGAGTGAGTGAGATGCGTTCGCATTGAAATTATATTTTACAGGTTATTGCCATTTTGAACTTTAAAAACGTTGCAGTCACGCTCCCACTTGCCAGCCGTGTCGGCGCAGTTGGGGAGGGTTACCCCGACTCGTGTCACAGCGGGGATCTCTGGCATCCCAGGGGGAACCTGTCAGCCGCGCCTGCGCTGGTTCAGTTGTGGAATATTGCTTTGGGGGAACTGGCCTAGTATATATCCCTAAAACTCTCCTCTTATTTGTTTGTACAAGTGTGTTTTCTGGAAACTCTGCCAAAGTGGTACACGATGGCCCACCTTACTCACCATTGTCCTGGGGTCCAGATTTCGTTCAGATTGATGTTATATTGTAGATGTTATTGACATTTAAAACCTAAAATAGCGGCCCACTTGCCAGCTGCGCCTGGGGTAGGCCCGTCAGCCCCGCTCGCGCACAGTGGGCCCAGTATCCGCGCTGCGGTGGGTCCGGGGGCAGGGAGAGGCCGTGCTGGGGGTCTGGACGCTGGGTCTGGGGGCAGCGGCGCTGCTGCTCCGGGGCCGCAGGGAAGGAGAGGAGCAGGACCCCTGGCAAGGACTAGGCCGCAGCCTCGGCCTCTCCCTCCCGCTCCCGACCACTCGGCCTGTTCCCCCCACAGCCCCCGCCTCGTACAGCTTAGTCGGCGACGTGGTGGAGAAAATGGAGCCGCGAGTGGTTCACAGCTGTGCAGTTGGGGCCTATGATTAATATTAATGATTTGGACGAGGGAATTGAATGCAACATATTAATGGGTCCATATTAATGATTTGGGCGAGGGAATTGAATGCAAGTTTGAATCCAAGTTTGCGGATGACACTAAGCTGGGGGGTAGTGTTAGGTGTGCGGAGGATGCTAGGATGCTGCAAGGTGACTTGGATAGGCTGGGTGAGTGGGCAAATGCATGGCAGATGCAGTATAATGTGGATAAATGTGAGGTTATCCACTTTGGTGGCAAAAACATGAGGGTAGACTATTATCTGAATGGTCGCAAATTAGGAAAAGGGGGAGATGCAACGAGACCTGGGTGTCATGGTACACCAGTCATTGAAAGTAGGCATGCAGGTGCAGCAGGCAGTGAAGAAAGCAAATGGTATGTTAGCATTCATAGTGAAAGGATTTGAGTATAGGAGCAGGGAGGTTCTACTGCAGTTGTACAGGGTTTTGGTGAGGCCACACCTGGAGTATTGCGTACAGTTTTGGTCTCCAAATCTGAGAAAATACATTCTCAGGGGGGTACAGAGAAGGTTCACCAGACTGATTCCTGGGATGTCAGGACTTTCATATTTGGAAAGACTGGATAGACTTGGCTTGTACTCACTAGAATTTAGAAGACTGAGGGGGGATTTTATAGAAACTTACAAAATTCTTAAGGGGTTGGATAGGCTAGATGCAGCAAGATTGTTCCCGATGTTGGGGAGGTCCAGAACAAGGGGTCACAGTCTAAGGATAAGGGGGAATTCCTTTAGGACCGGGATGAGGAAATCATTTTTCACACAGAGAGTGATGAGTCTCTGGAATTCTCTGCCACAGAAGGTAGTTGAGGTCAGTTCATTGGCTATATTTAATAGGGAGTTAGATGTGGCCCTTGTGGCTAAAGGGATCAGGGGGTATGGAGAGAAGGCAGGTGCGGGATACTGAGTTGGATGATCAGCCATGATCATATTGAATGGCGGTGCAGGCTCGAAGGGCCGAATGGCCTACTCCTGCACCTAATTTCTATGTTTCTATGTTTCTATGAGTGAGTGGTGGAATATTGCTTTGGGGAACAGGGCCCAACGGGTCCCACTTGGTCTTGATTACCTAAAAGATTGTTAGACACCACTATGTATCTGCCTCCACCACCACATCTGTGAACTTTGCACCTCTCACATTGCTATGTCTTTGATTTTTCCATCCTGGGGAAAATATTCTGACTGTCCACCCTAGATATGCCTCTCAGAATTTTATAAACTTCTATCAGGTCTTCCCTCAGCCTCTGGCATCCAGAGCAAACAAAGTAAGTCTGTCCAACGTAGACAAAAATGCTGGAGAAACTCAGCGGGTGAGGCAGCATCTATGGAGCGAAGGAATAGGTGACGTTTGTCCAACCTCTCTGTCTGGCTCAAACCCTCTAATCCCGACATCATTCTGGTAAACCTGGTCTGGACCCTCTCCAAAGCCCCCGCATCCTTCCTGTAATGGGGGCGACCAGAACTGCACGCAATACTCCAGATGCAGCCTGACCAAAGTCCTATAGAGCTGCATCACGACCTCCTGACTCTTGTACTTAACGCCCCGACCGATGAAGGCAAGCGTAACGTATGCCTTCTTTACCGCCCTATCTGCTTGTGTTGCCACTTTCAGGGAGTTATAGACCTGGACCCCAAGATCTCTCTGCACATTGATGCTGTTGTTACATACTCACACAGAACGAAAGCAGGCCCTGCGGCCCAACCTGCTCATGCTGACCAATATGCCCCATTTACACCAGTCCCACCTACCCGTGTGTGGTCCATATCCCTCCAAACCTGTCCTATCCATGTGCCTGTCCAAATGTTCTTTAAATGTTCTTAAAGTTGAGTCAGAGTCATAGGCCCCTCCGCCTAAACAACCCACACCGAGCAACATTCCCCATCTACACTAGTCCTACCTGCCTGCGTTTGGCCCATCTATCTATTTATATATTACTAAAACTCTCATCTTGTTTGTGATACTGTGCATGCGTGCCCATGTGCTCCTGGAACTACGCCAAAACGGTACACGATAGCGCTACAATTTTTGGACCACCATATTCACCATTATCCTGTGGTGTGCTTTTATCAAGTTTCGTTCAGATTGATGTTATATTTTACTAGTTATTCACATTTTACACTTTACAAAACCCCAACTGAGAAAAATCACTTGAAGTTGCAGTGGCAGTTAGCAGCTATGATGTCACAATGGGATCTCATTTACATAAACTGCCCGTCAGCAATGTTACAATGTCAACAGAGACAGGACTCCCAGTGCAATGAGAGATTTATTACGTTGTTGTAAGGAGAGGAACGGAGTGGGGGAGGGGACGGAGAGAGGATTGTTGTTTAATGTTATTTAAACAGATAGAGGGAAAGGAGGGGGTAGCAAGTGGAAAGGGGTTATGGAGGGAGGGAGGGAGTGACTGAGGGTAGGGGAAATGAGTTGGAGAGGTGAGGGAGAGAGTGGGGGAGGGGAGGAGGAGAGGGGAAAGAAGAGGAAGGGTGAAGAGGAGGGGAGGGAGTGCTGGGGGATGAGGGGAATTGAGCCGTGCCTGTGCAGTTGGGGGCAGTGGGTGAGTGGTTGAATATTGCGTTGGGGGTTCAGGCCTCCCGTGTGATAGGGACTCAACGGGTCCCACTTGGTCTGGTATATATTACAAAAACTCTCATCTTGTTTGTTTGCTCATATGCGTGCGCATGAGATCCCAAAACACTGCCAACATTTTTGGCCCAGCTTATTCACCATTGTCCTGCGATATAAATCAAACCAGTTTCGTTCAGATTGATGGTATATTTTACATGTTATTGCCATTTTAAGCTTTACAAAAATCACTTTTCAAATCACTTTTCCACTTGCCATCAGCCGCGTTTGACGTCACAATGGGACCCTGAATCTCATTTACATTAAAAAATAGCGATTTAGAAAAATCAGTTTTGATCAAATTCGTCTGTTTTCATTAACAGATGACATTGTGTTTAGGTTTTTCAAGAAAAATCGCGAATTTCATTGAGAATTCCATTAAAAAAAATATTGTGATTTTCATGGTGGCGGGGGGGGGGGGGGGGGGCGGGAGCAGGGAGATAGAGAGGAGGTGGGAGGGAGGGAGTGGGGCAGTGGAGGAGAGGGGATATAAGAGGGAGGGTGAAGAGGAGGGGGAGGGAGTGCTGGGGAATGAGGGGGAATGGAGGAGGATGGGGTAGGAGGTGGGATGGCAAGGCGCAGTTGGGGGAGGGTTGCCATGACTCACGTCACAACGGGGATCTCTGGCGTCACAACAACCACACCCTGTAGTGACCTCACCCTGTAGTGACCACACCCCATAGTGACCACACCCAATAGTGACCACACCTGTAGTGACCTCACCCTGTAGTGACCTCACCCTGTAGTGACCACACCCCATAGTGACCACACCCAATAGTGACCACACCTGTAGTGACCTCACCCTGTAGTGACCTCACCCTGTAGTGACCACACCCCATAGTGACCACACCCAGTAGTGACCACACCCAGTAGTGACCTCACCCAATAGTGACCACACCCAATAGTGACCACACCCTGTAGTGACCTCACCCTGTAGTGACCACACCCAGTAGTGACCTCACCCAATAGTGACCACACCCCGTAGTGACCACACCCTGTAGTGACCACACCAATAGTGACCACACCCACAAGTGACCACACCCTGTAGTGACCACACCCAATAGTGACCACACCCCGTAGTGACCACACCCCATAGTGACCACACCCCAGAGTGACCACACCCTGTAGTGACCACACCCAATAGTGACCACACCCCATAGTGACCACACCCCATAGTGACCACACCCAATAGTGACCCCACCCTGTAGTGACCACACCCCGTAGTGACCACACCCAATAGTGACCACACCCCGTAGTGACCACACCCAATAGTGACCACACCCTGTAGTGACCTCACCCTGTAGTGACCACACCCTGTAGTGACCACACCCCATAGTGACCACACCCCATAGTGACCACACCCCGTAGTGACCACACCCCGTAGTGACCACACCCTGTAGTGACCACATCCCATAGTGACCACATCCCATAGTGACCACACCCTGTAGTGACCACATCCGGTAGTGACCACACCCCGTAGTGACCACACCCCGTAGTGACCACACCCCGTAGTGACCACACCCTGTAGTGGCCACACCCCGTAGTGACCACATCCCGTAGTGACCACACCCTGTAGTGACCACACCCTGTAGTGACCACACCCCGTAGTGACCACACCCCATAGTGACCACACCCGGTAGTGACCACACCCCGTAGTGACCACACCCCGTAGTGACCTCACCTTGTAGTGACCACACCCTGTAGTGACTACACCCTGTAGTGACCACACCCTGTAGTGACCACACCCATAGTGACCACACCCTGTAGTGACCACACCCCATAGTGACCACACCCCGTAGTGACCTCACCCCATAGTGACCACACCCCATAGTGACCACACCCTGTAGTGACCACACCCCATAGTGACCACACCCCATAGTGACCACACCCTGTAGTTTAGGTAGGAACTGCAGATGCTGGTTTAAATCGAAGGTAGACACAAGATGCTGGAGTAACTCAGCGGGTCAGGCAGCGTCTCTGGGGAGAAGGAATGGGCGACTTTTCGCAGGCGAGACCCTTTTGCAGCAATGTTACAAAAATTTGAGGTTTTAAAAATCAAGTCTGCAATTTATCCCATCAGATAAAGCATAAAACGAAGTTTAATTTGACACCTAATTCACTTTCATATCTTCAGTATTAAGAAAGTTATGACCATTTTCATACTCGGAAATTAGCATCTTGTTCCCCATTGCCTTTCAATTGACTTAACTCAAAAGCTGTGATCTAGAACAGTCAAAAGCCCATAACTTTCTTAAAAATTAATAGAACTCAATGAAATTTTCAGTTATTATAGATTGAAGCATTCTGAAACAAATATGAAACAATCTTACTTGGATGACCTTAAATTAAAGCATATAATTAGTTAGTTGTCTAATTGTAGCTAATTACAAAATTCAATTACTAGATCTAAACATTTATCCATTTCTTAAGATTGCCTAAGTGTCCAAATAACATTCATACAATAATCCACAATATAACATGAATTTATAGGCCAAATTGAAGGAATTTAGTGTTTAATTCCTGTAAATTAATGGCCATTTAAATCAACTTGCGAGTGGCTTTTAGTGGAACGCGGTGGATTTGAACGTCGCGGTTTGTGTTGAATTTAACCCCCAGTCGGCAGGAAAAATACAGCCGGTTCGTATATATTTTTTGTCCCCTTTTTGCATTATGAAAATTTGATTAAAGGCTTCCTAAGAAGCACGTTTTTATGTAAAAATAAACTGTGTAGCTTCTTTTATCGCCTACGTTAGGTCCGTTCCGCTGTCGGCGTTCACGGCTTTAGAAGATGATTTATAAACTATTCTAGCTAATAAATTATAGAAACATAGAAACATAGAAATTAGGTGCAGGAATAGGCCATTCGGCCCTTCGAGCCTGCACCGCCATTCAATATGATCATGGCTGATCATCCAACTCAGTATCCCGTACCTGCCTTCTCTCCATACCCTCTGATCCCCTTAGCCACAAGGGCCACATCTAACTCCCTCTTAAATATATCCAATGAACTGGCCTCAACTACCCTCTGTGGCAGAGAATTCCAGAGACCCACCACTCTCTGTGTGAAAAAATTCCTTCTCATCTCGGTCCTAAAGGATTTCCCCCTTATCCTTAAGCTGTGACCCCTTGTCCTGGACGTCCCCAACATCGGGAACAATCTTCCTGCATCTAGCCTGTCCAACCCGTTAAGAATCTTGTAAGTTTCTATAAGATCCCCTCTCAATCTCCTAAATTCTAGAGAGTATAAACCGAGTCTATGCAGTCTTTGTTCATAAGACAGTCCTGACATCCCAGGAATCAGTCTGGTGAACCTTCGCTGCACTCCCTCTATGGCAATAATGTCCTTCCTCAGATTTGGAGACCAGAACTGTACGCAATACTCCAGGTGTGGCCTCACCAAGACCCTATACAACTGAAGTAGAACCTCCCTGCTCCTATACTCAAATCCTTTTGCTATGAAAGCTAACATACCATTGGCTTTCTTCACTGCCTGTTGTACCTGCATGCCTACTTTCAATGACTGGTGTACCATGACTCCCAGGTCGCGCTGCATCTCCCCTTTTCCTAATCGGCCACCATTTAGATAGTAGTCGGTTTTCCTATTTTTGCCACCAAAGTGGATAACCTCACATTTATCCACATTATACTGCATCTGCCAAACATTTGCCCACTCACCCAGCCTATCCAAGTCACCTTGCATTCTCCTAGCATCCTCCTCACAGCCAACACTGCCCCCCAGCTTAGTGTCATCCGCAAACTTGGAGATATTGCCTTCAATTCCCTCATCCAGATCATTTATGTATATTGTAAATAGCTGGGGTCCCAGCACTGAGCCTTGCGGTACCCCACTAGTCACTGCCTGCCATTGTGAAAACGACCCGTTAACTCCTACTCTTTGCTTCCTGTTTGCCAGCCAGTTCTCTATCCACATCAATACTGAACCCCCAATGCCATATGCTTTAAGTTTATATACTAATCGCTTATGTGGGACCTTGTCGAAAGCCTTCTGGAAGTCCAGATACACCACATCCACTGGTTCTCCCCCATCCACGCTACTAGTTACATCCTCGAAAAATTCCACAAGATTCGTCAGACATGATTTACCTTTCGTAAATCCATGCTGGCTTTGTCCAATGATTTCACCACTTTCCAAATGTGCTGCTATCCCATCTTTAATAACTGACTCTAGCAGTTTCCCCACTACCGATGTTAGACTAACTGGTCTGTAATTCCCCGTTTTCTCTCTCCCCCCCTTCTTAAAAAGAGGGGTTACGTTTGCTACCCGCCAATCCTCAGGAACTACTCCAGAATCTAAAGAGTTTTGAAAGATTATCACTAATGCATCCACTATTTCCGGAGCTACTTCCTTAAGTACTCTGGGATGCAGCCTATCTGGCCCTGGGGATTTATCGGCCTTTAATCCATTCAGTTTACCCAACACCACTTCCCGACTAACCTGGATTTCACTCAAGTACTCCTTTGACCTGCGGTCCCCTGCTATTTCCGGCAGATTATTTATGTCTTCCTTAGTGAAGACGGAACCAAAGTAGTTATTCAATTGGTCCGCCATATCCTTGTTCCCCATGATCAACTCACCTGTTTCTGACTGCAAGGGACCTACATTTGTTTTAACTAATCTCTTTATCTTCACATATCTATAAAAACTTTTGCAGTCAGTTTTTATGTTCCCTCTAGTGTCCCTCTATTATCTAGTGTAGTCTAAAAATACCTTCATGAATGAAATGTTGCAGCGATTTCTCTTTAGCGACGAAATCGCCTGAGATTGATCGATTTGGACTGTCTGGGGAAAAACGGCATTTTAAACCCGCCCCCCTTTGAAAGGTGCCAAAGTCACGCACACGGGGAGCGGCAGAACTGCAGCGCTGCTAAAGGTAGGTGTTGTAACATACCTACCTTTAGTGACCCCAACACCGTAGTGACCACATACCATAATGACCCTGTAGTGACCACACCCTGGCTCCAGCCACACCTTGCTGAAGTGACCGAGACACTGGTGTAGTGACCCACACCCTGGTGAAGTCTGACCCCGCATCTTTCACACACCGGCCATGCTCCTGAACGGGCGGCTGCCTCACAGCGCCAGTGACCCGGGTTCAATCCTGACTATGGGTGCTGTCTGTACAGAGTTTGCATCTTCTCCCCGTGACCACATGGGTTTCTTCCAGGTGTTCATATGTTGTAGAAGCAGAATCAGGCCATTCAGCCCATCAAGTCTACTCCGCCATTCAATCATGGCTGATCTATCTCCCCATTCTACCCCATTCTCCTGCCTTCTCCCCATAACCCCTGACATCAAGAATCTATCTATCCGCCTTAAATATATCCACTGACTTGGCCTCCACAGCCTTCTGTGGCAATGAATTCCACAGATTTACCACTCTCTGGCATAGACATCCTTTATCATCTCCTTACTGAAGATACGTCCTTTAATTCTGAGGCTGTGCCCTCTAGTCCTAAACTCTCCCACTAGTGGAAACATCCTCTGCACATCCACTCTATCCAGGCCTTTCACTATTCTGTATGTTTCAATGAGGTGTCCCCTCATCCTTCTAAACTCCAGCGAGTACAGGCCCAGTGCCGACAAACGCTCATCATATGTTAAAGAAGGAATTGCGGATGCTGGAGAATCGAGGGTTACACAAAAAGCTGGAGAAACTCAGCGGGTGCAGCAGCATCTAAGGGGCGAAGGAGATAGGCGACGTTTCGGGTCTAGACCCTTCTTCAGACTGGTCGGCGACGTTTCGGGTCGAGACCCTTCTTCAGACTGAGTCTCGACCCGAAAGTCGCCTATCTCCTTCGCCCCTTAGATGCTGCTGCACCCGCTGAGTTTCACCAGCATTTTGTGTAACCCGCTCATCATATGTTAACCCACTCATTCCTGGGATAATTCTTGTAAACCTCTTCTGGACCCTCTCCAGAGCCGGCACATCCTTCCTCAGATACAGGGCCCAGAACTGCTCACAATATTCCAAATGTGGCCTGACCAGCGCCTTATAGAGCCTCAGCATTACATCCGTTTTTATATTCTAGCCCTCGATATAAATGTTAGCATTGCATTTGCCTTCCTTACTACCGATTCAACTTGCAGAATAACTTTTTGGGAATCCTGCACCAGCTCCCAAGTCCCTTTGCACCTCTGATTTCTGGATTCTCTCCCCATTTAGAAAATAGTCTCCGCCTTTATTCCTACGACCACAATGCATGACTCCACACTTTGCTACACTATATTCCATCTGCCACTTCTCTGCCCACTCTCCCAACCTGTCCAAGTCCTTCTGCAGAGTCCCTGCTGCCTCTACACTATCTGATCCTCCACCTATTTTCGTATCATCTGCAAACCTGTCCACAAAGCCTTCAATCCCCTCGTCCATATCATTAATATACACCGTGAAGAGTAGCGGCCCCAGCACCGAGCCCTGCAGAACTCCGCTAGTCACCGGCAGCCGACCAGAAAAAGCCCCCTTTATTGCCACTCTGTGCCTTCTGCCATCCAGCCAACCTGCTATCCACGCTGGTATCTGCCCGCTGATACCGTGGGCTCTCATCTTAGAAACATAGAAAACATAGAAAAATAGGTGCAGGAGTAGGCCATTCGGCCCTTCGAGCCTACACCGCCATTCAATTTGATCATGGCTGATCATCCAACTCAGTATCCCGTACCTGCCTTCTCTCCATACCCCCTGATCCCTTTAGCCACAAGGGCCACATCTAACGCCCTCTTAAATATAGCCAATGAACTGGCATCAACTACCTTCTGTGGCAGAGAATTCCAGAGACTCACCACTCTCTGTGTGAAAAATGTTTTCTGCATCTTGGTCCTAAAGGAATTCCCCCTTATCCTTAGACTGTGACCCCTTGTTCTGGACTCCCCCAACATCGGGAACAATCTTCCAGCATCTAGCTTGTCCAACCCCTTAAGAATTTTGTACGTTTCTATAAGATTCCCCCCTCAATCTTCTAAATTCCAGCGAGTACAAGCCGAGTCTATCCAGTCTTTCCTCATATGAAAGTCCTGACATCCCAGGAATAAGTCTTGTGAATCTTCTCTGTACCCCCTCTATGGCAAGAATGTCTCTCCTCAGATTTGGAGACCAAAACTGTAAGCAATACTCCAGGTGTGGCCTCACCAAAACCTTGTACAACTGCAGTAGAACCTCCCTGCTCCTATACTCAAATCCTTTTGCTATGAATGCTAACATACCATTTGCTTTCTTCACTGCCTGCTGCACCTGCATGCCTACTTTCAATGACTGGTGTACCATGACACCCAGGTCTCGTTGCATCTCCCCCTTTTCCTAATCTGCCACCATTCAGATAATAGTCTACCCTCATGTTTTTGCCACCAAGTGGATAACCTCACATGACCTTAGCAGCCTCACGTGTGGCACCTTATTAAAGACTTTCTGAAAATCTAAGTAAACAACATCTACTGACTCTCCTTTGTCTACTGTTATTTACTTCTTCAGAGAATTCCAGCAAATTTTTCAAGCAAGACCTCCCCTTCACAAAGCCATGTTGACCGGCTGATTTTATCATGTGCCTCTCCCCACACTCACAAAAGTACGAAACCTCATTCTTTATAACGGATTCTAAAATCTTACCAACTCTGGTTTCCTCCCGCATCTGACAGACGTGTGGGTTTGTAGGTTATTTGGCCCTCTTTACATCTCGCCTCGTGTGTAGGGAGTGGATGGGATTACTGGGATAACATGGAACTAGTGTGAACGGGTGAGCGATGCTTGGCGTGGACTTTATGGGCTGTTTCTATGCTGTAATATCCAAACTAAACTAAGACCCCTGGTCTTCTGACACCAGCCCCGGCTCCACAAACACAGGAACAGGCCCTTCAGCCCACAATGTTTGTGTCGAACATGAATCCAAGACCAACTCTCCTCTGCCTGCACATAGACAATAGGTGCAGGAGGAGGCCATTCGGCCCTTCGAGCCAGCACCGCCATTCAATGTGATCATGGCTGATCATCCCCAATCAGTACCCCGTTCCTGCCTTCTCCCCATATCCCCTGACTCTGCTATTTTTAAGAGCACTATCTAGCTCTCTCTTGAAAGCATCCAGAGAACCTGCCTCCACTGCCCTCTGAGACAGAGAATTCCACAGACTCACCACTCTCCGTGAGAAAATGTGTTTCCTCGTCTCCGTTCTAAATGGCTTACTCCTTATTCTTAAATTGTGGCCCCTGGTTCTGGACTCCCCCAACATCGGGAACATGTTTCCTGCCTCTAGTGTGTCCAAACCCTTAACAATTTTATATGTTTCAATGAGATGCCCTCTCATCCTTCTAAACTCGAGTGTACAAGCCCAGCTGCTCCATTCTTTCAGCATATGACAGCCCCGCCACCCCGGGAATTAACCTAGTAAACCTACGCTGCACTCCCTCAATAGCAAGAATGTCCTCCCTCAAATTAGGGGACCAAAACTGCACACAATACTCCAGGTGTGGTCTCACTAGGGCTCTGTACAACTGCAGAAGGACCTCTTTTCTCCTATATTCGATTCCTCTTGTTATAAAGGCCAACATGCCATTCGCTTTGTTCACTGCCTGCTGTACCTGCATGCTTACTTTCATAGACTGATGAACAAGGACCCCCAGATCCTGTTGTACTTCCCCTTTTCCCAACTTGACGCCATTTAGACAGTAATCTGCCTTCCTGTTTTTGCTACCAAAGTGGATAACCTCACATTTATCTGCATTAAACTTCATTAGCCATGCATCTGCCCACTCCCCCAACCTGTCCAAGTCACCCTGCAATCTTATAGCATCCTCCTCACAGTTCACACTGCCACCCAGCTTAGTGTCATCTGCAAATTTGCTAATGTTACTTTGAATCCCTTCATCCAAATCATTGATGTATATTGTAAATAGCTGCGGTCCCAGCACCGAGCCTTGCGGTACCCCACTAGTCACTGCCTGCCATTCTGAAAGACACCCGTTAATCCCTACTCTTTGTTTCCTGTCTGCCAACCACTTCTCTATCCATGTCAGCACTCTACCCCCAATACCATGTGCCCTAATTTTGCCCACTAATCTCCTATGTGGGACCTTATCAGATGCTTTCTGAAAGTCCAGGTACACCACATCCACTGGCTCTCCCTTGTCTATTATCCTAGTTGTATCTTCCAAAAATTCCAGAAGATTAGTCTAGCTTGATTTCCCCTTCGTAAATCCATGCTGACTCGGACTGGATACTGCTATCCAAATGTTCAGCTATCTCATCTTTTATAATTGACTCCAGCATCTTCCTCACCACTGATGTCAGGCTAACTGGCCTATAATTCCCTGTTTTCTCTCTCCCGCCTTTCTTAAAAAGTGGGATAACATTAGCTACCCTCCAATCCACAGGAACTGATCCTGAGTCTATAGAACATTGGAAAATTATCACCAATGCGTCCATGATTTCTAGAGCCATTTCCTTGAGTACCCTGGGATGTAGACCATCAGGCCCTGGGGATTTATCAGCCTTCTGTCCCATCAGTCTACCCAACATGATCCATATCCTTCCATTCCCTGCATATCCACGGGTCTATCTAAAATTCTCCACTGGCAGCATGTTCCAGGCACTCACTGTAGATACCACACCTGCCCGCACATCTCTTAATCTTTGCCCCTCTCACCTTACAGCTGTGCCCTCTGGTCTTTGACATTTCCATCCTGGGAAAGTTCTGACTGTCTACCTCATCTATCCCTCCATTCATTTTACATATTTCTGTCAGTTCTCCTCTCAACCTCTGGCGTTCCAGACAAAACAATCCACTACCCTCTACTCCAGGTGAACCATATACTGTAACTCTGGGAAAGCTGCTCGGCACGCTGTCCAACGCCGCCACATCCTCCCTGTAATGAGTGCCAATAATAAGCTGAACTCCAAATGCAGCCTGGCTAAAGTATAAAGCTGCATCATGATTTCCTGATACTTGTACCCAGTGCCCCGACCCATTGTGGTTTAATTTATTGAACATTTATTTGTTTTTCTATTCATTTATTTATTTATTTGTTTGTTTTTCATTTGTGCCTGAAGTAAGAATTTCATGATTCCATTTATGCTACAATTTGACAAACACTATTTTGAAAGCAAACATAGAAACATAGAAAATAAGTGCAGGAGTAGGCCATTCGGCCCTTCGAGCCTGCACCGCCATTCAATGTGATCATGGCTGATCATCCAACTCAGTATCCCGTACCTGCCTTCTCTCCATACCCCCTGATCCCTTTAGCCACAAGAGCCACATCTAACGCCCTCTTAAATATAGCCAATGAACTGGCCTCAACTACCTTCTGTGGCAGAGAATTCCAGAGACTCACCACTCTCTGTGTAAAGAATGTTTTCCTCATTTCGGTCCTAAAGGAATTCCCCCTTATCCTTAGACTGTGACCCCTTGTTCTGGACTCCCCCAACATCGGGAACAATCTTCCAGCATCTAGCTTGTCCAACCCCTTAAGAATTTTGTAGGTTTCTATAAGATCCCCCCTCAATCTTCTAAATTCCATCGAGTACAAACCGAGTCTATCCAATCTTTCCTCATATGAAAGTCCTGACATCCCAGGAATCAGTCTGGTGAATCTTCTCTGTACCCCCTCTATGGCAAGGATGTCTTTCCTCAGATTTGGAGACCAAAACTGTACGCAGTACTCCAGGTGTGGCCTCACCAAAACCCTGTACAACTGCAGTAGAACCTCCTGATCTATCCCTCTCTCTCAACCCCATTCTCCTGGCCTCTTTGTGTTGTCACTTGGACCCACAATCCCTAGGTCCATCGATGCAGTTATGGGCCATGTCAGTAATTGTAGACTTTCCCATTATATTCCACCTCCCAAAGTGCAACACTTGCTCGGATTAAACGCCATCTGCCGTTGCTCTGGCCATTTCTGTTAGTGATCTATAATCCCGTCGTATACTTTAGCAAACGGTGGCATCAGAATGGATACATCAAGACGCAGCATCGGGGAGTTTCCAACTCAGTTCTGTGGCGAGGTCAGATTTGGCAGAGGTTCACCTGGTTTTAAGTCGACTGAAGATGCTGGTCTGTGCACGAGCTGTCGTTTTTCACCGATGGGACCGGTTCTGGAGTAGTTCCTGAGGATTGGAGGGTAGCTAATGTAACCCCACTTTTTAAAAAGGGGGGGAGAGAGAAAACGGGGAATTACAGACCAGTTAGTCTAACATCGGTAGTGGGGAAAATGCTTGAGTCAGTAATTAAAGATGGGATAGCAGCACATTTGGAAAGTGGTGAAATCATTGGACAAAGGCAGCATGGATTTACGAAAGGTAAATCATGTCTGAGGAATCATAGAATTTTTCGAGGATGTAACTAGTAGAGTGGATAAGGGAGAACCAGTGGATGTGTTATATCTGGACTTTCAGAAGGCTTTCGACAAGGTCCCACATAAGAGATTAGTATACAAACTTAAAGTACACGGTATTGGGGATTCAGTATTGATGTGGATAGAGAACTGGCTGGCAGACAGGAAGCAAGGAGTAGGAGTAAACGGGTCCTTTTCAGAATGGCAGGCAGTGACTAGTGGGGTACCGCAAGGCTCAGTGCTGGGACCCCAGCTATTTACAATATATATTAATGATTTGGACGAGGGAATTGAATGCAACATCTCCAAGTTTGCGGATGACACAAAACTGGGGGGCAGTGTTAGCTGTGAGGTGGATGCTAGGAGGATGCAAGGTGACTTGGATAGGTTGGGTGAGTGGGCAAATGCATGGCAGATGCAGTATAATGTGGATAAATGTGAGGTTATCCACTTAGGTGGCAAAAACAGGAAAGTAGGAAATGGTGGCCGATTAGGAAAAGGGGAGATGCAACGAGACCTGGGTGTCATGGTACACCAGTCATTGAAAGTAGGCATGCAGGTGCAGCAGGCAGTGAAGAAAGCGAATGGTATATTAGCATTCATAGCAAAAGGATTTGAGTATAGGAGCAGGTAAGTTCTACTGCAGTTGTCAGGGTCTTGGTGAGACCGCACCTGGAGTATTGCGTACAGTTTTGGTCTCCTAATCTGAGGAAAGACATTCTTGCCATAGAGGGAGTACAGAGAAGGTTCACCAGACTGATTCCTGAGATGTCAGGACTTTCATATGAAGAAAGACTGGATAGACTGGGCTTGTACTCGCTAGAATTTAGAAGATTGAGGGGGGTTCGTATAGAAACTTACAACATTCTTAAGGGGTTGGACAGGCTAGATGCAGGAAGATTGTTCCTGATGTTGGGAAAGTCCAGAACAAGGGGTCACAGTTTAAGGACAAGCGGGAAATCTTTTAGGACCGAGATGAGAAAAACATTTTTCACACAGAGAGTGGTGAATCTCTGGAATTCTCTGCCACAGAAGGTAGTGGAGGCCAGTTCATTGGCTATATTTAAGAGGGAGTTAGATGTGGCCCTTGTGGCTAAAGGGATCAGGGGGTATGGAGAGAAGGCAGGTACAGGATACTGATTGTGGATGATCAGCCATGATCATATTGAATGGCGGTGCAGGCTCAAAAGGCTGAATGGCCTACTCCTGCACCTATTTTCTATGTTTCTGCATGTATCTCGTGATCCAAATGGCTTCAAGAAGCAACTCCCAGGAATCATCGAGAGGTTACTCTTCTCAAAAGAAAACTTTGCGAATAACTTTGAATCAATCCTTGTGTTATGGGAACAGTGTCCACGTCACAGGAGAGTTGAGATGGGTGTATAAACGATGGGCACAAAATGCTGGAGTAACTCAGCAGGACAGGCAACATCTCTGGAGAGAAGGAATGGGTGACGTTTTGGGCCAAGACCCTGCTTCAGTCTTAACCTGAAACGTCACTAATCCACTATTTGTTCTCCAGAGATGCTGCCTGACCCGCTGAGTTACTCCAGCACTGTGTGAAACGTCACCTATCCATGTTCTCCACAGATGCTGCCTGACCCGCTGAGTTACTCCAGGACTGTGTGAAACGTCACCTATCCATGTTCTCCACAGATGGTGCCTGACCCGCTGAGTTACTCCAGCACTCTGTGAAACGTCACCTATCCATGTTCTCCACAGATGCTGCCTGACCTGCTGAGTTACTCCAGCACTCTGTGAAACGTCACCTATCCATGTTCTCCACAGATGCTGCCTGACCTGCTGAGTTACTCCAGCATTGTGCGTCTATCTTTGGTGTAAACCAGCATCTGCAGTTCCTTCCTGCATATAAAAGATGTGGACTTGTGACGGTGGAACTAGGGCCCCATTCCTGGGCACCAGGGCCATGTAAAGGACGTTGTTACAGGACGTTTGGTTGGGATTGTTACCGGTCCCTTTCCAGAGTGTCATGGTTCAGGTCTGACAGTGGCTGTAGTACAAGTTGGGCCCACCATGTCCGTGCTGGCCATCAGGCACCCGGGGAGTCCAGAACCAGGGGCTACACTTTACTATTGTTTATTGTCTACACGGATGCTGTTTCCTCCACTTGGTCTGTTACTGTCTGTCTGATTCACGGGCTCATCGCTATACCTTTTAAACGCTGTGAGAATAGACAATAGACAATAGGTACAGGAGTAGGCCATTCGGCCCTTCGAGCCAGCACCGCCATTCAATAGCCCCGTTCCTGCCTTCTCCTCATATCCCCTAACTCCGCTATTTTTAAGATCAAAATGGCTTACTCCTTATTCTTAAACTGTGGCCCCTGGTTCTGGACTCCCCCAACATCGGGCACACGTTTCCTGCCTCTCATCCTTCTAAACTCCAGAGTGTACAAGCTCAGCTGCTCCATTCTCTCAGCATATGACAGTCCCGCCATCCCGGGAATTAACCTTGTAAACCTACGCTGCACTCCCTCAATAGCAAGAATGGCCTTCCTCAAATTAGGGGACCAAAACTGCACACAATACTCCAGGTGTGGTCTCACTAGGGCTCTGTACAACTGCAGAAGGACCTCTTTGCTCCTATATTTGACTCCTCTTGTTATAAGGCCAACATGCCATTGGCTTTCTTCACTGCCTGCTGTACCTGCATGCTAGCTTTCATAGACTGATGAACAAGGACCCCCAGATCCCGTTGTACTCCCATTTTCCCAACTCGATGCCATTTAGATAGTAATCTACCTTCCTGTTTTTGCTGCCAAAGTGGATAACCTCACATTTATCCGCATTAAACTTCATCTGCCATGCATCTGCCCACTCCCCCAACCTGTCCAAGTCACCCTGCATTCTCATAGCATCCTCCTCACAGTTCACACTGCCACCCAGCTTTGTGTCATCTGCAAATTTGCTAATGGGAGAGATGGATCAGCCATGATTGAAGGGTGGAGTAAACGTGATGGGCCGAATGGCATAATTCTGTCCCCACGATATGAATTTAAACCTGTGTCTCACCTACCCTGGGAAATAGACATTTGGACAGGTACATGGATAGAAACATACACAATAGGTGCAGGAGGAGGCCATTTGGTCCTTCGAGCCAGCACCGCCATTCATTGTGATCATGGCTGATCATCCACAATCAATAACCCGTGCCTGCCTTCTCCCCATATCCCTTGATTCCGATAGCCCTTAGAGCTCTATCTAATGGGCCTCTCCCACAGACGATATTTTGGGCAACTACAGGCTTTCAACATGTTGAACATTTTTTGGCGACAGTGGTGACAATTTTTGCTGTTGCAGATGTCGCTAGGTGCCGTAGGTGAATTCCATTAAAACTAGTCCCTGGCAGTCGTCTAACGAGTTGCCCAAGTTGGACAGGCCCATAACTCTCTTTTAAATTCATCCTGTGAATTGGCCTCCACTGCCTTTTGTAGCAGAGAATTCCACAAATTTGTGTCATCTGCAAATTTGCTAGTGTTACTTTTAATTCCATCATCTAAATCATTAATATATATTGTAAATAGTTGCGGCCCCAGCACCGAGCCTTGCGGCACTCCACTCGCCACTGCCTGCTATTCTGACAGGGACCTGTTTATTCCTACTCTTAGTTTCCTGTCGGCCAACCAATTCTCTATCCTTGTCAATACCCTACCCTAAATACCATGTGCTCTAATATTGCCCACTAATCTCCTGTGTGGGATCTTATCAAAGGCTTTCTGAAAGTCCAGATACACTACATCCACTGGCTCCCCTTCATCCACTTTACTTGTCACATCCTCAGAAAATTCCAGAAGATTAGTCAAGCAGGATTTCCCCTTCATAAATCCATGTTGACTTGGACTAATCCTTTCACTGATATCGAAATATGCCATTATTACTTCTTTAATAATTGACTCCAGCATCTTCCCCACCAGCAATGTCAGGCTAACTGGTCTATAATTCAGTTTTCTCTCTCCCGCCTTTCTTGCAAAGTGGGATAACATTAGCTACCCTCCAATCCACAGGAACTGATCCTGAGTCTGTAGAACATTTGAAAATTATCACCAATGTGTCCACGATTTCTAGAGCCACCAGGTTATGCCCAGAAATGTCTGCCATTGCTGTTCTACCGTCATTCCTGCTACAGTCCCCTTTCCAGTCTACCTTGGCCAGCTCCTCTCTCATGCCTTCATAGCCCCCTTTGTTCAACTGCAACACTGACACTTCTGATTTAACCTTCTCCCTCTCAAATTGCAGATTAAAACGTATCTAATTGTGGTCACTACCTCCTAGTGGTTCATTGACCTTGAGTTCCCCTATTAAATCTGGTTCATTAGACACCACTAAATCCAGAATTGCCTTCTCCCTGGAAGGCTCCAATACAAGTTGCTCTAAGAATCCATCTCAGAGGCACTCTACAAACTCCCTTGCTTGGGGTCCAGAACCAACCTGATTTTCCTAGTCTACTTGCATGTTGAAATCTCTCTTAACCACCTTTGTTACATGCCAACTTTAACTCCTGCTGCAACTTGCACCGTATATCCAGGCTACTGTAGGGGGTCTGTAGATAACTCCCATTAGTGTCTTCTTGCCTTTACAATTCCACATTTCTATCCACAGCGACTCTACATCATCAGTCCCTATGTCACCCCTCGCAAGGGACTGAATTTCATCCCTCACCAACAGAGCTACCCCACCTCCTCTGCCCACCTGCCTGTCCTTTCTATAGAACGTATAACCCTGAATATTCAGTTCCCAGCCCTGATGCTCCAGCAGCCATGTCTCTATAATCCCCACAATGTCATATCTACCAATCTCCCACTGAGCCTCAGGCTCATCCACTTTACTTATTATACTTCGTGCATTCATATATAATACTTTTACTCCATTACTCACCTCACCTTTCACATCTCGATAGGTCGATAGGGAAGGTTTAGAGGATACTAGACCAAGTGGGACCCGTTGGGTCCCGTCCCTCAATGCGCAGTTGCGGGAGGGGGGGGGGGGGGCTGCAGCGTCACACACACTAACTATTCCCCTTGATATTATGTTAATATTATTAATTTGCTCCTTTTGCCACATCCCCGCCCTATCCACTCATGCATAGCCCCCAACTCACAGGCGCAGCTGGAGAGCGAGGGGTAGAGAGGGCAGGGGAAGAGGGTAGAGACAAAATGAGGCAGAGTGCAGAGAGAGGGCAGCAACAGGCAGAGAGCGGCAGTAACCTCCCCACTGTGGGCCGGCACGAGGACCCCAAGCGAGGCGATGAACGGGCGGGCAAGCGTCGCCCAAAGGACCGCGAGTTGGGCTGCCGCAGTCTTCAGCTATGAGCTTTAGTCTTCAGTCCAGGGCCCGACTTCATCTCCGGCTGCGTCTTTTGAATAACGGGGGGAGGAAGAAGTGTTGGGGGGTGACGTCACTTGCAGTGCAAGGAAGAAGGGACGCAGACCCATTGTGACGTCATCAGCGAAAGACAGTCGTTTTTAAATTCAGAGTTTTGTCAGATTTATGAAAGTTTTGCAGTAATAAACTCAAGAAAACGCACAAAATTTTCAGATGAGGCGATTTTGGACTCCAGGGGGAAAATGGCTACCGGAATATGTAAAAATGTTATCGTTACCGTGTCGTTTTTTCACGAAGATGTGATTACACACAAACACACACAGAAATAAATACACATCCAAGATCAGAGTTTTATAAGTATAGAGATGAGCCAAACTTAGGACTAGTGCATATGGGACATGTTGGTTGGTGTGGGCAAGTTGGCCTGTTTCCATGCTATTAATATGGATCAAATACTCAAACTGGTAACTCAACCGCAACAATGGCGTGAGATGTACAGAACACTTTCTGATTCACTTACTCAAACCCCACATCTTCAGAACATCACCAATGGCGAATGGCCGTGACCTTAACCCACGTGACAATAGTCAATGCAAACACTCACCAGAGTCGTTGGAAAATGCTTTATTTGATTATTCCATATAGCACCCAGATTTCTCACACGATTCAGATTGTTTCGACAAACACAAAACATAATCGTTCCAAACCCCAGGTTAAATACGCATGCTTAAAAATGTACTCTTTCCCCTACCCCGCCATCACCAGAAATAACGAGAGAATAGTTTTTGGCAATGCTGTAATATAAACAGAAATATAAACCCGAAAACAAGTTTGTTAATTGTGTTGATAGTTGAAAGGAATAACGTAGAAAGTCTAAAATTAATTTGTTTAATTTGCTTGAATAGACCAAGGCAATCTGCTGGCGTAAACTGAACAGGCATTACACTTCATTATCCCAGATTTGCAGAATCTACATCTAATGTTCAACCTATCCTTTAGAAATCAATTCTAATTGTTCGTTTTACGCATTGATTAACCACACAAAGATCACACCACTCGCTAACCCATTTCTGGAATTCCAAAACTCAATTACAACCCCATCAGTCTTTGCTACCCACAGATTCCCGTGCAGTGGGAAAAAACTCGACCTGTCGACATTCACTAAATCAGGTTCCTCTCATCTATTCTCAACTTGTTTGACCTCCCTCTCCAAGATGTGCCAGTGACATGTCGCAGCTGTATCAGTAGTTCCTGCATCACAGCTGCATCAGAACTGCCCGCATCAGTACTCTCTGCATTAGTACTCCCTGCATTAGTACTGCCTGCAACCGTACTGCCCACATTAGTACTGCCTGCAACAGTACTCCCTGCATTAGTGCTCCCTGCAACAGTACTGCCCACATTAATACTCCCTGCATTAGTACTCCCTGTATCAGTACTGCCCACATTAGCACTGCCCACATTAGTGCTCCCTGCAACAGTAATGCCTGCATTAGTACTGCCCACATTGGTACTTCCTGTATCAGTACTGCCCGTATTAGTACTCCCTGCAACAGTACTCCCTGTGTCAGTACTGCCTACATTGGCCCTGCCTCTCCCACAGCTGCATCAGTGACCGTTCCAGTGGTCAGGGCAAAGAAGCATCAAACACAACCGCAGCACCACCATCTCAGGGAGTGTCCAGAGCCGGCCGGACACAGTGGTCGCTGCCACTCAGACCCACCTCCATCCATTGCCCAGAGTAACCCCAGCACCAGTCACCATGGCTCAGGCTGTGACTTGGACAGGTACATGGATAGGACAGGATTAGAGGGATATTGGCCAAATGCAGGCAGGTGAGACTAGTGTAGATGGGGCATGTTGGTCGGGGTGGGACTAGTGTAGATGGGGCATGTTGGTCGGGGTGGGACTAGTGTAGATGGGGCATGTTGGCCGGGGTGGGACTAGTGTAGATGGGGCATGTTGGTCGGGGTGGGACTAGTGTAGATGGGGCATGTTGGTTGGTGTGGGACTAGTGTAGATGGGGCATGTTGGTCGGTGTGGGACTAGTGTAGATGGGGCATGTTGGTTGGTGTGGGACTGGTGTAGATGGGGCATGTTGGTCGGGGTGGGACTAGTGTAGATGGGGCATGTTGGTCGGTGGGACTATTGTAGATGGGGCATGTTGGTCGGTGGGACTATTGTAGATGGGGCATGTTGGTCGGGGTGGGACTAGAGTGGTTCTGTGCTGTGTGACTCTGTGACAAGGCCCTCACTGGGATGTTGACCGTGCCACTGGCCAACCTCATCCTTCACCCCCTGCCCGTCCTTCATTCCTCTCCCCTTCCACGTCCCGCAAACTTTCACTTTAACCGTTAATGATCTGTGGCGTGAACAACACCACGGACAAGTCATTGTGAACGGAGAGGCAGCTTTCAGTTCCCATCCCCATTGTCCAACAGTTAGATTCAGCTCCGGGCTAACGGAATCAAGGGATATGAGGATACTGATTGATCGGTAGGCTGGCTCAAAGGGCCCGAATGGCCTACTCCTGCACCTATTGTCTGTGTTTCTATGTCTCCTGCAGCGCTAGTCAGGGAGAGGGAACAGTGCAGGGACAGGCAACAACGTCAAAGCCACTGTGCTGGAAACCATCGCCTCCCTCTCAAACCCAAGCTTCATGTTCCAGACGACAAAGGACCAGAGACAGACTCAACAACACGTTTGGCCGTTTCCCAACCTAGCAGCGACGGACCTGTCTTGGTAATTGGGGCACAGATGCACTGGACTGGTCAAGACCCGACCCATGGGGTGGGAGGAGATCTGGTCGCCCACGGCAGCAAGGGCCTGAGAACATGAGCAAAGGGCCTCACAGGAAACGGAAAGATTAACAAAAAAAGTTTAAAATCATCGCTCAAATAGAAACTGCCTGTAGTGTTTAGAATTCTGCAAAGGTCACGCAAATCTGTGCGGGACAGAGCATGGTTGCAGTAGGGGAGAGTTTCACAGCAAGAACGTGTGCTCAGATCTGGTCACAGACAGGAGAGGGGTGTGAGGACAGACTGGTGAGGTGGTCATTGTGTAAAGCTGTAGTGTTCAAATGTAAACAAAGCACACAGACTGTCAGATATCAGGTGGCCAAGGGCTACAGGTTTTGCACTTCACACCAGTCATCCCTGCACTACAGGCGGTGGGCACTGGTCTACAGGCGGTGGGCACTGGTCTACAGGCGCCCCAGGTGTAAAGGTGATGGGGGTACAGGTGGCCGCACTACAGGGGGGGGGGGGGGGGGGTGTAGGGGAGCAGGCCACCCACAGTGACTACAGGCAGCCAGCACCTGGCTACAGGTGCCACACACTACATGTGTAGGAAGACACTGCAGATGCTGGTTTACACATAGACACAAAATGCTGGAGTAACTCAGCAGGTCAGGCAGCATCTCTGGAGAACATGGAAAGGTAACGTTTCAGATCAAGACCCTTCTGAATAGGTGACCTGAAACGTCACCTATCCATCATCTCCAGAGATGCTGCCCGACCCGCTGAGTTACTCCGGCACTCCTTTCATGTATTAACCAGCATGTGCAGTTCTTTGCTTCTACATGAGAACCATGGAACAAACGGACACAGACGTGCGTGAGTTGCTGTTTCTCCCGGTTGGAGCACACGGGCCTTTGCTGGTCTTGGTGTAAGACACGTGCCGATGACAAACCGGTTCAAGTCTCAGCCGCTGTGACATACATGACGGATCGAAGTAAAAGAGAAAACAAGACAGAAACAATGTTCAGATGTTATTGTGACAGCAGCTTGCAATGTTAGGATGCCAATCTGGAACAGTTTTATTCACTAGAATTTCTGCGATATTCTTCATGGCCGCACCTGCAGCGTCTAGCCGCCAACTGTCTGCCACACATTATCCCAGGAGCTGGGAGACGAGTCTGTGCTACCTTCATCGGCACAGCAGACTGCCGACATTGAACCATACTCAGTACATCATAATTCATATCCTCGCACAGGTTTCGCCACCAGAAAGGATACAGTCTTGTGGATAATTTATGAAGCAAATTACAACAGGTATATTGTACTTTCATTAGGTACTGAGTTTGAATCGGATTGCTGGCTCAGACCACATACTGGTATGGGTCGACCTTTCCTTGGTCTGGAGTTGCAAATGGACTTAGCCATTCAACTGAAAATGGATGACCAAACACGGCTTTCAAATTCATCCACTTTGTTTTTTTAGCCCATCTTCTCTCTTCCTTTTTCAACTGTTCTATTCCCTGGAAACAGAAATAGAACAGCTTAAATCAAGCAGGTCTGAGCTGGGGAGCCGGTCTCATTTACCCCCTTTCACAGAACAATGATGCTTTGTTTGTACACTGGATTAATGTTATATTCCATTTATACCATGAGTTGTTGACCAAGTTGGCTGTGCCCTCCTTGCCCATTCTCCCTGCTGCCCGCCCGCCTGCCTTGGCCAGGTCGCACAGACTTCACCCAACATGCCCTCACCAAGTAAACACAAAAAGCTGCAGTAACTCAGCGGGTCACAGCATCTCTGGAGAAAAGACATAGGCGGCATTTTGGGTCGACCCTTCTTCAGACTTTCCCAGAGTTGCAAATGGACAGCCATTCTACTGAAAATGAGTGATTGAACACAGCTTTCAGGGGCCTAAAGAAGGGTCTCAACCCGAAACATCACCTATTCCTTTACTCCAGACATGCTGTCTGACCCGCTGAGTCACTCAGCTTTTTATGTCTACCTTCAGTTTAAACCAACATCTGCAGTTCCTTCCTACACATGTCCAATGGGTGGTGTGTTGACAGCAGTGTGGAGACCTCCCCTCAGCACTCTATACATCTCAGAGGGGAGGACAAACACACGAGGGCCAACTCCTGTTCTATACCTGTTCCACACTGTTCCACCCTGTTCTACCCCAGTTCTACCAGTCCTACACGGTTCTACCCGTTTTCTACTGTTCTACACTGTTCTACGCCTGTTCTATCCCGTTCTACACAGTTCGACTCGTTCTATGCAGTTCTATCTCTGTTCTCCGCTGTTCTACCCCTGTTCTACACAGTTCTACCCCTGTTCTCACCAGTTCTAACCTGTTCTGCACAGTTCTACCCCAATTCTACACAGTTCTACCCCAGTTCCACACTGTTCTACCCCAGTCCTACCTCTGTTCTATGCAGTTCTACACTGTTCTTAACCATTCTACCCAGTCCTATCACTGTTCTACCCCAATTCTACACTGTTCTACCTCTATTTTTCACCCACTGTACACAGTTCTACCCGTTCTGCCCTGATAACACAGTTCTACCCCTGCTCTGCACAGTTCTACCCCCGTTCTACACAGTTCTACCCTGTTCTACACAGTTCTACCCCAGTTCCGCACTGTTCTACCCGTGTTCTACACTGTTCTCTCTGTGTTCTACACTGTTCTCCCCCTGTTGTACCCCTATCCTACACTCTCCTGTTCTACACAGTTCTACCCCTGTTCTGCACAGTTCTACCCCCCATGTTCCACTGTTCTACCCTGTTCTCCCCCTGTTATACACTGTTGTACCCCTGTTCTACATTCTTTAACCCGTTCTACACTGTTCAACCCGTTCTGCACTGTTCTACCCCTGTTCTACACAGTTCTACTGCTGCTCTACACTCGTTCCACACAGTTCTACACCTGTTCCACAGTTCTAACCATTCTACACTTGTTCTTCCCAGTTCTAGCCCAGTTCCGCAGTATTCTATCCCTGTTCTACCATTCTATCGCTGTTCTACCCGTTCTGCACTATTCTACCCAGTTCTATCAATGTTCTGCACTGTTCTACACAGTTCACCCCTGTTCTACACAGTGCTACCCCTGTTCTATATTGTTTGGCACTGTTCTACCCCTGTCTACACAGTTCTATCTCTCTTCTACTCCTGTTCTTACATTGAAACATATAAGATTGTTAAGGGCTTGGACACGCTAGAGGCAGGAAACATGTTCCCGATGTTGGGGGAGTCCAGAACCAGGGGCCACAGTTTAAGAATAAGGAGTAAGCCATTTAGGACAGAGACGAGGAAATACGTTTTCTCAGAGTGGTGAGTCTGTGGAATTCTCTGCCTCAGAGGGCGATGGAGGCAGGTTCTCGGGATGCTTTCAAGAGAGAGCTGGATAGGACTTTTAAAAATAGCGGAGTCAGGGGATATGGGGAGAAGGCAGGAAAGGGGTACTGATTGGGGATGATCAGCCGTGATCACATTGAAAGGCGGTGCTGGCTCGAAGGGTCTACTCCTGCATCTATTGTCTACCCAGTTCTATCACTGTTCTACACCGTTCTACAGTTCACCCTTAATACACTGTTCTACCTCTGTTCTACACAGTTCTACCCCTGTTCTGCACTGTTCTACAGTTCTATCTCTGTTCTATACAGTTCTAACGCTGTCCGTCACAGTTCTATCCCTGTTCTGCACAGTTCTACAGTCCTACACCAGTTGTACACCTGTGCTACACAGTTCTGTCCTATTCTACACAGTTCTACCCATGTTCTACACAGTTCTAGACCGTTCGACCCCTGTTCTACACTGTTCTACCCGTTATACACTGTTTCCCCATGGTCAACACTCTTTTACCCATTCCTCACAGTTCTACCCCTGTTCTACACTGTTCTACCCCTATTCTACACTGTTCAAACAGTTCTACCCCTGTTCTACCCATTCTACACTTGTTCCACACAGTTCTACCCGTTCCACACCTGTTCCACAGTTCTACCCATTCTACACTTGTTCTACCCAGTTCTTCCCCAGATCCGCATGGTTCTATCCCTGTTCTGCCATTCTATCGTTGTTCTACCCAGTTCTATCAATGTTCTGCACCATTCTACATAGTTCACCCCTGTTCTACACAGTTCTACCCCTGTTCTACCCAGTTCCACCAAGTCCCACCCTTGTTCTACCCAATTCCACCCCTGTTCTACCCAGTTCCACCACTGTTTTACCCAGTTCTTCCCCTGTTCTACACAGTTCTACACTGTTATACCTCTGTTCTACACCTGTTCTTCACAGTTCTACCCCAGTTCCACTGTTCTATCCCTCTACCATTCTATCACTGTTCTACCCCTGTTCTACATAGTTCTATCTCTGTTCTACACCTGTTCTGCCCTGTTTACCCCCGTCCTATCACTGTTCTACACCGTTCCACACAGTTCACCCCGTTCTACACTGTTCTACCTTTGTTCTACACAGTTCCACCCATTTTACCCAATTCTACCTCTGTTCCACACAGTTCTACGCCTGTTCTACAGTTCTACCCCATTCTACCGCTGTTCTGCACAGTTCTACCCCCTGTACTGGACAGTTCTACAGTAGTAGCCCAGTTCTACACCTGTTCTAGAAAGTTTTGCCATTCTACACAGTTGTACACCTGTTCTACATTGTTCTACCCCTGTTCTACACAGTTCTACCCATTCTATAGTTTTACCCTTATTCTACACTGTTCTACCCAGTTCATCCCAGTTCTGCCCCTGTTCTACACTGTTCAAACAGTTCTACCCGTTCTACCCGTTCTACACAGTTCTATCCGTTCTACACCTGTTCCACAGTTTTACCCGTTCTACACTTGTTCTACACAGTTCCGCACAGTTCTATCATTCTATCACTGTTCTACCCAGTTCTATCAATGTTCTACACAGTTCACCCCGTTCAACACGGTTCTACCCAGTTCCACCTGTTCTACACAGTTCTAACCCTGTTCTACCCAGTTCTATGCGTTCTACACAGTTCTTCCCGTTCTACACAGTTCTTCCCGTTCTACACAGTTCTTCCCGTTCTACACTGTTATACCTCTGTTCTACACCTGTTCTTCACAGTTCTACCCCACTGTTCTATCCCTATTCTAGCATTCTATCACTGTTCTAACCCTGTTCTACACAGTTCTATCTCTGTTGTACACCTGTTCTGCCCTGATTACCTCGTCCTATCACTGTTCTACACCGTTCCACACAGTTCACCCCATTCTACCCCTGTTTTAACTTTGTTCTACACAGTTCCACCCGTTCTATCTCTGTCCCACACAGTTCTACCCCGTTCTACCACTATTCTGCACAGTTCTACCCCCTGTACTGCACAGCTCTACAGTTGTACCCCAGTTCTACACCTGCTCTAGAAAGTTCTGCCGTTCCACACAATTGTACACCTGTTCTACAGTTCTACACTGTTCTACACAGTTCTACCCATTCTATAGTCTTACCCTTATTCTACACTGTTCTACCCTGTTCAACCCAGTTCTGCCCCTGTTCTACACAGTTCTATCACTGTTCTACCCAATTCTACCTCATTTCTACACTGTTCTACCCCTGTTCTACATTGTTCTACCCATTCTACACTGTTCTACACCTGCTTTTCACAGTTCTATCCGTTCCACACTGTCCTATCCCTGTTCTACCATTCTATCACTGTTCTACACAGATCTATCTCTGTCCTAAAACTGTTCTACTCCAGTTCTGCCCTGTTCTACACAGTTCTACCCATTCTACCCAGTTATACCTGTTCTACACAGTTCTGTCCCTGTTCAACCATTGTTCTACACAGTTCTACTGCTGTTATGCACAGTTCTACCCCTGTGCTGCACAGTTCTACAGTTCTACCCCGGTTCTACCCCGGTGCTAGACAGTTCTGCCCGTTCTACACAGTTCTACCCCTGTTCCACACTGTTCTACATGTTCTGCATTGTCCTGCACTGTTGTACACAGTTCTACCTCTGTTCTTCACAGTTCTACCTCAGTTCCACACAGTTCTACTCCTGTTCTGCATTGTCCTGCACTGTTGTACACTGTTCTACCTCTGTTCTTCACAGTTCTACCTCAGTTCCACACTGTTCTATCCCTGTTCTACCATTCTATGACTGTTCTACACAGTTCTATCTCTCTTCTACACCTGTTCTACTCCAGTTCTGCCCTGTTCTACTCCTGTTCTTACATTGAAACAGATAAGATTGTTAAGGGGTTGGACACGCTAGAGGCAGGAAACATGTTCCCGATGTTGGGGGAGTCCAGAACCAGGGGTCCACAGTTTAAGAATAAGGAGTAAGCCATTTAGAACAGAGACGAGGAAACACTTTTTCTCACAGAGGGTGGTGAGTCTGTGGAATTCTCTGCCTCAGAGGGCCGTGGAGGCAGGTTCTCTGGATGCTTTCAAGAGAGAGCTAGATAGGCCTCTTAAAAATAGCGGAGTCAGGGGATATGGGGGTAAGGCAGGAACAGGGTACTGATTGGGGATGATCAGCCATGATCACATTGAATGGCGGTGCTGGCTCGAAGCGCCGATTGGCCTACTCCTGCACCTATTGTCTATTCTACACAGTTCTGCTCTGGTGTAGGTCCCTTGCAGTCAGAAACAGGTGAGTTGATCATGGGGAACAAGGATATGGCGGACCAATTGAATAACTACTTTGGTTCCGTCTTCACTAAGCAAGACATAAATAATCTGCCGGAAATAGCAGGGGACCGCGGGTCAAAGGAGGAATTGAGTGAAATCCAGGTTAGTCGGGAAGTGGTGTTGGGTAAATTGAAAGGATTAAAGGCCGATAAATCCCCAGGGCCAGATAGGCTGCATCCCAGAGTACTTAAGGAAGTAGCCCCAGAAATAGTGGATGCATTAGTGATAATCTTTCAAAACTCTTTAGATTCTGGAGTAGTTCCTGAGGATTGGCAGGTAGCAAACATAACCCCTCTTTTTAAAAAGGGAGGGAGAGAGAAAACGGGGAATTACAGACCAGTTAGTCTAACATCGGTAATGGGGAAACTGCTAGAGTCAGTTATTAAAGATGGGATAGCAGCACATTTGGAAAGTGGTGAAATCATTGGACAAAGTCAGCATGGATTTACGAAAGGCAAATCATGTCTGACAAATTATTCGAGGATGTAACTAGTAGTGTGGATAAGGGAGAACCAGTTGATGTGGTGTATCTGGACTTCCAGAAGGCTTTCGACAAGGTCCCACATTAGAGATTAGTATATAAACTTAAAGCATACGGCATTGGGGGTTCAGAATTGATGTGGATAGAGAATTGGCTAGCAAACAGGAAGCAAAGAGTAGGAGTAAACGGGTCCTTTTGACTAAGCTGGGGGGCAGTGTTAGCTGTGAGGAGGATGCTAGGAGACTGCAAGGTGACTTGGATAGGCTGGGTGAGTGGGCAAATATTTGGCAGATGCAGTATAATGTGGATAAATGTGAGGTTATCCATTTTGGTGGCAAAAACAGGAAAACAGACTATTATCTAAATGGTGGCCGATTAGGAAAAGGGGAGATGCAGTGAGACCTGGGTGTCATGGTACACCAGTCATTGAAACTAGGCATGCAGGTGCAGCAGGCAGTGAAGAAAGCGAATGGTATGTTAGCTTTCATAGCAAAAGGATTTGAGTATAGGAGCAGGGAGGTTCTACTTCAGTTCTACAGGGTCTTGGTGAGACCACACCTGGAGTATTGCGTACAGTTTTGGTCTCCAAATCTGAGGAAGGACATTATTGCCATAGAGGGAGTGCAGAGAAGGTTCACCAGACTGATTCCTGGGATGTCAGGACTGTCTTATGAACAAAGACTAGACTCGATTTATACTCTCTAGAATTTAGGAAATTGAGAGGGGATCTTATGGAAACTTAAAAAATTCTTAAGGGGTTGGACAGGCTAGATGCAGGAAGATTGTTCCCGATGTTGGGGAAGTCCAGGACAAGGGGTCACAGCTTAAGGATAAGGGGGAAATCCTTTAAGACCGAGATGAGAAAGACTTTTTTCACATCTGAGTGGTGAGTCTCTGGAACTCTCTGCCACAGAGGGTAGTTGAGGCCAGTTCATTGGCTATATTTATGAGGGAGTTAGATGTGGCCCTTGTGGCTAAGGGGATCAGAGGGTATGGAGAGAAGGCAGGTACGGGATACTGAGTTGGATGATCAGCCATGATCATATTGAATGGCGGTGCAGGCTCGAAGGGCCGAATGGCCTACTCCTGCACCTAATTTCTATGTTTATATGTTGTACATAGTTCTACCCCGTTCTACAGTTCTACCCCAGTTCTACAGCAGTACCCTTGTTGTACACAGTTCTACCCGTTTTACAGTTCTACCCTGTTCTGCACAGTTCTACCCCTGTTCTACAAAGTTCTACCCCTGTTCTACACTTCTACACAGTTCTAACCCTGTTCTACACAGTACTAGCCCTGTTCTGCACAGTTCTGCCCCTGTTCTGCACAGTTCTGCCCCTGTTCTGCACAGTTCTACCCCTGTTCTGCACAGTTCTGCCCCTGTTCTGCACAGTTCTGCCCCTGTTCTGCACAGTTCTACCCCTGTTCTACACAGTTCTACCCCTGTTCTGCACAGGTCTACCCCTGTCCTATACTTCTACCCAGTTCTAACACTGTTCTACACAGTTCTACCCATGTTCTACACAGTTCTACCCATGTTCCACACAGTTCTCACTGTTCTACACTACCCCAGTTCTGCAATGTTATATCCCTGTCTACCCAGATCTATCAGTGTTCTACACCATTCTACACAGTTCACCCCATTCTACCTCTGTTCTACACTGTTCTATGCCTGTTCTACATCGCTCTACCCGTTCAACACAGTTCTACTCTGTTCTACACAGTTCTACCCATGTTCTTCACAGTTCTACACCTGTTCCGCACTGTTCTATCCCTGTTCTACCATTCTGTCACTGTTCTACCCTTGTTCTACACCTTATCTGCACTGTTCTACCCAGCTCCCTCAATGTTCTATACCATTCTACCCGTTCTTTGCAGTTCACCCATTCTACCGGTTCTGCACTCTCCTACCCAGTTCTACCCCTGTTCTACACTGATCTACCCCTGTTTATCAGTTCTGCCCATGTTCTACACTTGTTCTACCCCGTTGCTACCTGTTCTACCCCTGTTCTACACAGTTCTACACCTTGTTCTACATTGTACCGGCACTGTTCTACACCTTGTTCTACATTGTACCGGCACTGTTATACCCCCATTTGCACTGTTCTATCCCTGTTCTAATCAGCAGGGTACTGAGATGACATCAATCCAACTGTAGATTGATGTATCAGATGCGTTTAAGTCATAGTGATAAAGCATGGCAAAAGGCCCTTCAGCCCAGTGAGTTTATACCGACCCTCAACCACCCATTTACTGACCGAGATTGTCCCACCCCAGTCATTCCTCCTTCTCTGTGCTCCCGTCCTGCAGAAGGTACAGAAGCATGAAAGCGAGCACCACCAGACTCAGGAACAGCTTCTTCCCCTCTGTTATCAGGCTTCTGAAGTGTCCTTCCATAAGCTAGAGTACTGTCCGATTCACCTCTACCCATTGCGGACATTGGACTTTGTCTGTGGAACTGGTGCGCTACAATGCTGAGAACTATATTCTGCACTCTGTATCTTCCCCTTTGCTCCACCTATTGTACGTGAGTTTGAACAGATTGTATTTATGATTAGTATTATCTGATCCGTTTGGATCGCATGCAAAACAAAGCTCTTCATTGTACCTTGGTACACGTGACAATATACAGTCTTACAGCATGGAAACAGGCCCTTCGGCCCAACTTGCCCACACCGACCAAATCTATAATGATAGACATAAAATGCTGGAGTAACTCAGCGGGACAGGCAACATGTCTGGAGAGAAGGAATGTGTGACGAGAAGGTCACAGTCTAAGGATAAGGGGGAATTCCTTTAGGACCGAAATGAGGAAAACATTCTTTACACAGAGAGTGGTGAGTCTCTGGAATTCTCTGCCACAGAAGGTAGTTGAGGCCAGTTCATTGGCTATATTTAAGAGGGCGTTAGATGTGGCACTTGTGGCTAAAGGGATCAGGGGGTATGGAGAGAAGGCAGGTACGGGATACTGAGTTGGATGATCAGCCATGATCACATTGAATGGCGGTGCAGGCTCGAAGGGCCGAATGGCCTACTCCTGCACCTATTTTCTATGTTTTCTATGTTTCTAAGGGTTTCTGGCCGAGACCCTTCTTCGGACCGAGAGTCAGAGGAGAGGGAGACACAGATAAGGAAGGCAGGCATGATATTCACCTCCAGAAAAAAAGTGGGAAGTATTGGCCGGGCGTCCTGGAGGCCAGCTAGCCCCCCACGTGGTCCAGGGACAGCGCCACAGTGGGCGTTCAGGGGGCTCCTGCATTCTCAATAAATTTAAAGTGATTCCCAAGCTTTCTGCTGGTAGTTTACACAACAGAAGCTCAGATTTTTTCTAACACATAACCAGTAAAATAACCCCCAAAAGATAAATAATTCATGAAATAATTGACCATACAGCTAAATAAATCTTTGCAAAAAATGTTACCTGAATTTCTAAATGAGCTATTTGTAGAGATGCGAAAAGAACCCAAAAGTAAAGGCTACACATCACCTTAGAAAGGTACCATCTCAAGGCACAATTATACACCATACTGCACGGCACAGTTAACTATCAATACACTGATGTAACATCTACAACGCTAAGAAGGTACAAAACTGAAAACCTCTGCCAAAAACAATGAAAACAAAAATTCCCAATATCAACGGAAAATCACCAAAAAGGGGAGGGGGTAGCCGTTGCCCGGGAGTTAGGGCTGCGCATCTCTCTAACCCCCACTATCATCGCCGAACCATTCCCTTTCCAGTCGCAGCTCCAGATTGAGGTAAAGCGACAAGTGTAGCATCGTCCAACATTTTTGCCACCTCCAATGGGATCCCACCACAGGCCACATGTTCCCATCTCCTCCCCTGCCTGATTTCTGCAGAGACCGCTCCTTCCGTAACTCCCTGGTCAATTCGTCCCTTCCCACCCAAACCACCCCCTCTCCGGGCACTTTCCCTTGCAACTGCAGAAAATGCTACACTTGTCGCTTTACCTCCCCCCTTGACTCCATTCAAGGACCCAAGCAGTCTCTCCAGGTGCGGCAGATTCACCTGCACCTCCTCCAACCTCATCTATTGCATCCGCTGCTCTAGATGTCCGCTGCTCTACATCGGTGAGACCAAGCGTAGGCTTGGCGATGGCTTCGCCCAACACCTCCGCTCGGTCCGCAATAACCTACCCGATCTCGCGGTGGCTCAGCACTTCAACTCCCCCTCCCATTCCGAATTCGACCTTTCTGTCCTGGGCCTCCTCCTTGGCCAGAGTGAGGACCACTGTAAATTGGAGGAGCAGCACCTCATATTTTGCTTGGGCAGTTTGCACCCCAGCGGTATGAACATTGACTTCTCCAATTTCAGGTAGTCCCTGCTTTCTCCTCCCCTTCCCAGCTCTCCCTCAGCCCACAGCCTCCGCCTCTTCCTTTCTTCTTCCCACCCCGCCCCGCACCCTCACACTATTCTGAAGGGTCTCGACCCGACATGTTGCCTATTTCCTTCATTCCATAGATGCTGCCTCACCTGCTGCGTTTCTCCAGCATTTTTGTTGACCTTCGATTTTCCAGCATCTGCAGTTCCTTCTTTAACATTTAATCAGGGACAGACAGACTGATGGGAGAACTGCCAAGGGGGCGGGATGGAGAGAGAGAGAGAGAGAGAGAGAGAGAGGGAAAGCCAGGGCTAATTGAAGTTAGAGAACTCAATGTTCATACCGCTGGGGCGTAAGCTACCCAAGCAAAATATGAGATGTTGTTCCTCCAAATTGCACTGGTCAGATTGGGAATGGGAGGGGGAGTTAAAGTGCTAAGCAACCGGGAGCTCAGGTAGATTTAGGCGGACTGAGCGGAGGTGTTCAGTGAAACCTTATCTGTTTCCCTCTCCACCGACTCTCAGTATGAAAAAGGGTCTCAACCCGAAACGTCACCCATTGCTTCTCTCCAGAGATGCTGCCTGTCCCGCTGAGTTATTCTAGCATTTTGTGTCCATCATCGGTGTAAACCAGTATCTGTAGTTCCTTCCCACACATGCCCATCTACACTAGTTCCAGCTGCCTGTGTGTGGCCCATATCCTTCAAATCTGTCTTTCCATGTACCTGTCCAAATGTTTCTTAAACGTTGTGATATTATCGGCCTTAATCTTAAATGTTGTGATATTATCAGCCTTAACTACCTCCTCCGGCAGCTGGTTCCATTCACTCATCACCCTTGTGCAAAAACGTTGCCCCTCAGGTTCCTATTAAATCTTTCTCCCTTCATTTTGAACCTATGTGCTCAGGATCCCGATTCCCCAACTCTGGGCATGAGACTCTGCAATTATCCGATCTATTCCTCTCATGATTTTGTATATCTCTATAAGATCACCCCTCCTCCACTCGAAGGAATAGAGTCCCAGCCTCTCCATGTAGCTCTGTCCTAAATCTTCTCTGAAACCTTTCCAGCTTAACAACATCTTTCCTATAACATGGTACTCAAAACCGAACACAATATTCTAAATGTGGCCTCACCAACGTCTTATACAACTGCAACATGACCTCCCAACCTCTATACTCAATACTCTGACTGATGAAGATCAATGTACTAAAAGCCTTTTTGACCACCTTATCTACCTAGGATGTCACTTCCACCAAACTATGTACAGTGCCTTCCTTAATGTTTGGGACAAAGACCCACCATTTATTTATTTGCCCCTGTACTCCACAATTTGAGATTTGTAATAGAAAAAAAATCACATGTGGCTAAAGTGCACATTGTCAGATTTTAATAAAGGACATTTTTATTTGGTTTTACCATGTAGAAATTACAGCAGTGTTCATACACAGTCACCCCATTTCAGGGCACCATAATATTTCGGACACAGCAATGTCATGTAAATGAAAGTAGTCATGTTTAGTATTTTGCTGCATATCCTTTGCATGCAATGACTGCTTGAAGTCTGCGATTCATGGACATCACCACTTGCTGGGTGTCTTCTCTGGTGATGCTCTGCCAGGCCTGTATTGCAGCCATCTTTAGCTTATGCTTGTTTTGGGGGCTAGTCCCCTTCAGTTTTCTCTTCAGCATATAAAAGGCATGCTCAATTGGGTTCAGATCGGGTGATTGACTTGCCCACTCAAGAATTGACCATTTTTTAGCTTTGAAAAACTCCTTTGTTGCTTTAGCAGTATGTTTGGGATCATTGTCTTGCTGTAGAATGAACTGCCGGCCAATGAGTTTTGAGGCATTTGTTTGAACTTGAGCAGATAGAATGTGTCTATACACTTCAGAATTCATTATGCTACTACCATCAGTAGTTGTATCATCAATGAAGATAAGTGAGTCAGTACCTTCAGCAGCCATACATGCCCAGGCCATAACACCCCCACCACCGTGTTTCACAGATGAGGTGGTATGCTTTGGATCTTGGGCAGTTCCTTCTCTCCTCCATACTTTGCTCTTGCCATCACTCTGATATAAGTTAATCTTCGTCTCATCTGTCCACAAGACCTTTTTCCAGAACTGTGGTTACTCTTTTAAGTACTTCTTGGCAAACTGTAACCTGGACATCCTATTTTTGCAGCTAACCAGTGGTTTGCATCTTGCAGTGTAGCCTTTGTATTTCTGTTCATGAAGTCTTCTGCGGACAGTGGTCATTGACAAATCCACATCTGACCCCTGAAGAGTGTTTCTGATCTGTCGGACAGGTGTTTGGGGATTTTTCTTTATTATAGAGAGAATTCTTCTGTCATCAGCTGTGGAGGTCTTCCTTGGCCTGCCAGTCCCTTTGCGATTAGTAAGCTCACCAGTGCTCTCTTTCTTCTAAATGATGTTCCAAACAGTTGATTTTGGTAAGCCTAAGGTTTGACTGATGTCGCTAACAGTTTTATTCTTGTTTCTCAGTCTCATAATGGCTTCTTTGACTTTCATCGGCACAACTTTGGTCCTCATGTTGATCAACAGCAATACAAGTTTCCAAAGGTGATGGAAAGACTGGAGGAAAGACTAGGTGCTGAGAGCTCTCTTATACCTGCATGAAGGAGGCAATTAAACACACCTGAGCAGTTACAAACACCTGTGAAGCCATGTGTCCCAAACATTATGGAGTCCAAGTCTATTTTATTCGTCACATGAAGTGAAATGAATTTGCCAGCAGCGATGCACTGAAAAAGAACGCACAATACAAAATAAAAATGAACACAAACATCCACCACAGCGTTCTTCACAGTGGTGGTAGGCAACAAGGTTCGGCCAATCCTTCTCCTGTGTTGACCCGTGGTCGGGGCCATGAACCCTCCGTAGTCACTGCTACAGATGGCCTGATGTACAGGCGCTGGAACACACTCTGCGGCTTGGAGCTCCCAAATCGACACTTCCCTACTGGAGACCGCGGCTTCAGAATGTTATAGGCCGCAGGCAGGCCGGCGGTCGGAGCTCTGCTCCGGCGATCCCCGGCGAGGGATCCCAGGCTCCACGCCCGCGGCTAGAAGCTCCGCAGACCACAGCCCCACGATGCCAAAGTCACCAGGCCAGCGATCGGAGCACTCCTCTCTGGTGACCCTCCGGCAAGGGTTCGCGATGGAAAAGTCCGCGCCGCGTCCGCTGCTGATGCCCGACTCCGGGAAAGGCCGCTCCAATCCGTGGTGTTATGCCCCGAAGGAGGAGACATGGAAAAAGTTGCCTCTCCGTCGAGGAGGCGACCAAAAGTGGTTCCCCCCTTTCCCCTCCCCCCCCCCACCCCCGACACACCAACAGACACCTAAACTAACACGAGACACGCCAAAAAAAAAACAAGTCTCGCAGCACGCCCACCAACCTGAAATGGGGGGGGGGGGGGGGACTATGTATAAACACAGCTGTAATTTCTACATGGTGAAACCAAAATGTGTAAAAATATCCTTTAATAAAATCTGACAATGTGCACTTTAACCATATGTGATTTTTTTTCTATTACAAATCTCAAATTGTGGAATACAGAGGCAAATAAATAAATGATGGGTCTTTGTCCCAAACATTATGGAGGGCACTGCACCCATACCCCTAGATCCCTCTGCTCTACACCAATCCCCAGAGGCCGACCATTCACGGTGTAGGTCCTGCTCATCTTAAGACTTCCCAAAATGCAACACCTCACATTTCTGCGTATTAAATTCCATCAACCATTCCTCAGCCCACCACATCCATGCTGGCTTCACTGGTCATCTACAACAACCCTCTTCACCTATTAGGTTCGTACATAAAACATATTTACGCTGCTGTCTAAACTCTTTATAAACTTATAGCATATATAAAATATATGCACTGATAAGGGAGACAGTCAGAACCTATCTACCAAGGTGGAAATATTAATAAGGCAGAGCATAAGGTCATAGTGTCAGAAGTGATAGGAGCAGAATTAGGCCATTTGGCCCATCAAGTCGACTCCATCATTCAATCATGGCTGATCTATCTTCACCTCCTAACCACATTCTCCTGCTTTCTCCCCATAACCTCTGACACCTGTACTAATCAATAGTCTCTGCACTACCACAAAATGCCAATCATCACGTCATCTGCAAATTAGTAATCATTCCTCCAAGTATTTAATATATCAGGAACAGCAGGGCCGAGTACTGATGACTTGCTCAGAGATTTCCAACCCAAAATGCATTCTTCATCACTATTACTCCATCATTATAGTCTCCTATTCCCCCCCGCCTACTTTCCCCTGTCCCCCCCACACCCCCCTGCCCACACCCTCCATGCCCCCCACTCCCTCCTACCCCCCACACCCCCCCGCCCTCCACACACCGTCTGCCCACACCCTCCATGCCCCGCACACCCTCCCTGCCCCCCCATAATCCCCCCGCCCACTTCCCCCTTCCCCCCACACCCCCCGTGCCCTCCATGCCCCCCCGCTCCGCCCCCTCCCCCACACCCCCCTGCCCCCTCCACACCCCCATGTCCTGCCCACAACCCCATGCCCCGCCCAAACATCCGCCCCTATCCCACGTCACCTTGGATTCTATGCCTCAACCTCTTGCCTACCCTGCCATGTTGGACTTGCACGTGCCTCAGTAAAGCCCGGACCGAGATCAACTCCTTTGTTACATCCATGTTGATAAACACTAATCAGTCCCTGCGTATCCAAATGTACAAAATTCCTGTCCATCAGAATCCTCTCCAATAATTTATCTCGCACAGACCTAACAACCACCGGCCTGTTGTGTCACAGAATCACCCAGCAAGGAAACAGGCCCTTCGGCCCAACTCGTCAAGATGCCACATCCACGTTAGTCCCACCTGCCCACGTTTGGCCCTTGACCCTCTAAATCTTCCCTACCCATGTATCTGTCCAAGTGTCTATTACATATTATAGTCCCTGCCACAACTACCTCCTCTGGCAGCTCGTTCCATACCAGGGGCCACAGGTTACGAATAAGGGGCAAGTCATTTAGAACGGAGATGAGAAAACACTTTTACTCACAGAGAGTTGCGAGTCTGTGGAATACTCGGCCTCAGAGGGCGGTGGAGGCCGGTTCTCTGGATGCTTTCAAGAGAGAGCTAGATAGGGCTCTTAAAGATAGCGGAGTCAGGGGATATGAATAGAAGGCAGGAACGGGGTACTGATTGAGGATGATCAGCCATGATCACATTGAATGGTGGTGCTGGCTCGAAGGGCCGAATGGCCTGCCCTTATTGTCTATTGTCTAACCCATGTCCTCTGGTCCTCGATTCACCTACTCTGGGCAAGAGACTCTGTGCATCTACTCGATCTATTCCCCTCATGATGTAGTACTCCTGCACCTATTGTCTATGTCTCTATTACCTGGTGTCACCTCCAAACCAGCTCCGCTGAGATCAACAACTCTACACATTGACCTCAACAGACAGGTGTCAGGGGTTATGGGGAGAAGGCAGGAGAATGGGGTTAGGAGGGAGAGATAGATCAGCCATGATTGAATGGCGGAGTAGACTTGATGGGCCGAATGGTTTAATTCTGCTCCTATCACTTATGACCTTGTGAGTGGGAGCTGGCACGGCAGGCATGGACTGGTGGAATCCCAGGGAAGATCAACACCTCCTGGGAACATTCACACATGGATGCGGGATAAAGACAGTGATGGTCAGTGTCTTCAATTGCTGCTCAGTCAATACGGAGGCTCTCCTGTGAACTAGCTGGAACCAATGCCGTGTCACAAAAGTATCTTAACCAGATGGACTAAACGAAACGACAAGAAGAGCAAATGGAAAGCCCAAAAGAATGGTCTACAACATGGCAGCATACTGTCCCCCCTCCTCTTCAACATCTACACCAATGACCAACCACTTCCCCCACAATGCCGCTGCTTCATCTATGCTGATGGCCTCTGCATCACCACCCAACAGGAGAACTTCCAGAAGATCGAGTCTGTCCTGGAAAGCGCCCTCCAAGAGATGACAACCTACTACAATGACAACCACCTGAAACCCAACCCATCAAAAACCCAACTATGCAGCTTCCAACTTAATAATCGAGATGCAGGAAAACAACTGAGCGTCTCGTGGGATGGCCACAAACTCTGCAACCACTTCCACCCCGTGTACCTCAGTCACACTCGACAGGACACTCTCCTTCAAAACCCACCTTCAGAACACCAAAGCCAAGGTCAACACTCGCAACAACATCCTGCGCAAACTGGTAAACTCAAAGTGGGGCGCGGATCCACCAACCCGCCATCCGTGCAACTGCCCTAGCCCTGTGCTTCTCCACAGCTGAATACACACGCGTGCTCAAGCTGGAGCTGCTCCCACCACAGCCATCAACGACACACACCTGCCGCATTATCACGGGATGCATAGAGACAACGCCAGTCCCGTGCCTCTACGCCCTAGCTGGTATTGGCCCCCCCCCCCCCCCCATATCAGACGATCCATCGTCGCCCAAGACGAGCAGAGAGCACAGGAGATCGATACCAGGCACATAGAAACATAGAAAAATAGGTGCAGGAGTAGGCCATTCGGCCCTTCGAGCCTGCACCACCATTCAATGTGATCATGGCTGATCATTCAACTCAGTATCCCGTACCTGCCTTCTCTCCATACCCCCTGATCCCTTTAGCCACAAGGGCCACATCTAACGCACCTCTTAAATATAGCCAATGAACTGGCATCAACTACCTTCTGTGGCAGAGAGTTCCAGAGACTCACCACTCTCTGTGTGAAAAATGTTTTCCTCATCTCGGTCCTAAAGGAATTCCCCCATATCCTTGGACTGTGACCCCTTGTTCTGGACTCCCCCAACATCGGGAACAATCTTCCAGCATCTAGCTTGTCCAACCCCTTAAGAATTTTGTAAGTTTCTATAAGATCCCCCCTCAATCTTCTAAATTCCAGCGAGTACAAGCCGAGTCTATCCAGTCTTTCCTCATATGAAAGTCCTGACATCCCAGGAATCAGTCTGGTTCTCAGGAATCAGACTGGCTCCCCCTGCACAGACACACAGCACCTCCATCCCGACTGAAATCCAGAGCCAGTTTCTTGCAGACAGTCCCACCTCTCCAGACAACCAAAGAAACAGCAAGGACCAACATCTGGAAAGATGAATGGAACCAGCTCAACACACGAGCCCACGACTGGATGGAGAGAGGAATCACTCCCTCACGACTGAATGCCTCGCCAGCGGGCACGACCTCCCGTGGCCAACCTGGAAGACCCTCAACAGATTCCGAGTGGAGCAGGGGAGGTGCAAAGCAGTTATGAAAGCATGGAACTACCAGGTAGAAGACACATGCAGCTGTGGAGCAGTACAGACAATGTCCCACCTACTGGAGTGTGACGATGCCCCCCCACCCCCAGTGCAGCCCCCAGGACCTGGCTGAAACGACCCGACCCGACCAGCTGTGACCTGCGCCAGATACTGGCACAACGACATCTGAGATTGCAACGGACTCGAAGAAGAAGACCAGATGGAAATGGAAGATAATGGGAAAGAATAAAATGCAAAGCAAAACTTTTGAAGCGCTGTAGCTTTACACTATAATGAATTTAAATCATGAAAGTATTACGCAGCTACTTGAAGCTTTCTGCCTTCACCTCGTTTGTGAGGCATAAATAGAATGTCATCTTTACACGATAGGGTAGCACAGTGGCGCAGCGGGTAGAGCTGCTGCCTCACAACTAGAGACCCGGGTTCCATCCTGACTACGGGTGCTGTCTGTACAGAGTTTGTACGTTCTGGGACGATGGGACTTTCGACCTATCAACAGCAGCCCTGAGTTTCCACAGACCAACGGACTCGCCGAACGAGCCGTCCGAAGCGCAAAACAACTAACGGAGCGTTCATACCTTGCAAAATCAGCCGTCTACCGAGACCTGCTCAATTTAAGGAACATTGCCAGGGAGCCCATACTGGGAGTCTCGCCACACCCGTGCTCCCCTGCCTGTGTCCCAGCAGCACTTGCAGCCACAAGTTTGTTCTCCGTCTGCAGTCCAGAAACAACTACAGTTCAAATGTGAAGCACAAAAACGTTTTTTTTGACAAATCCAGTAAGCCACTTAACGCCACCTCTCGCCAGTGGACAAGTGGTTCGTCTCCATACCAACAAGGGCCATGCCCGTCTGGGTCACGTCTACGGCCCTGCCAAAGAAGCGCGCTCCTACCTGGTTGAAGCGGACGGAGCCATTCACAGACGTAACCGCCAACATCTCCTTCCAGTGAAGGAACCGCTTCCTGCGACTCCGTATCCAGATGTTTTGCATTTTGTAAACCCTCCCACTACCGGGCCGGCTGCTCCACTATCAGAGACTGTTCCCACCGCGGCCTCTCCACGGCGTTCAGCGCCTAGCTCGCCTATCTCATCACCCCGCCCCGTCGGGTCCCGGTTCCCTCGCCGGTATCCTCTCTGGTGAAAGGTGAAGCAGATTCATACTGCACACGTGCTGGACGGGTTAGCAGGCCACCCATTAGATACGGTGATTTTGTGTAACTATACAAACGTCACCTATCCGTGTTCTCCACAGATGCTGCCTGACCCGCTGAGTTACTCCAGCACTCTGTGAAACGTCACCTATCCATGTTCTCCACAGATGCTGCCTGACCCGCTGAGTTACTCCAGCACTCTGTGAAACGTCACCTATCCGTGTTCTCCACAGATGCTGCCTGACCCACTGAGTTACTCCAGCACTCTGTGAAACGTCACCTATCCATGTTCTCCACAGATGCTGCCTGACCCGCTGAGTTACTCCAGCACTCTGTGAAACGTCACCTATCCGTGTTCTCCACAGATGCTGCCTGACCCGCTGAGTTACTCCAGCACTCTGTGAAACGTCACCTATCCGTGTTCTCCACAGATGCTGCCTGACCCTCTGAGTTACTCCAGCACTCAGTGTCTAACTGGGCTGAACAGAACATGCACTGCACCATGAACACGGTCTTTGTCCATGGATCAGCAGGAACACTGCACAGGTGTGGTGTGTGGACCCAGTGACCAACACTGCACCTGCCCACGATCGTCAGGGACACTGCACAGGTACAGTACGCGGATGGTCTTCACAGGTGTGGTGTGGGGCAGATCTACACGGGTGCGGTGTGGACCCAGTCACTGCCACATCTCGAACCTCTTGGCTGAATGGACACGGTGTTTAACCACACCATGTGTGGGCAACCTGACTGACCGGGTTATTCATCTACAGTCTAGTCCCCCTGCGATGGGAAGATTCATGTTGGTAAATACTGAAATCAGTTGTAGCAGGCTCTAGATTCCACACACACCAGATTATCGTTTAGAAGTTTCGAGCAGTCAATGTTGTACAGCACGGAAGCAGGCTCCGATACCAATCGCCCACGCCAACCAACATGCCCAGCCTACACTCGTCCCATCTGCCCGCATCTGACCCATGAACCTTCCCTATCCATGTACCTGTCCACACGTCTTGAATATTGCTACAGTACTTGTCTCAATTACTTCCTCTGGCAGCTCACTCCATATCCACCACCTCTCAGGTTCCTATTAAACCTTTCCCCTCCCACCTCAAACCTGTCACACAGCAGGGAAACAGGCCCTTCGGCCCAACCTGCCCCATCTAGTCCCAGCAATCCACTCTGGGCTCATATCCCTCTAATCCTTCCCATCCATGGCCTGTGGTTCTGGACTCTCCTGCCCTGGGACAATCACCCTTGAATCAAAGCTATGTAACACAAAACATCTCAGCTTCGTTAATATTTCCATTGTACGGACCGAATAATAGCTGCCATCGACTCCATCCACACCTCACGCTGCCTCGGCAAGGCCAGCAGCATCATCAAGGACCAGTCACACCCCGACCACTCCCTCCTCTCCCCTCTCCCATCAGGCAAGAGGTACAGAAGTGTGAAAATGCACACCTCCAGATTCAGGGACAGTTTCTTCCCAGCTGTTATAAGGCCATGTGACTGGAGCAGAATCAGGCCATTCGGCCCATCAAGTCTACTCCGCCAATCAATCATTGCTGATCTTTCTCAACCTCCTTACCCCATTCCGCTGCCTTCTCCCCATAAGCCCTGACACCCGTACTAATCAAGAAATAATCAGGTAGCTGAGCCATCCTACCACAACCAGACAGCGGTCCTGAATTACCATCTACCTCATTGGTGACCCTCGATCTACCTTTAATGGGACTTTGCTGGCTTTACCTTGCACTAAACACTATTCCCTTATCCTGCATCTGTACACTGCAAATGGATCGATGGTAATTTACACATTTCCGCTGGCTGGTTAGCACGCAACAAAAGCTTTTCACTGTACCCCGGTACACGTGACAATAAACTAAACTAATGGGCAATTGGAAGAGGAGTGATCCTGAAGCACGGAGACAGCAGCAAGGCCTGTCCTCCATCAGATCATCTCACGGACACCACACTCTGCAGCAGGGTAAGGAATACACCAGGAAAGTACAAGCCACATAACATGTGTACGAAGGAACTGCAGACAGTCTGAAGAAGGGTCTCGACCCGAAACGTCACCCATCCCTTCTCTCCAGAGATGCTGCCTGTCCCGCTGAGTTACTGCAGCTTTTTGTGTCTACCTTAAGTGCTAGTTACAATTCTAACCTGGCTTTGCCTGACGGGAAGGATGGATTTGGGGATTGTACGGGCAAGGTGCTGAGATCCCCCACGCCATGAGCAGTAACTCATGACCCATGACCCGTGTTCAGCTACCCCGCACGTTCCTGCTCAGAGTTGGAGGGAAAGTGTTCAGGTGTAGAGAATGACTTCATGACCAAAGTACTCCGTGGAATCAGAGTGGGCATGAACTGTGGGACAAGGACAAGATTCAGCCGCCATTGTCAAGCTTGGCCTGACTCCTGCCATTTGCTGCTCCTTCCTCAGTTATAGTTTACTCTCCGAGTAAAGAGGGGGAACTTCTTTACTCAGAGAGTGGGGGCTGTGTGGAATGATCTTCCTGCAGAAGTGGTGGAGGCAGGATCGATTTTAACATTTAAACGTAAAGTGGATAGGTATATGGACGGGAAGGGAATGGAGGGGTATGGTCTGAGTGTAGATAGATGGGACTAGGGGAAAATAAATGGTTGGCACGGACTGGAAGGGCCGAAAGGGCCTGTTTCCGTGCTGTAATTGTTATATGGTTATACATCATACAGCGTAGAAGCAGGCCCAACCCACCCAGTCCAACCCCATCTACACTAGTCCCATCTGCCTGCATTTGGCCTATACCCCTCTAATCTTGTCCTATCCATGTACCTGTCCAAATGTTTCTTAAACGTTGTGATAGTCCCCGTTTCAACGGCCTCCTCTGGCAGCCCCTCACTGATGAATGTAAACCTCCGCTGGCTCCAACCAGAGAGGCAGGGAGATCTAGTGAGAAGAGGGGAACCCCCGATTCCTAAAGAATGAGGACGTGTTGTGAATTTGTGGAATTCTCTGCCACAGAGGGCAGTGGAGGCCAATTCACTGGATGAAATTAAAAGAGAATTAGATAGAGCTCTAGGGGGTAGCGGAATCAAGGGATATGGGGAGAAGGCAGGCACGGGTTATTGATTGCGGATGATCAGCCATGACCACAATGAATGGCAGTGCTGGCTCAAAGGGCCGAATGGCCTCCTCCTGCACCTATGTTTCTATGACATCTCCGATGCCCTGGTATGAAATACCTCATCCTGGGCACAGATGCAGCGTAGACAGTGGAATTGGGATTATAGTCTAGATAGTTATGGGAGTCAGTAGGTTTGTCGTAGATGTCGGTCAATAGATTGTTTCATATGATGGAGACGGTGAGATCTAGAAACGGCAGATGACAGAGGTGGTCCAAGTGAATTTTGTGGTGAAGTTGATGAAGTCAGTGAGTTCTGCATGGGTGCAGGAGCTAGCACCAATGTAGCAGAGGTAGAGTTCTGGGACAGGACCAGTGTACGCCTGGAACCTCGAACAATCACTGTTCCAGCTGTCGCATACAGCATATAATCCTCCAACATTTTCTCCACCTCCAACGGGATCCCACCGCTGGCCACATCTTCCCATCTCCGCCCCTTTCTGCCTTCCGCAGAGGCCATTCCCTCCAAAACTCCCTGGCCAACTCGTCCCTTCCCACCCAAACCACCCCATCCGCAGGTACTTTCCCCTGCAACCACAGGAGATGCAACACCTGTCCCTTTACCTCCCTCCTCGACTCCATCCAAGGACCCCGACAGTCTTTCCAGGTGAGGCAGAGGTTCACTTGCAACCTCATCTACTGTATCCGCTGTTCCAGGTGTCAACTTCTCTACATCAGCGATCGTTTAGCTGAACACCTCCGCTCAGCCCGTCTAAATCCACCTGATCTCCCGGTTGCTCAGCACTTTAACACCCCCTCCCATTCCCAATCTGACCTTTCTGTCCTGGGCCTCCTCCATTGTCAGAGTGAGGCCCAGCGCAAATTGGAGGAGCAGCACCTCATACTTTGCTTGGGTAGTTTACACCCCAGCGGTATGAAGATTGACTTCTGAAACTCCGGATAGTGCCTGCTTTCCCTCTCTCTCCATCCCCTCCCCCTTCCCAGTTCTCCCACCATTCTTACTGTCTCCGACTACAGTCTATCTCTATCCCACCCCCTCCCGACACCAGTCTGAAGAAGGGTCTCGACCGAAACTTCATCCATTCCTTCTCTCCGGAGATGCTGCCTGTCCCGCTGAGTTACTCCGGCATTTTGTGTCTATCTATGTTTTTTCTTGTCTACTTTCAGCTCCTCAGGTAGTGAGCTGCTCCCATTGCATGGCAGAAACTGCACTATAAACCACTGCAGACACACAGTGCCGCACCTAGGTCTCAGTGCTGGCATTAACACACCTGGAGCATCACGACAAGTCGCTGAATGCACTGGCTAATGTAGAGGGTCAGGGTGGACAGATCTGTTATTGTGGTCGTGGTGGCTACATGTACAGCAAACACTGTCCGTACAATGGACGGGGGGGGGGGGGGGGGGTCGGTACCAGGTGGGGGGAGAGCGAGAGGGGAGGAGGAAGGGAGAGAGGGAGAGGGAGTGGGGGGTCAGTAACAGATGAGGGTCGGGAAGGTGAGGGTCAGAAGCGAAGGTCAAGAGGGAGGGAGGGAGGGGGAGGGGAGAGAGAGGGTGGGGGAGGGTTGGTAACGCGAGGTACTCACCGTCTCGTCGGAGCAGATGGAATGTACTTGGGTGCCAAACATGACGGCGGTGAATATGAGGAAGAGCAGCCCCTCGAAGCACAAGAGGATGAGGAGAATGACTGTGGATGGCGGTGAAAACGAGCTGCATTCTGGGAGAGAGGAGGACAGGTCACACACACACACACACACACACACAGTGGTCACATACACATCCTCTGTCTTTATTCAACAAATGTCACCTGTAGCACGAACAATTGTGAAAGGAAGGTGGATTTTAGTGAAGCGTTTGATAAACTCCCCGTGGCAGGCCGATGCAGAAGATTCAGAGTGATGGGATTAACAGTGAGCTGGTGGTATGGATTCAGAGCGTCTTCACTGATAAGGAGAGGGTTGTGATGGAAGATCAATATCCAGGCTGGAGTCCGTGACCAGCGGAGCTCTGCAGGGAACTGATCATCTAGAGGGCATAGTTTTAAGGTGAGAGGGGAAGGGTTTTTTTACACAGAGGGTAGTAAAAGCCTAGAACTTGCTGCCAGGGGTGGTGGTGGAGGCAGATACGATAGTGCCATTTGAAAGACTTTTGATAGGCACATGGATATGTAGGGGATGGAGGGATATGGATCACGTGCAGGCAGAGGAGACTTGGACTTGGCATTGGGATAGGCATGGGATTGTGGGCTGATGGGCCTGTTCCTGGGCTGGACTGATCTATGAAATGTGGTCATTCTACTTAACATAGAAAATAGAAATTGGTGCAGGAGTAGGCCATTCGGCCCTTCGAGCCTGCACCGCCATTCAATATGATCATGGCTGATCATCCAACTCAGTATCCCGTACCTGCCTTCTCTCCATACCCCCTGATCCCCTTAGCCACAAGGGCCACATCTAACTCCCTCTTAAATATAGCCAATGAACTGGCCTCAACTACCCTCTGTGGCAGAGTTCCAGAGACCCACCACTCTCTGTGTGAAAAAAGTCCTTCTCATCTCGGTCCTAAAGGATTTCCCCCTTATCCTTAAGCTGTGACCCCTTGTCCTGGACCTCCCCAACATCGGGAACAATCTTCCTGCAAGGTTATTGTTCCACTCATTCCAGCTTTCAAAAAATACTTCCACCTGTTTGAGGAATAATAATTCAAAATCTAGATTCCCCACTTCCTCAACTAGAATGATGACGCAACAGTAATGTTATTGATAGCTGACAACAGCCCTGAGCTAAACTGTGGAGTGATTGTTTCATTGAATGACTTAGATAGGGAATGGTTCTGACAGAGTACACACAGATGCAGCACCTTTACAAATGTCATCTCAACTTCAAAATGTCATTTCACACACAAGCAGTGGTTCTGGGTGCTGTGCAGAAATATAATGGGGGAATATAACTGAATACAACTGTTGAGGCAAGACCACAGTTAATAAAGACCTTTTATCATTTTTGTTTAATTGTGAAAGGACTGGACATGTGAGATGCAGGAAAATTGTTCCCAATGTTGAGGGAGTCCAGAACCAGGGGCCACAGTCTTAGAATAAAGGGGAGGCCATTTAAAACTGAGATGAGAGTATAGGAGCAGGGAGGTTCTACTTCAGTTGTATAGGGTCTTGGTGAGACCACACCTGGAGTATTGCGTACAGTTCTGGTCTCCAAATCTGAGGAAGGACATTATTGCCATAGAGGGAGTGCAGAGAAGGTTCACCAGATTGATTCCTGGGATGTCAGGACTGTCTTTTGAAGAAAGACTGGATAGACTCGGTTTATACTTTCTAGAATTTAGGAGATTGAGAGGGGATCTTATAGAAACTTACAAAATTCTTAAGGGGTTGGACAGGCTAGATGCAGGAAGATTGTTCCCGATGTTGGGGAGGTCCAGGACAAGGGGTCACAGCTTAAGGATAAGGGGGAAATCCTTTAGGACTGAGATGAGAAGGACTTTTTTCACACAGAGAGTGGTGGGTCTCTGGAACTCTCTGCCACAGAGGGTAGTTGAGGCCAGTTCATTGGCTATATTTAAGAGGGAGTTAGATGTGGCCCTTGTGGCTAAGGGGATCAGAGGGTATGGAGAGAAGGCAGGTACGGGATACTGAGTTGGATGATCAGCCATGCTCATATTGAATGGCGGTGCAGGCTCGAAGGGCCGAATGGCCTACTCCTGCACCTATTTTCTATGTTTCTATGAGAAAAAACTTTTTCACCCAGACAGTTGTGAATCTGTGGAATTCTCTGCAACAGAGGGCGGTAGAGGCCAATTCACTGGATGAATGTAAGAGAATTAGAAAGAGCTGTTGGGGCTAGCGGAATCAAGGGATATGGGGAGAAGATGGAAGATGTGAATCTACTGATTGTGGATGATCAGCCATGATCACAATGAATGGTGGTGCTGGCTTGAAGGGCCAAATGGCCTCCTCCTGCACCTATTTTCTGTGCTTCTATTAGATTTTATAAAAGATGAAAGCAGCATGACTCTCTCTGATGCCCACACAATGACTCCAATCTGCAGTGGGGCTCTTCCTCAACTGCTGTGTACAGCCGTGTCTCACAGGCACACTGTAGCTCCCTGCAATGGGACTCGAGTCACAGAGCAACACAAACTGACAGTACCTGGAACCTGATAGCCACAGGTAAACCATAGGTGGCACTACAGGCAACTGGAAGCTGGTAGCCACAGCTTAGCTGATAACTACAGGTCATGTGGTATCTACAGGTTACACGACAGGTAACTGGAATCTTGGAGCCACAGGTAAGCTGGTAACTAAGGGCAACCTGGTGACCACAGGTTACACTACATGAAACTGAAACCACCTCTATGTACAAGGTTTAATAGCTATTCCCTCCAACTAGAAAATAGAGCAAGAATAACACAATGCATTGTGTGTGAGCAGACTTACTTAGCCATTAAATGTCAGCACATAGAAGCCGATTTAAATCATAGTTTTGTAATATGTACAAAACTTAAAAGTTATTGGACTGAGATTTTTAAAATTATTTCCACAGTTTTAAAGATCACATTAAGCCCCGACTCAAAATTAATTATATTTGGGGTTTTAGATTCAACTCAAATTTTAACAGTAAATCAAAGAAATTTTCTGGATTACTGTTTAATAATTGGAAAAAAATTAATATTACAATTTTGGAAGGGACCATTATCCCCGACAATTAAAATGTGGACAGTGGAAATGTTGGAGACATTACAATTGGAGAGAATTAGATTTATCCTAATGGATAAACCTGAGATTTTTGAACAAATATGGTCTCCATTCACTGATTATATGAAGGGGTAGCTGGGCTCGGCATCGAAACGCAATGAGCACCCGGTGGAAAGATCAAACAAAAATGTTTAAGATCAGATTTATATACTTGTCTCCATATATTATAATTAGAAATTGTTCCACTCATTGACAAGTTGGATACCGTTTTCTTTTCCACAAATATTTTATTTTTTATTTTTTTGTTTTTTGTTTTTGTTTATTTTATTTTATTTTATTTTTTATTTTATTTTTTTTTCCTTCTCTCTCTTCTTTATATTAATCAACTATAATCATACTCTTATAATTATTCACTATTCTTTCTTTATACTTTTTTCACTCTATAAAAAAAAGTGAGGCCAATATATATATATTGTTAACATTTATATAATTTTGGAAAGATGTATCAACTATATTTGGAAAAAAATGCTATATTATTTGTTATATGTATGGCCTCTGATTAAAAATAAATTCAAAAAAAAAAAAAAAAGACTTACTTAGCCACTCCTCCTCGAAGCAGTACAGAAAGTGGAAGCACACCATGGTGAGAGCATGTAGAGATATCAGTGCTATATACATCTGCAACACAGACAACATGTAGAGATATCAGTGCTAAATACATCTGCAACACAAACAACAGCAGCCTGATCAGTCAGTGCAATGAGAACCAAGACCAGCCAGTTTGGTGTTAAAGGAGGAACTGCAGATGCTGGAAAATCGGTCTGAAGAAGGGTTTCGGCCCGAAACGATGCCTATCTCCTTCGCTCCATAGATGCTGCTGCCCCCGCTGAGTTTCCCCAGCCAGTTTCGTGTTGGTCAGAGTGGGTGTCTGTGTGCTTCCATGTAAACGGCCACATACAGGACGTAATGGGCACATCCTCCACACAAAGGGAGACGGTTTTCACATTATTCCTTTTATCACGTACCTGTATATCAAGGACGGCTCGATTGTAATAATGTATTCTTAGACTAAAGGGGAGGTCATTTAAGATTGAGCTGAGAAAAAACTTTTTTACCCGGAGAGTTGTGAATTAATGGAATTCCCTGCCACAGTGGGCAGTGGAGGCCAAATCACTGGGTGGATTTAAGAGAGAGTTAGATAGAGCTCTAGGGGCTAGTGGAGTCAAGGGATATGGGGAGAAGGCAGGCACGGGTTATTGAAAGCGGACAATCAGCCATGATCACAATGAATGGCGGTGCTGGCTCGAAGGGCCGAATGGCCTCCTCCGGCACCTATTTTCTATGTTTCTATGTATTATCTTCCCGCTGACTGGATAGCACGCAACAAAAGCTTTTCACTGTACCTCGGTACACGTGACAATAAACCAACCTGTTCAATTAATAAATCACTGATACACTAGAAGCAGGAGGATAGCAAGGAAGACCCCAAAAGTGATAGGTGCAGAATTAGGCCATTCGGCCCATCTGGTCTACTCCGCCATTCAATCATGGCTGATCTATCTCTCCCTCCTAACCCCATTCTCCTGCCTTCTCCCCAAAACTCCCGGCACCCATACTATTCAAGAATCTATCTATTTCTACCTTAAAAATATCCATTGCCTTCTGTGGCAATGAATTCCATAGATTCACCGCCCTCTGACTAAAGAAATTCCTCCTCATCTTCCTGGTAAAAGAACATCCTTTAATTCTGAGGCTGTGACCCTCTAGTCCTGGACTCTCCCACTAGTGGAAACATCCTCTCCACAACCACTCTATCCAGGCCTTTCACTATTCTGTACGGTTCAATGAGGTCCCTTTCAACCTTCTAAACTCCAGCGAGTACAGGCCCAGTGCCGTCAAACGCTCATCATATGTTAGCCCACTCATTCCTGGGATCATTCTTGTAAACCTCCTCTGCACCCTCTCCAGAGCCGGCACATCCTTCCTCAGATACGGTGCCCAAAATTGCTCTCAGTACTCTAAATGCGGCCTGACCAGCGCCTTATAGAGCCTCAGCGTTACATCCCTGTTTTGGATTTCTACTCCTCTTGAAATAAATGCCAGCATTGTGGGATAGGAATAAGTCTGTCCCATCAGTGACCAGAAGGGTAATCGATGCGGCTCGATGGTGCAGTGGGTAGAGTTGCTGCCTCTCAGCGCCACAGATCCCAACTACTGGTGCTGTCTGTACGGAGTTTGTACATTGTCCCGTGGCCTGCGTGGGTTTTCTCCGGGTGCTCCAGGGTTCCTCCCACAATCCAAAGACGTGCAGGTTTGTCGGTTAATTTGGGCTCGGTAAAAACTGTAAATTGGCCCTAGTGTGTAGAATAGTGTACGATCACTGCTCGGCAACGACCCAGTGGGCCGAAGGGCCTGTTTCCATGATGTTTAAAACTAAAACTAAAGATGCGTAGAGCCAAGGGATGAGGACACGATCGCACATCATACGAATGATTGAATGAATGAATGAATGATTGAATGAATGAATGGAGTGAATTAATGGATACTGCTTGTCAGGTGAGCTGCAGGTGAAGTGCCAGAGGACAGGAAATGTTGTCTCCGTGTTGAAAGAGGGCAGTGGTGACAAGTTTGGAAAGTACATGCGGCTGGGTCAGCCTGGTGTCTGTGATGGAGGAGATGATGAGGGACAGGTTATATGTCCACTTGGACAGACAGGGACAGGTTGGGGGGTTTGTGCAGGGGATCACCTCTCAAATCGAATTGAGGATTTTTTGAGGTGGTAGCCAAGGAGATAGATGAAAGCACGGCAATAGATGTTGACCATGTGCACTTTAGTGGGGTTGAAGATTGCAACCTTCACGTGGTCCGCCCTGTTTCGATTAATGCAATCAACTCGACGTGTACAAACGGAAGATGAAATAGAACAAGTTGTCCAACAACTTTAGGCTGTGCACGCCACACGAAAGAAGATGTGCACTTTAGTAAAGCCTTTGACAAGGTAGCCAATGACAGGCTGATCCAGAAGGTTAAGGCACAAAGAATTGGAGACATGTTGGCAAACGGGATGTAAAGTTGGTTTTGGTGAGTGGAGGCAGATGGACAGTAGGGCACGCTTGAACTCACAGAGGGTGCAGAGCAGCTTTACCTGCTTGGGTTTACAACTTTAGTTCATGGAGAGATTGGATACATACAGCACGACACTACAGGAATGAACCCACTGTTTGTGGCAAACACAACCCCTAGTTGACCTGATCTCATCTCCCTGTACATGATCCACTTCCATGTGCCCATCCAAAAGGTTCTTAAATGTCACGATCGTATCTGCCTCCATCACCCCTGGCAGCCCGATCCAGGCTCCCACCACCCTCTGTGTATAAAGACTTGCCCCGCACCCTTCCATGAACCTTCCCCCCTCATCTTATAGCTGCCCTCTAATGCTGAACATCTCCACCTGGGAAAAAGGTTCTTGCTAAAGTCCACGTCGACAACATCCACCCCCTAGCCTCAATTTCCTTTGTCACCGCCTCAAAAACCTCAATCGGGTTAAGGAGTCGTGCTGGCTATCCTTATTCCCCATCCTCTTCCAAATGGGAGTCAATCCCACCTCCGAGATAGCATTGGACTTTAGTTCCCTGGAGTAAAGGTGAGGAAAGAGTTTGAAAAGGGGATGTGAAGGGAGAAGTGTTCTGTTTTACAGAGTAATTGATGTTTGGATCTCAGTGCCATGAGGTGATGGATTCAGACACAAGTCACCATGTTCAAGAGACATTTACACGAACATTTAAACAGGGATAATGTAGAAGGTATGGACCCAATGTGGTAAATGGGCAACGGCTAGCATGGGCATGATGGGCCGAAGGGTCTGTTTCTGTGCTGTACGGCTGATTGTGAAAAGCCAAGCTCAGAGTCCAATCACATGGTATGTGGTGGGCAGTAACAAAATCAACACAGGCTCACGTGCATCATGCAACCATGCAGCCTGTGGGTGCATGAATGCAGCTCGAGCAGAGCAGGCAGTGGCACAGAGTGCAGGCACCAACAGAGTGTACAGTCAGCGCCAGGCTAGAGCGCACGCACACGCACGTACGCACAGACACGCACAGACACGCAGGCGCACAGACACGCAGGCACACACACACTCTCTCTCTCACACACACCTCGAGCAGAGCAGACAGTGACACAGAGTGCAGGCGCCAGCAGTCAGCGTAGTGTGTGGCCTCACCAGTACTTACTGTAAACAACACAAAGTACTTCTGGTTATTCTCTCCCACACAGTTGTTGACCCAGGGACAGTGGTGATCCATCTTGCGGATACATCGTTTACATACACTGCAAGACAATTTTAAACAACAAGTTATTGAATCAACATGCCATATGATGCCCTGCTATCCTTCAGGCTTCAGAGACACAGCACAGAGACAGGACCTTCGGCCCAACCAGTTCACGGCGACCAGCGATCGCCCCGCACACCAACACTATTGTACACACTGAGGACAATTCACAATTTTACTGAATTAACCTACAAACCTATACGTCTTTGCGATGTAGGAGAAAACCAGAGTACCCGGAGAACAGAAGGGATTTGACCTGAAACGTCACCCATTCCATCTCTGCAGAGATGCTGCTTGAACCGCTGAGTTACTCCAGCATTTTGTGTCTATTTACCCGGAGCAAACACATGGGGTCACAGGGTGAACGTACAAACTTGATACAGACAGCACCCGTGGTCATGATGGAACCCAGCTCTCTGGCGCTGTCAGGCAGCAACTCTAGGGCCACTGTGCCACCCATGAACCAGGGAAAGGAAGGGAAGTTGTCAATGTTAAAGCACAAGCATGTTTGCACAGTGAAGGACGATATGTTCTCTGTATCCATGGCCGGGGCATTTGAGGACTCTCTACCAGGGGCTGGTCGGCATGTTCCCCGACAACTCTCGCCAACTTCTACAGATACGCCGTAGAAAGCATATCATTAGGAGTCTGAAGAACGGTCTCGACCCGAAACGTTGCCTATCTCCTTCGCTCCTTAGATGCTGCTGAGTTTCTCCATTTTTTTGTGTAACCCTCAATTCTCCAGCATCTGCAGTTCCTTCTTTAACACTTTGTCTACTCCACTGCGATGTCTCCTCAAGGTATGCCTACTTTCAAGAAGTTCTCCTCCTCCCTACGAAAGTCTGAAGAAGGGTCTCGACCCAAAACGTCGCCCATCTCCTTCGCTCCTTAGATGCTGCTGCACCCGCTGAGTTTCTCCAGCTTTTTGTGTAACCCCCCCATATCATTAGGATACATGTTTAAGAAGGAACTGCATATGCTGGAAAATCAAAGGTAGACAGAAATACTGGAGAAACTCAGTGGGTGAGGCAGCATCTATAGAGCGAAGGAAATAGGCAACTTTTAGGGCCGAAACCCTTCTTCATTAGGATGTATCACAGCACGGGTTGGGAACAGTTCCATCTAAGCCCGCAAGAAATTACAACGAAATGTGGACGCAGCCCAGACCATCAAACAAACCAACCTCCCTTCCATTGACTCCATTTATACCTCACGATGCCTCGGCAAGGCCAGCAGCATCATCAAGGACCAGTCTCACCCCAGTCACTCCCTCTTACCCCCTCTCCCATCGGGCAAGAGGTACAAACTGGTGAATGGTGAACGATTAGGAAAAGGGGAGATGCAACGAGACCTGGGTGTCATGGTACACCAGTAGGCATGCAGGTGCAGCAGGCTGTGAAGAAAGCGAATGGTATGTTGGCATTCATAGCAAAAGGATTTGAGCAGGGAGGTTCTACTGCAGTTGTACAGGGTCTTGGTGAGGCCACACCTGGAGTATTGCGTACAGTTTTGGTCTCCTAATCTGAGGAAAGACATTCTTGCTATAGAGGGAGTGCAGAGAAGATTCACCAGACTAATTCCTGGGATGTCAGGACTTCCATATGAAGAAAGACTGGACAGACGCGGCTTGTACTCGCTGGAATTTAGAAGATTGAGGGGGGGATCTCATAGAGATTTACAAAATTCTTAAGGGGTTGGACAGGCTAGATGCAGGAAGATTGTTCCCGATGTTGGGGAAGTCCAGGACAAGGGGTCACTGTTTAAGGATAAGGGGGAAGTCTTTTAGGACCGAGATGAGAAAATCATTTTTCACACAGAGAGTGGGGAATCTGTGGAATTCTCTGCCACAGAAGGTAGTTGAGGCCAGTTCGTTGGCTACATTTAAGAGGGAGTTAGATGTGGCCCTTGTGGCTAATGGGATCAGGGGGTATGGAGAGAAGGAAGGTACAGGATACTGAGTTGGATGATCAGCCATGATCATATTGAATGGCGGTGCAGGCTCGAAGGGCCGAATGGCCTACTCCTGCACCTATTTTCTATGTTTCTAAAAGTGTGAAAATGCACACCTCCATAATTAGGGACAGTTTCTTCCCAGCGTTTATCAGGCAACTGAACCATCCTACCACAACCAGAGAGCAGTGCTGAACTACTATCTACCTCATTGGTGACCCTCGGGCTGTCCTTGACCGGAGTTTGCTGGCTTCATCTTGCACTAAATGGCATTCCCTTATCCTGTATCTGTACACTGTAAATGGCTCGATTGTAATCATGTATTGTCTTTCTGCTGACTGGTTAGCACGCAACAAAGGCTTTTCACTGTACCTCGGTACACGTGACAATAAACTGAATTGAACTGTTGTAGCTGTGAGGCAGCAGCTCTCCCAGATGTGTATTAGGGGCTGGCGGGCCAGGGGGTCATAGGATGCGGATGGACAGGGGGTCGTGATGCGATGGTCACAAGGCGCAGGGGTCAGGTCATTGTTAACCCTACGACACAAGTTCAAATCCAATGAGTTTAGTTTAGTGTCACATGTTCCAAGCTAAACAGCCATGAATGAATGTAATCAAACCAATCTGTAATTAGAAGCTAGTCTCAGCTGGAAGCTAATCGACTGCCAGTAAAACCCATCAGAATAACCCATCAGCCTTTGAAAATGAAACCCATCCAACAAGGAGGCATTCATGCAGGAATCAAGTCAATAACACACAAGATTCCAGTTCCAGTCCACCTTACACTCCATAAGTTCCAGGAGCAGAACTAGGCCATTCATTCGGCCCATCGTTCAATAATCATGGCTGATCTCTCAGCCCCATTCTCCTGCCTTCTCCCCACAACCCGACACCCGTACTAATCAAGAATCTTATCTATCTCTGCCTTAAATATATCCATTGACCTGCCCACCACAGCTGTCTGTGGCAATTAATTCCACAGTTTCACCGTCCTGCCCACATTCTGCCTGCCATTTTGCCGGTTTATCCACTCGCATCTTCCAAATAATTCTGGACAACGTCCCTTCCCATTCATCCCCAGACATTATTGATCAGTAGCAGTTCTGCTTCTACACCACATCACCAACTACACGTTGCCAATTTAATCCACGTATCCCTCATCTTTCCTTACTGTTCACTAATGGCCTGTCCAAGTTAAAATGTTACCATCAGCAGAGCTCTTCTATTGTGCAATAACCGTTCAATTTAACAAAGCATCGTACTGATTCCTGGGATGTCAGGACTGTCTTATGAACAAAGACTGCATAGACTCGGTTTATACTCTCTAGAATTTAGGAGATTGAGAGGGGATCTTATAGAAACTTACAAAATTCTTAAGGGGTTGGACAGGCTAGATGCAGGAAGATTGTTCCCGATGTTGGGGAGGTCCAGGACAAGGGGTCACAGCTTAAGGATAAGGGGGAAATCCTTTAGGACCGAGATGAGAAGGAATTTTTTCACACACAGAGTGGTGGGTCTCTGGAACTCTCTGCCACAGAGGGTAGTTGAGGCCAGTTCATTGGCTATATTTAAGAGGGAGTTAGATGTGGCCCTTGTGGCTAAGGGGATCAGAGGGTATGGAGAGAAGGCAGGTACAGGATACTGAGTTGGATGATCAGCCATGATCACATTGAATGGCGGTGCAGGCTCGAAGGGCCGAATGGCCTACTCCTGCACCTAATTTCTATGTTTCTACTGTATCTATCATATTGCACGTGTCAATAAAATACCATTAATCGGATGGCAAAGATTATCTGCGGAGTAATGGTAAATAGAATTTAATCCTGACAAATGTGGGACAAGACAACTAGGGTGGGACAGTGCCGGGAACGTGAATGAACAGAACCTTGGGGAACGTCCATGAATCCCTGAGAGAGGCAGCACGGATGGACAAGGTGGTCCTTGCTGGGACCCCACGTTGAAGCTTTCTGTGGTGTCACCGCACTATAAGATGATGTGATTGCACTGGAGATTCACAAGGAGTTAGGTTTAGGTCTATGAGGAGTTTGTACGTTCTCCCTAGGACAGCGTGGGTTTTCTCCGGGTGCTCCTGTTTCCTCCAGCACTTCAAAAGACATAGAAAATAGGTGCAGGAGTAGGCCCTTCGAGCCAGCACTGCCATTCAAAATGATCATGGCTGATCATCCAAAATCAGTACCCCGTTCCTGCTTTCTCCCCATACCCCTTGACTCCGTTAGCCTAAAGAGCTAAATCTTACTCTCTCTTGAAATCATCCAGTGAATCGGCCTCCACTGCCTTCTGTGGCAGAGAATTCCACAGATTCACAACTCTCTGGGTAAAGAAGTTTTTCCTCATCTCAGTCCTAAATGGCTTACCCCTTATTCTTAAACTGTGGCCCCTGGTTCTGGACTCCCCCAACATCGGGAACAAGTTTCCTGCATCTAGCCTGTCCAATCCCTTAAGAATTTTATACGTTTCTGTCCCCTCTCATCCTTCTAAATTCAATAAATATAAGCCCAGTCGACCCATTCTTTCATCATATGACAGTCCTGCATTCCTGGGAATTAACCTGGTGAACCTATGCTGCACTTCCTCAATAGCAATAATCCTCAAATTAGGAGACCAAAACTGCACACAATACCCCAGTTGCGGTCTCAGCAGGGCTCTGTGCAACTGCAGTAGGACCTCCTTGCTCCTAAACTGAAATTTTCTCGTAATGAAGGCCAACATGCCATTCGCTTTCTTCACTGTCTGCTGTACCTGCATGCTTGCTTTCAGTGACTGATGCACAAGCACACCCAGGTCTCGTTGCTCCTCCCCTTCTCCTAATCTAACACCATTCAGATAATAATCTGCCTTCTTGGTCTTGCTGCCAAAGTGGATAACCTCACATTTATCAACATTATACTGCATCTGCCATGCCTCTGCCCACTCTCCCAACCTATGGGATCCTCCTCACAGCTCACTCTGCCACCCAGATGTATCAGTCTGTAGTTTAATTGGTGTCTGTAAACTGTAAATTGTCTCCAGTGTGTAGGATAGTACCAGTGTATGGGCTAATCGCCGGTCGGCACAGACTCGGTGGGCCGAAGGGCCTGTTACAGCGCTGTATCTCTAATGTAATGTTTATTGTTTAGGTAAAGCTAAAGCTTACTATTGTCACATATACCAAGATACCGTAAACAGCTTTGTTTTGCATGCACCCCAAACTAATCAGATAATACAATTCATAAATAGAACATACAACAGTACAGCACAAGAACAGGCCCTTCGGCCCACAATGTCTGTGCTGAACAAGGTGCCAAGACCAACTGTTACCTACCTGCACATAACCCATATCCCTCCATTCCCTGCATTTCTATAAGACTGTTAAATGCCACAAATGTATTTTAAATCAAATACAATAGATAGGGCAGAATATAGATAGAAAGTGCAGAATATAGGTCTCAGCATTGTAGCGCATCAGTTCCAGGGACAAAGTCCAATGTCCACAATGGGGTAGAGGTGAATCGGATAGCACCCTAGCTTATGGAAGGACCGTTCAGAAGCCTGATAACAGAGGAAGTAGCTGTTCCTGAGTCTGGTGGTGCGGGGCTTTCAAGCTTCTGCACCTTCTGCCGGACGGGAGCGGGGAGAAGAAGGAATGACCAGGGTGGGACAAGTCTTTGATTATGTTGGCCACTTTTCTGCAGCAGTGTGAAGATGTTGGACTGAACATTAGTTCTGGAGAGAGATTGCATTGGCTGGGCTCGTTTACTCTGGAACGATGGAGGTAGAAAGAGACATGATAGATTTTTTTTACCATGTTGGGGATGTCACAAACAAGAGTGGAGATGTTGAAGATGAGGGGAAGGAAGCGTAGAGGGGCAATGTTTCTACACAGACGATGTTTGGTCAGGATTGTGGTGTCTGACAAGGGACACACGAGTGAAGCAGCATCTTGGTAAATACACGTCACCAAACAATAGAAGGTTAAGGACTTTAACACAAGTAAAAGTGGGTGGCACGGTGACGCAGCGGTAGAGTTGCTGCCTCCCAGCCCCAGGGTCCGGGGTCCATTCCCGACTATGGGTGCTGTCTGTACCGAGTTTGTACGTTCTCCCAGTCACCTGCGTGGGTTTTCTCCGGGTGCTCCGGTTTCCTGCCACACTCCAAAGACATACGGGTTTGTAGATTATTGGCTTGGTATAAATGTAAATTGTTCCTAGTATGCAGGCTAGTGTTAGTGTGTGGGGTGATCGCTGGTCGGCGCGGACACGGTGGGCCTGTTTCCGCGCTTTATCTCAAAACTAAACTAATAAAGGATTAGTGTACAACAGGCAAGGAAGGAACAGTGAGCCAAAGGGGCAGTTTGTGTTCTGTGATGATGATTCCACCACTCACCCACACACAACTTACTGGCCAATTCACCCACCAACCTGCAAGTCTTTGGGATGCGAGGGGGGGGGGGGGGGGAACCACCTGGAAGAAACCCACATGGTGATAGGAAGAACATGCAAACTCCACACAGACAGCATTGCGTACAGTTCTGGTCTCCAAATCTGAGGAAGGACATTATTGCCATAGAGGGAGTGCAGAGAAGGTTCACCAGACTGATTCCTGGAATGTCAGGACTGTCTTATGAACAAAGACTGCATAGACTCGGTTTATACTCTCTAGAATTTAGGAGATTGAGAGGGGATCTTATAGAAACTTACAAAATTCTTAAGGGGTTGGACAGGCTAGATGCAGGAAGATTGTTCCCGACGTTGGGGAGGTCCAGGACAAGGGGTCACAGCTTAAGGATAAGGGGGAAATCCTTTAGGACCGAGATGAGAAGGACTTTTTCCACACAGAGAGTGGTGGGTCTCTGGAACTCTCTGCCACAGAGGGTAGTTGAGGCCAGTTCATTGGCTATATTTAAGAGGGAGTTAGATGTGGCCCTTGTGGCTAAGGGGACCAGAGGGTATGGAGAGAAGGCAGGTACGGGATACTGAGTTGGATGATCAGCCATGATCATATTGAATGGCGGTGCAGGCTCGAAGGGCCGAATGGCCTACTCCTGCACCTAATTTCTATGTTTCAAGAGATATTTACACCGACACTTAAACAGGGATAGTGTAGAAGGTATGGACCCAATGTGGTAAATGGGCAAAGGCTAGCATGGACATGATGGGCCGAAGGGTCTGTTTCTGTGCTGTACGGCTGATTGTGAAAAGCCAAGCTCAGAGTCCAATCACCCATGGCATGTGGTGGGCAGTAACAAAATCAACACAGGCTCACGTGCATCATGCAACCATGCAGCCAGTGATGGGTCCCCTGCTGTTACGTCAACAGAGCTCACGAAGGGGAAGGGCATTTAGTCCGCGATGTTCGGGGGGAAATGGGTTTAATGACGGCTGGTTTGGAAGCTACCGGGAAAAAGTGAAGGCCAATATTAATCACCAAAAATAGCCAGGACATTGTCAAGGGAACATCTTGTCCGACTAATTTGATTGACTCGTCATTCTATCCCTGACTATTGAGTAAACGTACGTCACGATGACCTCCCAGAGAAGAGCAGCAGGAACTGTCCCCCTGCCCCGATGTCTGCAATCTCCTACCTCCGGTATTTCTGACTCTGACCCTTGTGCTCCCCACAGATCTACAAACCTCCACCATGCTACCACCCAGCTCCCCTGAAAATGCATCACACAATCATTCTATTTTAATCCATCTAGTACTTCAACAGCAGCTGGTTAACTAACTGTAGGACTCAACATTCAGACAGGTACATGGATAGGACAGGTTTAGAGGGATATGGGCCAAACACGGGCAGGTGGGACATTGTTGGCCGGTGTGGGCAAATTGGGCCGAAGGGCCTGTTTCCACTCTATGACTCTAACTGAATTTTCCCTATTTAAATAATATTATATTTCTCTTATTGATTTTTTTTTGTTTATTTTTGTTAGAAGTACAATAGTGTGGTACTTGAGTACCTAATACATACATACATATTTCCATTCTTGTACAGCACGGACTTGAAGGGCCGAGATGGCCTGTTTCCGTGCTGTAATTGTTATATGGTTATATGGTTATATGGTTACAACTTCGTACTTTTGATTTAATAATAAAAGAACAGTGGAAGAAAAAATAAATAAAGAGTGTTGGAATAGATAGACAAGCGAGTCGAAACAGATAGCAAGTGAAATAAAGGGCATAGAAGAGAAGCTGAAAAGATTGAAATAGAAGGAGAAAGTAAAGAAAAGAGAGATTAGGGGAGATCTACCTATTTCGTATTTTTGCCCATCTGTCACCCGGTTCTAAACCATTTAATTTCTGAGGTTATGTTATGTTGCACCATATGCTTGCAAAAAGTTGATAAAAGGAGACCAAGTCTTTGAGAATTGGTCTACTTTGCCTAGTAGGAGAAATCTCATTTCTTCCACATGAAGCGTTTCAGACAGATTTGAAATCCACATTTTGAATGTTGGCGTAGTTGCGTTTTTCCAAAAATTGAGTATACGTTTTTTTGCTGTTATTAGACCGTAATTAAGAAAAGCTTCTTGGAATATAGTTAGTTTACTTCCCTCTTCCATTGATCCAAAGATAATCAGTTCTGTATTGGGGTTCAATTATGTGCTAAATAGTTTTGTAAAAATTCCAAAAATTTCATTCCAAAATTTATAGTTTTAGACACGAGACAAAGGAATGTGCTATAGTGGCTATATTTCTATTATAATAAATATAATATATCAGATGCAGATTTTGTCTTGCAATTGATGTTTGTTGGCCAGTGAAGCAAATCGAGGTGTTGCCGGTGTGTGTGTGGTGTTTTACCTGCAATGATGTGCTCGCTCTGGCTTGATGCTGCAACACTTGGGGCACTTATACACCACTTGGCCCGGTTTCAACTGTAAACTTTCAATGAATTCTTTAGTGGCGTTCCCTTTTGGTACCGCACCCTGCAAACAAAGACAAGGTGAAATCAATACCGCACCCTGGTAAACAAAGAGAAGGCGAAATAAAACTGCTGCTCCAAATGACAGGCTTCAATTCTTGCCAGAAATACAATACAGCATTATATATTAAATTTAACACAGTTTAACATCGGGTATAATTGTACGCTGCAAGTACTACAGCGATGAGAACCCCTATATTGAGGGAAGAGATACCACTGAAATATAATACATAATTCTAGGTTAAATTTAACAGCGTTATTGGGTATAATTGTAAGCTGCATGTGCCATAGCAATGAGAACCCCTATACTGAGGGAAGAGATATCAGTAATGCCCTTCACTGACAAGATTAATAGCACTGAGCGTGTCAGCCTCCTTTAAAATGTCCATACATGTCAGTAATCTAGAATTACTTTCAACATCTCCTCCTCACGACCAATGTATTAGGAGAATTAATGAATATCAAACTCATTGTTTCCAATTCCTCACCAACTCAACGCTTCATAATCACGCTTGCAGGCTGCGTCTTGGATAATCTTCAGCTTCCCACGAAAGACCTTGCAGTTTGTTCCGTTATAATGCGCGATTCGTTTTTTTTTTAAAGTTTCTAGAGATACAGCACAAAGCAGGCCATTCAGCCCACACCAACCAGTGATCTCTGCACGCTAACACTATCCCACAAACACACCAGGACTATTTACAATTATACCAAGCCAATTAACCTGCATGTCATTGGAGTGTGGGATACAGGTACAGACGGCACCCGGAATCAGGATCAAACACAGGGTTACACAAAAAGCTGGAGAAACTCAGCGGGTGCAGCAGCATCTAAGGAGCGAAGGAGATAGGCGACGTTTCGGGTCGAGACCCTTCTTCAGACTGGATCAAACACAGGGCTCTGGCGCTGTGAGGTAGTAGCTCTACCGCTGCACCACCGTGATTCAGAGAGTCATAGAGCACAGAAACAGGCCCTTCAACCCATCTTATCCATGCAGACCAAGATTCCCCATCTATACGTCACACCTGCTTGCGTTTGGCCCACATCCCTCTGCCCTATCCATCATGCCATGAGACTGGTGAATCAGGGGACACTCTTTGCATTCCGTGGGCTGCCTTGGTTACAACGTGATCTTATTTGGGAACGAGCCACATGCTAATCAGACGTCGGCTGCCAGCTTCATTGCGGAAGCTGAAAGTTACTTTGGAAATTGCTAAGCAGAGAATGGCTGTGTTAGGAAATGAATCGTGTTTCCATGTGACCTTCCTGCAGCAATCACGCACCACATGCTGCCAGCTTGCCCACAAAAGGCTGTTTCAGTTACTTTGGAAATGAACGACAATCGCTTCTATTGAGTGAAATAATGTAACGCACACCATCCAGTATTTTAACAGCAACACCATAAACTTCTAGCCATTTAAAACATCATTACTTTTGAATATCCTGCATGAAAAATGTTTATTAATGTGAGTCTGCAACATTTTGACACCCACATCCCTTCTCCCCATTGACACAACTGTTTATAGTTTAGTTTAGAGATATAGCACATGGTGTGGAGGGTGATGATGATGGTGTGGAGGGTGATGATGATGGTGTGGAGGGTGATGATGATGGTGTGGAGGGTGATGATGATGGTGTGGAGGGTGATGATGATGGTGTGGAGGGTGATGAGGATGGTGTGGAGGGTGATGATGATGGTGTGGAGGGTGATGATGATGGTGTGGAGGGTGATGAGGATGGTATGGAGGGTGATGATGATGGTATGGAGGGTGATGATGATGGTGTGGAGGGTGATGAGGATGGTACAGGAGTCAGCATGCTCGAGGGCAAAGCTTGATCTACACAAGGGAAATTGGGATGGGCAAGTCATAGTCGGCCATGGAGTCACAGCGCACAAAGTTAGAGTTGGATTGGGGTGTGGCAATATTAATTGCAAAAATAATACACTTTACCCCATCTGACGTAATCAGTGACCCTAATGGCCGGTTTATTATAGTTTCCGGGTCTCTTGCCATAGAGGGGGTACAGAGAAGGTTCACCAGGCTGATTCCTGGGATGTCAGGACTTTCATATGAGGAAAGACTGGATATGTTAGCTTTCATAGCATCTAACTCCCTCTTAAATATAGCCAATGAACTGGCCTCAACTACCTTCCGTGGCAGAGAATTCCACAGATTCACCACTCTCTGTGTGAAAAATGTTTTTCTCATCTCGGTCCTACAAGACTTCCCCCTTATCCTTAAACTGTGACCCCTTGTTCTGGACTTCCCCAACATCGGGAACAATCTTCCTGCATCTAGCCAGTCCAATCCCTTAAGAATTTTGTAAGTTTCTATAAGATCCCCTCTCAATCTCCTAAATTCTAGCGAAAAACTGTCCTTTCAGATTTCTTTCTTTTGTTCCAGTGCTTCCTATCCAAGTCATTTTTTAACTCAGTTAGCCAATCTATAACCTCCGTTATATGGGGTAACAAGGTTTCAAGGGTCAATAAGTGCACTCTCCAAAGAGGTTGTGAAGTAGGTGGGCCGGGCCTTCCTAGCTTTATTCATTATTACTGGGCGTCCAATATCCAAAAGATATTATTCTGGCTCCACCGACCAGATACAGACTGGTGTCTGCTTGAGTCACAGTCTTGTTATTCCTCGTCTCTCCCAGCTTTAGTATATTCCCCCCTGCCATTGGAACACTCACGATTTACACCCAATCCTGTCGTACTATCCACCCTCAACATTTGTAATCAATTTTGTTGCCATTATAAGCTTACATCAGCTTCAGTTCTGGGTCCCCTTCACAGTAACCATTTACTTCCCCCCTCTACACTTGACTCAACCTTTAGACAATGGGGGTTGAATGGTCTTGTGTGCAGTAAGGATTTATACACTGACAACATATTTGATAACCTGTACAGAAAACATGGCCTCCCACATAATCATTTCTTTAAATATCTTCAGATCCGCCACTTTGTCTTTTCCTGATCTCCCGCCTGTCACAGTGTTGGATAAGCTCACTCTTACCTTTGCAAATAAAGGACTGATCTCTATTTTACTTCGGAGTCACGTGAGTGACTACGTGAAGAAGACCCCGCCTGGCGCTGGAACGGCATTACGTCGACGCTATCGGCAAAGGAAGAGCTGCAGAGCGCAGCTCCAGCACAGCGGTAAGGAAACGGCCCGCAGGTAAGTAAAATTATTTTACTTCCAGGGCGTTTTTCTTAAAACTCCGTAGGCTGGTAGGAAACCAGCAGGAGTTTAAATAAAAATAAAATGTTTTAAAAAGAAAATCGCGGGTAAAACGTGCGTCCCGGGGTGTAAAAAGTCGGGACAGCAGACTATTGCGGAGCCGGTTCCGATACCGGTGGCCGATTGAAATACCCGTTAGGGAGCCTTTAGTTGCTCCACAAACAACACTTGAAAACCCAGTGCCTAAAAGTAAAACAGGCTTGAAAGGCCTGAGGTTTCTAAAAGATCCTGTAAGGTAAGCCTAAAATTGGCTAAGTATGGATCTAATGGAGGAAATTCTCCAAATTATATCAACCAAGGGTCTAAGTACCCAGAATATTCCCAGGCAGCCCCTGAGGGGGTTCCATATCGTGAATATGGTGCCAATTCGAATTGGGAATTTGAAACCCCAGTGCCTGGGTATGGACTGGAGGAAGTCTCCTTGAACGAGTTTCAGGAGTACCAGGGCTGTATGTGACAGACCCTGAAAGTGGTGTTTGTGGTCAGACGTACCCACCACAATGCAAATCCAGGTGTGTCTGAAGGGCACAAAGTTACTATACCTGGTGGAGGCGGTGAGGCCATGGAAGGAACCTGGCGGCCAATGTTAATTATATGGTCTCTCACCTGCCTCAAGAAGCTGTTATGGTTGAAACAGCAGATTTGCATTTAAACATGTGCTCGCTTCGGCAGCACATATACTAAAATTGGAATTATACAGAATTTAATGCATGAAGCATTCTAAAACACCTTTAAGAAGGTACCTGGTAAATCCGGGTTTTGGGCGCCAATGTCAGCAATTTTGTGGGCGCAGGAATTACGATTAAAAGAATCCTCAAACTAATTGGCATCACTGTCTTTTAAGACAAGCTGGGAAGTTGTGGAATGACTAAAGTTCAGAATGAAACAAAATATGTTAGGTTTATTCTGCAAACTTATTTGAGTTAAATTATATAATAAAAGATTGCCATTCGGCCTCTTTTACATCCAAAGATTTACAGGACAAGCAATGTTCAAACTCCTGGTTATTGATTCGGAGAAAATCTGTTTAAGCAAATTAAGTATGGATGAAGGGGAAGAAACTGTTGGTCTTATGAAACCCTTTAGTTGGCCAGTAGGCTGGTCATATGGAAAAGGGATTTGATTTGAGCCGAGGCAGGAGTATGATAAGGAAGAATTTCCAGCCAGCAAATCGTTCTTGGCTTTTTGGCTAAGATTAAGCATGGTATCTGTTCTTATCAGTTTAAATCTGATACGTCCCTTATCTAGGGACCATATATTAATAAAATAACGAATGTACACCCACAGTTTTGGGTAAGGAGGTAATTTCGTCAAACAGTTGGGGAGGTACAAAACTTAATCCTATTTAAGAAGGATGTTTGGATGAACCTCAGATTGGTGGTAGACTCCAAATGTTGATAATGAAGAGGTATGGATCCATTGGGACACAATAACCTGATCATTCTTCATGTTATAGTCTTGGAATAATTCAAATTGACAAAGACGTGGGAATTTGTGTGAGGAAGGAGGTATTGAGAAACAGGAAAGGATCCACAACAATTGTATCAAATATTTTCCCCAGGCCATAGAAGATGGGGTTGTACAATCATGTTAGATCTCACACAATTAAATATATTGTCCAGTAAAATTTTTTAAATGGACACATTCAACACTGCTATACAGCAGGTATCAACAGGTGGTTATGGCTGCAATAAATTGAAGAGATGCATTTTTCGGTCCCAATTCACCATAATTTCATAGGTAATTAAAGTTATGGATGAGACAGTTTATGGTACTACAAGCTTTGCCTTTAAGGATTAAGCCAGCATTTGCACTGCCTTAGGCACAAAAGTACATCGTTATGGCTTATCTAGATGACATTTAATTGTCAATGCTAATCAGGAGCCAGGTGGAAAATTAGTCTCAGTACCTACAAGTTGTTTGAGAAGTTGGGTTCCTGATCCATCCAACAAATCTAAGTTACAGCAATCCCAAACCATTGAATATCTGGGGTTTGAGATTAACTCAGTTACCAGGTTGGTAACTTTACCAATGGATAAGTGTTGGATTTGACAAATGTGTGTCAAGACTTGATTTACGAACCTTATCCCTCCATCCGAGAGGTTGCCAAAATTATTGGTAAATTGGCAGCAGCATTTCCAGACAGTAGAGTTTGGTCGTCTACATTACCAAAATCTTCAAAGGGCAAAAACTCAAGCGCTTATTCAGCGAGCAAGCCATTTGATAGGCCAATGCAATTGCCTAAGGAAGTTTTATCAGAATTACATTGATGGATTGAGAATGTTCCATAAGCTGCTTAGAACTTTTAGTTCATCAGCCAGTAGTGTTTTTGCAAAATGACGAAGTTCTCTCGGATGGGGGGGGGGGGGGGTACGGATAATGAGACCAGCTGTAGAGGCAGATGGGCTGTCCAAGAGGATTTATTGTTCCAAACATATGGTATTAATTATTTGGAGCTCTTGGTAGCATTTTATGTATTAAAAGCTTATTGCCCTTCATTAAAGGATTTGCATGTCCAAGTACAAATAGATTATACCACAGCTGTGGCATATATTAATCACATGGGTGGTGTTAGATCAATATCATGTGATCATCTGGTAAACCAGATGTGCCAATGGTGTATGGCAAAAAATATTTGGCTTTCAGCTATTTATCTCTCGGGGAGAGACAATGTTGTGACAGATAAAGATCACAAATATTTGAAGACAATACAGAATGGATGTTAATCCACAAAATTTCAAAATATTGTCAGTCGCTATGGAGTGCCGGACATTGATCTGTTTGCATCTAGATTGAATCACCAATTGCCCAAATACGGGTCTTGGGGAACACGATCCAGCGGCAGTAGCGGTGGATGTTTCTCGCTACACTGGGGAATTTGTTATTTTATGATTTTCCCCATTCTGTCTCATTGGGCAATGTCTCAATAAAAAGCGCAAGACGCTGTCGAATGCAATTTTTGGTGGTGTCAGATTGGCCCACGCAGTCATGATTCCCATTGATGCTAATATGATTATTGAACCATGTATGACAATTCCCAGTTGCGACAATCTGTTGACACAACCAGTAACAAAAGGAATTCATCCATTGCATGATCATATGTATTTGTTAGTTACACAAAGAGCTGGAGAAGCTCAGCGGGTGCAGCGGCATCTGGGGAGTGAAGGAGATGGGCGACGTTTTGGGTCGAGACCCTTCTTCAACACATATGTATTTGTTAATCTGCAGGTTCTGACCAGACCATTGCAAGAGTTGTACTGTCGGACAGGACCATGGATGTTATAGTTGCAGCTTGGAGGAATAGCACTAAAACAATATAAGTCGCATATAAGGAAATGGGAAGTGTACACAGTCAAAGATATCTTATCATACTGCAAACATTTCAAATGTATTACAGTTCCTTGCTGGGTTACACTTGATGAGCATTTGAGTATAGTGCCATTAATTGTGCTCGTAGTGCATTGTCATCCTATTTAGGACAAATTTCAGATCGAGATTCATTGGGTCTCACCCATTAGTATCCCGACTCATGAAAGGAATTTCAATAAAATCATCCTAAGCCCATATATACAGGAATTTGGGATGTTAGCTTTGTTCTCACTTTGTTTAGACAATGGACTCCAATTAATTCAATGTCTTTGCAGAAATTAACATTCAAGGTGGTAAAGTTAATGGCATTGGTATCAGCTCAAAAAGAGTACAAGCTTTGCAGTTGTACGGTTGGATTGCATGCATGTGACTGCAGATAACATTATGTTTTATGTTTATGACTCGATCAAACAAAGCAGACCAGGAAGAACTGGAATGAAGGTAATGTTTAAAGCATATCCTATTGATGAAACAATGTGTGTGGTTAAGCATTTAACTCAGTACATTGAGGTAACCAAAATCTCAGAGGTTCTGAGAAAGCGTTATTAATAACACACAAAAAGCCACATACAAAAGGTTCAGTTCAAACCATTTCTGGATGGTTTGTGTCTAGCAAGAATAGACACTGATGTTTAAATCTCACTCCACTAGGGCGGCAGCTACGTCCGTGGCAAAGGTACAGGACGTGCCACTCGATAAAATTTTATCGAGAGGCCGCAGGGTGGTCTAGAGAAGAGATTTTCAAAGTTCTAGAATAAACCTGTTATCACAGTGCCAGGATTTAGACACACAGTAATGGGTTCTCTTTAATGCTTGCTTTGTTTTATATTATCGATTTATATTATCGATTTATGTTACCATTGACAACATTTATCAATTTATTTTGTAATTTTCCCCTAAGGTAGAGGGGTTATTATTAAAAAGTTGTTCTTTTTATGATTAAAGGACTTATTACATAAATTGTAACAATGTCCTAAAAATACTATTTACTCACTACTGTTTTGACTAAACAGAGAGTCGTATGAAATGTGTTTACGACATGAAAAACACAGAGCTTCAAAATCTTCACGTAGTCACTCACGTGACTCCGAAGTAAAATAGTGAGATTAAACGAGAACTTACCAGTTCGAAGTTTGATCTTTATTTTATGAGGAGTTACGATGAGGGATTACGTGCCCTCCACTCCCAACCCTCATAATGTAAATGATCATCTGGTAGTTCTAGTCTATTTTGAGCCTTACTATTTTACTTCGGCTATTGGTTTCTGTGTTTTTCATGCCGCTGCTTTGAAGTATGCCGTTCCAGCGCCAGGCGGGGTCTTCTTCACGTAATCCCTCATCGTAACTCCTCATAAAATAAAGATCAAACTTCGAACTGGTAAGTTCTCGTTTAATCTCACTATTATATTCTCAACTGATGTCTTTAGGAGATCAACACCTGAACAAAGTTAAAACTAGGTGGGAGGATGGTCTTGGTATAGATCTGTCTGAGGAATGCTGGACAGAAGCAATGAAAAGAGTCCACTCCTCGTCATCATGTGCTAGATTGGGGCTCATACAATTCAAAGCTTTACCCAGGGCCCATTGATGCAAAGCCAGGCTTGCTGACATATATCTGGGGACAGACGCTGGCTGTGACTGGTGCTCCTTCTCTCCAGCCAATCTAGCTCATGCATTCTGCTCCCGCCCCAAACCTGGTGACTACTGGGCAGTGGTTTTTAAAACCATCAGTGAAGTCCTTGGGGTGACAGTGAGGGTTTGCCCGCTTGTAGCTGTATTCGGTGTAGCAGATGAAACTTTGAGTTTAAATGCATTTAAATGCATCATTGCATTCACATCGCGTTTGGTCCGTAGGAGAATTTTGCTGGTCTAGAAATCTACCCCTCCTCCATCTGCTGCCGCTTGGCTGGAAGACGTAACGTGTTTTAGAAACATAGAAATTAGGTGCAGGAGTAGGCCATTCGGCCCTTCGAGCCTGCACCGCCATTCAATATGATCATGGCTGATCATCCAACTCAGTATCCCGTACCTGCCTTCTCTCCATACCCTCTGATCCCCTTAGCCACAAGGGCCACATCTAGCTCCCTCTTAAATATAGCCAATGAACTGGCCTCAACTACCCTCTGTGGCAGAGAGTTCCAGAGACCCACCACTCTCTGTGTGAAAAAAGTCCTTCTCAACTCGGTCCTAAAGGATTTCCCCCTTATCCTTCAGCTGTGACCCCTTGTCCTGGACCTCCCCAACATCAGGAACAATCTTCCTGCATCTAGCCTGTCCAACCCCTTAAGAATTTTGTAAGTTTCTATAAGATCCCCTCTCAATCTCTAAATTCTAGAGAGTATAAACCGATTCTATGCAGTCTTTGTTCATAACATCCCAGGAATCAGTCTGGTGAACCTTCTCTGCACTCCCTCTATGGCAATAATGTCCTTCCTCAGATTTGGAGACCAGAACTAAAACTAGAAAAGATCAAATTTACACTGAGGGGGTCTGTGAAAAAGTTTGACTGGAAATGGGAACCTTTTTGGTCATACTTTGAGTCTAAAAGAACCACCCACTGACTGAGGGCACTTGATTGTAGTTGGGGATCGGCCTTTATTTACGTTTTACTTTTATTTATTTACTTATTTTTGTTTACCCAAATGTTGATGACCTCCCAGGGCGGTTGATGCATAATGAATGAGTGTATTCTGAACCATCTGACGTGTTGTATGGGACTGTGCCTTGGAAGAATGTGGAGGTATATGTTGTATTGTGAACACATCAGCTGCCAAGGGGTGTTCAGGGAGGGTGGGTGAGGGTAACTTTGTTGTTATATATAAAAAATAAAATGGAGGGAAATGTAATACATGATGTCAGCCGTATTGTATCTTTCCTTCAAAAAAAGAGTTGGATTGGCGGGGGGGGTGGGGGTGGGATCTCATACAGGACAGGGGCGGGTTAGACGTTGGTATGGAGGGTGGTGAAAGGGTAGAGGACAGAATAGGCAGGAGGAAGGCGGAGAGCGAGGAAGGTTGGTTTAAACTGCACGTATTTTAATGCAAGGGGCCTGACGGGCAAGGCAGATGAGCTTAAGGCATGGACAGGTACGAGCAAACTAAAAAAGATCAGAAGGGTAAAAAGGGGCCAGGAGATAGCTCTGGCGGGTAGAAAAAGGGGAAAAAGGGTAGAAATAAGGGGGGAAAAGGTAACTAGAGAGAGTTGGACCTCCCAGGAATCAAAGCGGTCACCTCTGTGTGGAGCCACCGGAGATGAGTATTTTGCCTCCATATTTACTGAGGATAAAGACAGTAGGACGGAGGAACTTGGGGCAGTCAATGGAAGCGTCTTCAGAACAGTCAGGGTTACTGTCGAAGAAGTACTAAAAGTATGAAAGTAGACAAATCTCCAGGGCCTGATCAGATATATCATTGGACATTGCGGGAAACCAGAGAGGAAATTGCTTGAGCCCTGGTAAAGGAGAGGTGCTGGAAGACTGGAGGGTGGCAAATGTTGTGCCTCTATTCGTGAAGGGCTGCAGGGAAAATGCTGGGAACTATAGGCCGGTGAGCTTAATATCTGTAGTTGGAAAGTTACTAGAGAGTATTCTGAGGGATAGGTTATACAGGTATTTGGATCGGCAATGGCCGATTAGGGATGGTCAGCATGGATTTGTACGTAGGAGGTCATGTCACAAATCTGATTGATTTTTTTGAAGACGTGACCAAAAAGGTTGATGAGGGCAGAGCTGTAGATGTTGTGTACATGGACTTCAGTAAGGCGTTCGACAAGGTCCCGCATGGTAGGCTGCTCTGGAAGGTTGAATCGCATGGGATCCAAGGAGAGATAGCTGAATGGATAGCAAATTGGCTCCATGGAAGGAAGCAGACGGTGATGGTGGAAGGTTGCTTCTCAGACTGGAGGCCGGTGACTAGTGGTGTGTCTCAGGGTTCGGTGCTGGGCCCGTTACTGTTTGTCATCTACATCAATGATTTGGATGAGAACATACAGGGCAAGATTAGCAAGTTTGCAGATGATACAAAAGTGAGTGGTTTTGCAGATAGTGAAGATGGTTGTGAACGATTGCAGCAGGATCTGGATCGATTGGCCAGGTGGGCGGAGCAATGGTTGATGGAATTTAATACAGAAAGGTGTGAGGTGTTGCATTTTGGGACGTCGAACAAGGGCAGGACCTACACAGTGAATGGTAGGCCTCTGGGTAGTGTTGTGGAACAGAGGGATCCAACTCAGTATCCTGTACCTGCCTTCTCTCCATACCCCCTGATCCCTTTAGCCACAAGTGCAACATCTAACGCCCTCTTAAAAATAGCCAATGAACTGGCCTCAACTACCTTCTGTGGCAGAAAATTCCAGAGACTCACCACTCTCCGTGTAAAGAATGTTTTCCTCATCTCAACCCTAAAGGAATTCCCTTATCCTTAGACGGTGACCCCTTGTTCTGGACTCCCCCAACATCGGGAACAACCTTCCAGCATCTAGCTTGTCCAACCCCTTAAGAATTTTGTAAGTTTCTATAAGATCCCCCCTCAATCTTTTAAATTCCAGCGAGTACAAGCCGAGTCTATCCAGTCTTTCCTCATATGAAAGTCCTGACATCCCAGGAATCAGTCTGGTGAATCTTCTCTGTACCCCCTCTATGGCAAGAATTTCGTTCCTCAGATTTGGAGACCAAAACTGTACGCAATTCTCCAGGTATGGCCTCACCAAAACCCTGTACAACTGCAGTAGAACCTCCCTGCTCCTATACTCAAATCCTTTCGCTATGAATGCTAACATACCATTTGCTTTCTTCACTATGTACAGGAGGAGGCCATTCGAGCCAGCACCACCATTCATTGTGATCATGGCTGATCATCCCCAATCAATAACCCGTGCCTGCCTTCTCCCCATATTCCAGAGTATTGAGTATAGAAATTGGGTGGTCATGTGCAGTTTTATAAGACATTGGTGAGAGACTGCATTAGAGTATTGTAGTTCTGGGCACCGTATTATAGGAAAAATGTGGTCAAGCTGGAAAGGATACAGAAAAGATTTATGAGGATGTTGCCAGGGCTAGAGCGTCTGAGCTGCAGGGAGAGGTTGAGTAGGATGGGACTCCTTGAAGCACAGGAGGGCGAAGGGTGATCTCATAGAGTTGCATAAAATCATGAGAGGAATAGATCGGGTAGATGCACAGAGTCTCTTGCCCAGAGTAGTGGAATCGAGGACCAGAGGACATAGGTTCAAGGTGAAGGGGAAAAGATTTAATAGGAATCCGAGGGGTTACTATGTTTATACAAAAGGCGGTGGGTGTATGGAACAAGCTGCCAGAGGAGGTAGTTGGGACTGGGACGATCCCAACGTTTAAGAAACAGCTGGACAGATACATGGATAGTGTAAGAAGTAATGGATAGTGTAAGTAGTGCAGATGCTGGTTTAAACCGAAGATAGACACAAAGCTGGAGTAACTCAGCAGGACAGGCAGCATCTCTGGAGAGAAGGAATGGGTGACGTTTCAGTTCAAGACCCTTCTTCAAACTGGTTACGGATAAGGGAAACGTGAGAGACGGTGATGTAGAGAGATAAAGAACAATGAATGAAAGATATGCAAAAAAGTAACGACGACAAAGGAACCAGGCCATTCATTGTTAGCTGTGTGTAGGGTGAAAATGAGAAGCTAGTGGTGCAACTTGGGTGGGGGAGGGATGGAGAAAGGGGGAATGCCGGGGCTACCTGAAGTGAGAGAAATCAATATTCATACAACTGGGCTGGAAGCTGTCCAAGCGAAATATGAGATGCTGTTCCTCCAATTTGCGTTTAGCCTCACTCTGACAATGGAGGAGACCGAGGACAGAAAGATCAGTGTGGAGAATTAAAGTGTCCAGCAGCCGGGAGAAGCTCCAGCTTTTTGTCTCTCTCTCTTAGGTTTACTTACAAAATTGTTAAGGGGTTGGACAGGCTAGATGCAGGAAGATTGTTCCCGATGTTGGGGAGGTCCAGGACAAGGGGTCACAGCTTAAGGATAAGGGGGAAATCCTTTAGGACCGAGATGAGAAGGACTTTTTTCACCCAGAGAGTGGTGGGTCTCTGGAACTCTCTGCCACAGAGGGTAGTTGAGGCCAGTTCATTGGCTATATTTAAGAGGGAGTTAGATGTGGCCCTTGTGGCTAAGGGGATCAGAGGGTATGGAGAGAAGGCAGGTACGGGATACTGAGTTGGATGATCAGCCATGATCATATTGAATGGCGGTGCAGGCTCGAAGGGTCGAATGGCCTACTCCTGCACCTAATTTCTATGTTTCTATGTAGGTACATGGATAGGACAGGTTTGGAGGGATATGGCCAAAATGCGGACAGTGTAGCTGGGATATGTTGGCCGGCGTGGGCACATTGGGCCGAAGGGCCTGTTTCCACGCTGTATCACTAGATGACAGTGGGTTTAAGATACGACATAGCTTTATTTATCCCAGGAAGGAAATTAGTTTGCCAAGACATAGAACACAACAAGATACATGAAATTAAAGTGAGGAGTACAAAGTCCAAGATTGGGGAGGGAGGAGGGGGGGGGGGGGGGGGGGGGTCAGTCTACCCCACGACAGATGGCTTTATAAACCTGTGATCGGGTCATCTAATCTGGAGACATCCTAAGTGGTATGAGAGTACTCATCGCCACTACTCACTCAGGCAGTGCATTGTTCTGGGTGAAAAGCTTCTTCCTCGTGCTCCTCATATTATACTTCTCCGTAATTTGTTTTACTAAACAGGAACTCTCACTGATCCGACTTCAACTCCATCTGTTATTCCTCAGCTCAACTGGCCCGTCAAATATAGACCAGTCCCTTCAGCCCAATAGGTGTGTGCCGAACACGATGCCATGACCAGCTCTTCTCTGCCAACACATCATCCATATCCCTCCATTCCCTGCATTCACGTACCTATCTAAAAGCATCTGTAACACTCCACTGTATCTACCTACACCACCACCCCTGGTGATGTGTTCCAGACCTCCACCACTGTGCAAAAACATTCATCTTTCCCCTCTCATCTCGCCAGCATACTGTCCCAGCAAGGTAACGTGCCCCGCGCATCTACATTCGTCCTCCCCCTTCATCCACTGTCCCTTACTTGCCCCGTGCATCTACATTAATCGTCCCCCTTCATCCCAGCAAGGTCTCTGACCACCCTGTGCCTCAGCTCCTCAATAATGGAGTAGTCACAGCATTTATTATCTAAATGGTGGCCGATTAGGAAAAGGGGAGATGCAGCGCGACCTGGGTGTCATGGTACACCAGTCATTGAAAGTAGGCATGCAGGTGCAGCAGGCAGTGAAGAAAGCGAATGGTATGTTAGCATTCATAGCAAAAGGATTTGAGTATAGGAGCAGGGAGGTTCTACTTCGGTTGTATAGGGTCTTGGTGAGGCCACACCTGGAGTATTGCGTACAGTTCTGGTCTCCAAATCTGAGGAAGGACATTCTTGCCATAGAGGGAGTGCAGAGAAGGTTCACCAGACTGATTCCTGGGATGTCAGGACTGTCTTATGAACAAAGACTGCATAGACTCGGTTTATACTCTCTAGAATTTAGGAGATTGAGAGGGGATCTTATAGAAACTTACAAAATTCTTAAGGGGTTGGACAGGCTGGATGCAGGAAGATTGTTCCCGATGTTGGGGAGGTCCACGACAAGGGGTCACAGCTTAAGGATAAGGGGGAAATCCTTTAGGACCGAGATGAGAAGGAATTTTTTCACACAGAGAGTGGTGAGTCTCTGGAACTCTCTGCCACAGAGGGTAGTTGAGGCCAGTTCATTGGCTATATTTAAGAGGGAGTTAGATGTGGCCCTTGTGGCTAAGGGGATCAGAGGGTATGGAGAGAAGGCAGGTACGGGATGCTGAGTTGGATGATGATCAGCCATGATCATATTGAATGGCGGTGCAGGCTCGAAGGGCCGAATGGCCTACTCCTGCACCTAATTTTTAAAAAAATAAAAAAATAAAAAATATCCAAGCAGACACACATTGACCGAGATGTGAAAGCTTAAGTGAGCCCCTGTCTTGGCGCTGTCGGCCAGGGGGAGGAGACTCCCAGCGGCTGTCCTTCAATCCTGTCTCAATAACTCGGTGCAACCAATCTTACTCAGTCATTCCTCATTAGATGAACAGTCACCACAGGAATCAATAATGAATACAACATTTACAATGATTACAGTGATCTATCACACATCGTATGTCCAAAATAGTTACTGAGGCACGATGCTTTCTCTGGGGAGTTATCTCAATATAAAAGGAACTGCGCAGACGAAGATGCTAGCCAACAGAATTGCAATTTAAATAATTAAGCAACAACTCACGATTAAAATATTTAATTACAGGGAGATGCAACTGCCTTAGTCTTCTTGCAAAGGTACCAATTTCACAAATAGATTAAATAGATTAAACTGATTGGATACTGCACCGCCTAATTTTAAACAGAGATACAGCGCGGAAACAGGCCCTTCGGCCCACACTGACTAGTGATACCTGCACACTAACACTATCCTACACACACTAGGGACAATTTACATGTATACCAAACCAATTAACCTATAAACCTGCACATCTTTGGAGTGCGGGAGGAAACCGAAGATCTTGGAGAAAACCCACGCGGTCACAGGGAGAACGTACAAACTCCGTACAGAGAGCACCCGTGGTCAGGATCGAACCCGGGCCCCTGTCGCTGAAAGGCAGTAGCTCTACCGCTAGGCCACCCTCCTCCCCTCCCTCCAGCATTGTCACTTACCACCTCTCTCAGAATAGCAATTCGCTGTGAAGCTTTGGGCACATCGAAGCTTTGGCCACAGAGCGCAACAGATTATTGGGACACCGCTACCAGCCTTGGAGGGCATCTACCACACACGGTGCCTCAGGAAGGCCGTCAGCATCCATAAAGACTCCTCTCACCCTTATAATGGGCTGTTCGAACTACTCCCTTCCGGCAGACGTTACAAGGCCTTCTACGCCCGCACCTCCAGACTTAGGAACAGCTTCATTCCCAGAGCTGATAGCGGCTCTGAACCGGCCCTGCTGAGTACCCCCCCCCCCCCCAATGGACTGTCTCCCCCGGCCTCACACTTCAGTCTGTGTTGATGTTACTGGTCAAATGTTAGTTTTTACAAACCTTGTTCTCGAGGGTTGCAAACCGAAATCTCGAAGTTGCAAACCAAATCTCGTTGCACTTATGTGTAATGACAATAAAATATATTATTATTATTATTATTATCTCGGATATGATTGAATGACGGAGCAGATGTGATGGGCTGAATGGCCTCATTATGCTCCTACAGATGAACACTGTTCATCGTGGAAGGTGAGGTGGAGGCTGGGGAGTTCAGGGAGGGTTGCTGATGTTCTGGAGCAAGGAGGAAGTGTTGGAATCACATGCCCATTAACCTAACATCAGACAGGAACGGGAAACAGGCCCTTCAGCCCAACTCATCCATGCTGACCAGGGTGCCCAATCAAAGCAGTGGGAGGGGAGTTGATGGAGGATCTGAGAATCTTCACTTGGAAAGGGAGGGCAGACTGGAAGAAATCAGCATTGTTTTGTGCACGCAGAAATTGTCTCACAAATTTACTGATTTGTTTTTGAAGAGATATAGGATGTAAGATGAGGACAGAGGAGAAGCGATTGTTGGCGTGTTAGTACTGGTCAGTAGAAGAGATCGTTGGCATGGACTCTGATGTTGTACATTGGCCCGGAAGGTCAAGGCACAGGGATGAGGCATGTTAACAAACTGGGTCCCAAGGTGGCTTGGTGATTGGAGGCACTGGATCCTAGTGGAGGAGGCACTGGATCATGGTGGAGGCACTGGATCGAGGTGGAGGAGGCGCTGGATCATGGAGGAGGCACTGGATCATGGTGGAGGCACAGGATCGAGGTGGAACAGTGTTTGAACTGAAAGGCTGCAACAAGTGGTGTACACAGTATCCATGCTGGGACTTTATTTGTTCCAGAAATGACTTGGATAAAAATGGTGGGGAATAACTGTTAAGTTGCAGGTGACACAAAGTGATGTTGTAGATGACAAAGGTTGTCTTTGGATACAGCCGGACATTGATCAGCTGGAGTGTTGGGCAGAGCAGGGGCAGGGGCAATGTAACCCAGACCAGTGGGGTAATGAACAAGCTGCTTCTGCCTCCATCTTGTTTGTTTTGGGTTAACCCTTTTTTTTATAAAAGTCTCTTCAATGTGAAAAATCAAATTTCTTTTCCCACAGATGTGGCCTGGCCTGATGGTGTTCTTTAAATGTTAAAGAAGGAACTGCAGATGCTGGAGAATCGAGGGTTACACAAAAAGCTGGAGAAACTCAGCGGGTGCAGCAGCATCTAAGGAGCGAAGGAGATAGGCGACGTGTCTCCTTCGCCTATCTCCTTCGCTCCTTAGATGCTGCTGCACCCGCTGAGTTTCTCCAGCTTTTTGTGTAACCCCCGGTGTTCTTTAAATGTTAGTTAATAATGAACAGTACGGAACGCCGGCTTTAAGTCTGGTCCCCATCCAACCCACGAGGTGCACATACAGCAAGTGGAGGCTCACACTGCATTATAACATGGTCAATGAACAGTCACAAAAGCACCAGTTGGTGACACTTACAGGATCGGTGAGCATTGCCCGAGAGTGAGAGGCCAGAGCCAGGAAAGCCAGTGCATTGAAGATAATCCCATTGATGATACTGTACATCAAGTGTTGTCCTGGGATAAGCATTACAAAAACCACCACGAACTCTGCATAGAAAACCAGCATCCAGGTGACAAAGACACAGGCTAGTCCGCATCCGTCTTTGATGAACCAGATCCTATCCATGGAGCCGTCGCAGGGGGGCGGCACGCACTGGTCAGCCTGCAGATACTCCGCCCGCCGCTCAATGTTTCTGTTGCGGTTAGATGATCTCATGGTATAGCTTGGTCCATACTTAAACCTGGCAAATCAAAGCAATAGCCGTTACCAATTAAACAGAGCCACGGTCATGTAGCATTGAGGCTGGCCCTTCAGTCCATTACATCCAGGCCAACTGTCACATAGAATATAGTACTGCACTGAAACAGGCCCTCCAGCCCATTACATTCATGCCAACCATCACATAGCATAGAAACATAAAAAATAGGTGCAGGAGTAGGCTATTCGGCCCTTCGAGCCTGCACCGCCATTCAATATGATCATGGCTGATCATCCAACTCAGTATCCCGTACCTGCCTTCTCTCCATACCCCCTGATCCCTTTAGCCACAAGTGCCACATCTAACTCCCTCTTAAATATAGCCAATGAACTGGCCTCAACTACCTTCTGTGGCAGAGAATTCCAGAGACTCACCACTCTCTGTGTGAAAAATGTTTTCCTCATCTCGGTCCTAAAGGAATTCCCCCTTATTCTTAGACTGTGACCCCTTGTTCTGGACCTCCCCAACATCGGGAACAGTCTTCCAGCATCTAGCCTATCCAACCCCTTAAAAATTTTGTAAGTTTCTATAAGATCCCCCCTCAGTCTTCTAAATTCTAGCGAGTACAAGCCAAGTCTATCCAGTCTTTCCTCATATGAAAGTCCTGACATCCCAGGAATCAGTCTGGTGAACCTTCTCTGTACTCCCTCAATGGCATTATAGTATAGCACTGAAAAAGGCCCTTCAGCCCAATACATCCATGCCAACTGTAACATAGAATATAGTACAGCGCTGAAACAGGCCCTTCAGCCCATTACATCCATGTTAACCGTCAAGCACCAATCTACACAAATCCCATTTGCCAGCATTTGCTCCATGGCCTTCTCTGCTTTAACTGCTGGTCAAGTTAATTGCTGAACATTGAGAGTAGTTGTCTTTAGCACTGCATTCCTCATTCCAATCACACTGGTGAAAATGTTCTTCTCTGTTTAACAACATGTTTGCACATACCGTATGTGCTGAAGGGCCCATTCCGTGTGACATCAGTCTGAAGAAGGGTTTCGGCCCGAAACGTTGCCTATCTCCTTCGCTCCATAGATGCTGCTGCATCCGCTGAATTTCTCCAGCATTTTGTGTTAACCCCTGCTCTGTGACAGACAATGTTGCACCTGTACTACACCACTAGCCATGGACTTCCAATCACAAACTTAACCATCCACCATCACCCTGTTTCCTAGAACCAAACCAGTTTGTCCTGGATCCCGTTTGGGTCATTTTCAACCGTGGGACTATAAAGGTGTTACTGAAGAACATAATCCATCAAACACACGCTCCTCATAGAATCTTACAATGTGGAAACAGGCCCTTCAGCCCAACGTGCCCACAGCAGCCAACATGTCCCAGCCTCAGATAGACTGGAGTAACTCAGCGTGACAGGCAGCAACTCTGGAGAAAAGGAATGGGTGAGGTTTCGGATTGAGACCCTTCTCCAGAATCTGCAGTTCCTTGTTACACATGTCCCAGCCTCACTAGTCCAACCTGCCCACATTTGGTCAATTTCCCTTCATGTACCTGTCTGACTGTTTCTTAAACGTTGCGATAGTCCCAGCCTCAACTACCTCCTCCGACAGCTCGTTCCATACACCCACCACCCTGTGTGTGACCCTTGCTTACCCTCTCTCCCCACCCTAGTTCTCTAACTAGCTCTACGGTCCTCCCGATTAATGTTCCCGATTGTCTGCCTCATCGTCACCTTCCCCTCGCCGAACAATCAACCATCCCACATGGACAAAAAAGCTGGGGAAACTCAGCGGTTGAGGCAGCATCCATGGAGCGAAGGAATGGGTAACGTTTCGGGTCGAGACCCTTGTTCATTTCACTTGCACCCTCTTTATGTGCAAGTGACGAATAAAACTGATTGTGTTTTTCAGACTGACATTTCCTTATTGCCTGCTTTGATCTGTTTTTTTTTCACGACTTACCCTTCCGTATCCCCCTACGTCTCAACATCACCCAGTGCTTTTCCCCAGAGATGCTGAAGTCCTGCATGATTGTGTCTATCTATCTTCACCTCCACCACCCCATTGCGGACCCTGGACCCTGGACACTGGACCCTGGACTCTGGACCCTGGACACTGGGTCTGGCGCTACAATGTGTGAGAACTCTGTACCTTCCCCCCCCTCCCCCCCCCCTGCTCCACTTGTTGGACTGGAGCGTGAGCTGAGTGTATGTATGTGTGTCCAGTACTGGGCAGCGCGCACAACACAGAGCGGTCAGTGGTGCAGGTGCAGGTGCAGCCGCCGGACACTCACCTGGTCAGTCAGCGGGGGGGGGGGGGGGGCGGCGCGAAGCCGGGGGGAGGGAGGGAGGGGGATGCGGGCCCGGCCCGGCCCGGCCCCACGCGGGGGTGGCTGCAGCTGACGCCGCGGGCCCGGGATTGGGGAGGTCCGGGCCTCAGGCCTCGGTGTTGGAGTTGGGGTGGGTCCGGGCCTCAGGTGGGGGGGGAGCCGCGGTGTTGGAGTTGGAGTTGGAGTCGGGGGGGGTGGGTCCGGGCCTCAGGCCGCCCGCGGGAGGAGGAGGAGGAGGAGCCGCCGCCGACAAAGCGCCGCCGCCGATGCCACCGCCGCCATGTTCCGGTTGGCAGGCGCGGCCGTTACCCGGGAGCTGACCGGAAGCGGAAGTCCGCCCTGCCCCGCCCCGCCCGCGGAGCTGACGCCGGGCTGTGCGGGGCGCTGACGCTGGCGCTGGCGCGGGGTGATGACGCCGGGCTGTGCGGGGCGCTGGCGCGGGGGTGATGACGCCGGGCTGTGCGGGGCGCTGGCTCTGGCGCGGGGGTGATGACGCCGGGCTGTGCGGGGCGCTGGCGCGGGGTGATGACGCAGGGCTGTGCGGGGCGCTGGCGCTGGCGCGGGGTGATGACGCCGGGCTGTGCGGGGCACTGACTCTGGCGCGGGGGTGATGACGCCGGGCTGTGCGGGGCGCAGGGCTCTGGCGCGGGGTGATGACGCCGGGCTGTGCGGGGCACTGGCTCTGGCGCGGGGGTGATGACGCCGGGCTGTGCGGGGCGCTGGCGCTGGCGCGGGGTGATGACGCAGGGCTGTGCGGGGCGCAGGGCTCTGGCGCGGGGGTGATGACGCGGGGCGATGGCGGCGGCGGTGCTGAGCGAGGCCGAGCGCGTGTACGCGATGCACGGGGTGCAGGTGGGACAGGGCGGCGGCGACACAGCGGCGTCACCAGGGGGGGCAGGTTTGGGGGGTGTGGGGAAGACAGACCATAACACAGCAACACACAAAGTGCTGGAGAGACTGCGCCGGGCAGGCAGGCAGGCAGGGGGGCAGCGTCTGCGAGGGAGATTCCGGCCCCAAACTACAGACCCACTGACTCCCACGGCTACCTGGACTACACTTCCTCCCACCCTGCTTCCTGTATGGACTCCATCCCCTATTCCCAATTCCTCCGTCTACGCCGCATCTGCTCCCAGGATGAGGTGCTCCACACCAGTGCATCGGAGATGTCCTCATTCTTCAGGGAACGGGGGTTCCCTTCCTCTACCTTAGATGAGGCTCTCACCAGGGTCTCCTCTATACCCCGTGACTCTGCTCTCACGCCCCATCCCCTCACTCATAACAAGGGCAGAGTCCCCCCCCCGTCCTCACCTTCCACTCCACCAGCCGTCACATACAACAGATAATCCTCCCACATTTTCGCCACCTCCAGCGGGATCCCACCACTGGCCACATCTTCCCATCTCCTCCCCTTTCAGCTTTCCGCAGAGACCGCTCCCTCCGTAACTCCCTGGTCAATTCGTCCCTTCCCACCCAAACCACCTCCCCCGGGCGCTTTCCCTTGCAACCACAGGAAATGCTACTCTTGTCGCTTTACCTCCCCCCTCGACTCCATCCAAGGCCCCAAGCAGTCGTTCCAGGTGCGACAGAGGTTCACCTGCACCTCCTTCAACCGCATCTAAACAGGCCCACCGAGTCCGCACCGACCAGCGATCCCCGCACACTAACGCTATCCTACACACGCCAGGGATAATTTACATTTACACCAAGCCATTGAACCTACAAGCCTGTAGAAACGACACAACAAGGTGCCCACAATGTTTGTGCTGAACATGATGCCAGATTAAACTGATCTCATCTGTCTGTACATGATCCATGTCCCTCTTATCTCCAAATCCATGTGCCTGTCTAAAAAATATCTAAACACCACTATTGTATCTGCCTCCACCACCACCCCTGGCAGCACGTTCCAGGCACCCACCACCCTCTGTATAAAAACACTTGCCTGCACATCTCCTTTAAACTTTGTCCCTCTCACCTTATAGTTGTGTGCTCTGGTGTTGGACATTTCCACCCTGGGGGAAAAAGGTTCTGACTGTCTACCTTATCTGTGCTTCTCATCATACTTTGATCATCTCCTCTTTAACCGTCTTAGCTCCAGGGAGATTCAACCTTGTCTCTCCCGTTTTCCCTCATAACTGAAGCACCAGCCAACTTCCTGGTGTGTTACGTCCTTCTTCTAGTGTGTTGATCAGGTCTGATCAGGTGCCTCAGGGATCTGTGTTGGGCCCACTGTTGTTTGTCATGTACATCAATGATCTGGATGATGGGGTGGAAAATTGGATGGGTAAGTGTGCAGATGATACTAGGATAGGTGGTGCTGTGGATAATGAAGTAGATTTTCAGAATCTACAGAGAGATTTAGGCCATTTGGAAAAGTGGGCTGAAAGATGGCAGATGGAGTTTAATGCTGATAAGTGTGAGGCGCTACATCTTGGCAGGACAAATCAAGGTAGGACGTACATGGTAAATGGTAGGGAATTGAGGAATGCTGTGGAACAGAGGGATCTAGGAATAACTGTGCATAGTTCCCTGAAGGTGGAATCGCATGTAGATAGGGTGGTAAAGAAAGCTTTTGGTGTGCTGGCCTTTATAAATCAGAGCATTGAATATAGGAGTAGGGAAGTAATGTTAAAATTGTACAAGGCATTGGTAAGACCAATTCTGGAGTATGGTGTACAATTTTGGTTGCCTAATTATAGGAAGGATGTCAACAAAATAGAGAGAGTACAGAGGAGATTTACTGGAATGTTGCCTGGGTTCCAGCAACTAAGTTACAGAGAAAGGTTGAACAAGTTAGGTCTTTATTCTTTGGAGCGCAAAGGTTAATGGGGGACTTGATTGAGATCTTTAAAATGATGAAAGGGATAGACAGAGTTGACGTGGATAAGCTTTTCCCATTGAGGGTAGGGAAGATTCAAACAAGAGGGCATGACATGAGAATTAAGGGACAGAAGTTTAGGGGTAACATGAGGGGGAACTTCTTTACTCAGAGAGTGGTGGCTGTGTGGAATGAGCTTCCAGCAGAAGTGGTGGGAGGCAGGATCGATTTTAACATTTAAAAGTAAAGTGGATAGGTATATGGACGGGAAGGGAATGGAGGGGTATGGTCTGAGTGCAGGTAGATGGGACTAGGAGAAAATAAATGGTTGGCACGGACTGGAAGGGCCGAGAGGGCCTGTTTCCGTGCTGTAATTGTTATAAGGTCTGTCTGCAGTACTCTAGTGGGGGTCTGACCAAGGTGATACATTACAGCATAACCTCCCTGCACTGTTCAATGCCCGACTATTGAAGGCTAGTATCCATTATGCCTTCTAACGCACCTTATCTATTTGCAATGGCAAGGTTTATGGGTCTTTGGATTTGACAGGGTCTTTCCCCTGAACATCAAACCATTCAAGGTGGATTTTGAAGCCTCATTAATAATCCCAGATGCATCACCTCCCATTAGTCAGGATATATCTGCTGTTATTCTACAGAGAGATTTGGGCCATTTGGAAGAGTGGGCTGAAAGATGGCAGATGGAGTTTAATATTGATAAGTGTGAGTGGCAGGACAAATCAAAATAGGACGTACATGGTAAATGGTAGGGAATTGAGGAATGCTGTGGAACAGAGGGATCTAGGAATAACTCTGCATAGTTCCCTGAAGGTGGAATCGCATGTAGAAAGGGTGGTAAAGAAAGCTTTTGGTGTGCTGGCCTTTAGAAATCAGAGCATTGAATATAGGAGTAGGGAAGTAATGTTAAAATTGTACAAGGCATTGGTAAGACCAATTCTTACCATGACATGAGAATTAAGGGACAGAAGTTTAGGGGTAACATGAGGGGGAACTTCTTTACTCAGAGAATGGTGGCTGTGTGGAATGAGCTTCCAGCAGATGTGGTGGAGGCAGGATCGATTTTAACATTTAAAAGTAAAGTGGATAGGTATATGGACGGGAAGGGAATGGTCTGAGTGCAGGTAGATGGGACTAGGGGAAAATAAATGGTCGGCACCGAGAAGGCCTGTTTCCGTGCTGTAATTGTTATATGGTTATTCAGCCCATTTCATCAGGATAGCAATCTCACCCTGTGAGCTAACACTGCCCCCACGCTCTCATCAACTTCACTAATCCTCGTGTCACCTGTGAACCTCCTGATCACGTTCCCCCGTATCTACGTGTAAATCAGGCAGCAAGGATCCGAGCAGCAAACCACTAGTCGCAGGCATCCAATCACATAAAAGACCCCTCCTGTCACTGTACGTTCCGTCAACAAAGACATTCTTGGGTCTCATTTACCAACTTGCCCGTTTGTACCATCCTCTCCTGTGGGGCCTTGTTGAAGGCCACACGCAAGTCCACGTAACCATGGGTGTTGCCCCACCTAACACATTGTGGCCACACCTGGAGTATTGCGTACAGTTTTGGTCTCCAAATCTGAGGAAGGACATCCTTGCCATAGAGGGGGTACAGAGAAGATTCACCAGACTGATTCCTGGGATGTCGGGACTTTCATATGAGGAAAGATTGGATAGACTCGGCTTGTACTCGCTGGAATTTAGAAGATTGAGGGGGGATCTTATAGAAACTTACAAAATTCTTAAGGGGTTGGACAAGCTAGATGCTGGAAGATTGTTCCCGATGTTGGGGGAGTCCAGAACAAGGGGTCACAGTCTAAGGATAAGGGGGAATTCCTTTAGGACCGAGATGAGGAAAACATTCTTTACACAGAGATTGGTGAGTCTCTGGAATTCTCTGCCACAGAAGGTAGTTGAGGCCAGTTCATTGGCTATATTTAAGAGGGCGTTAGATGTGGCTCTTGTGGCTAAAGGGATCAGGGGGTATGTAGAGAAGGCAGGTACGGGATACTGAGTTGGATGATCAGCCACGATCACATTGAATGGCGGTGCAGGCTCGAAGGGCCGAATGGCCCACTCCTGCACCTACTTTTCTATGTTTCTATGTGTTAGCTCCTCACAATGTTCCATCAGTCGGTCTGGCCTTGACAAAACCGCGCTGGACTTCTCTCATCAGTCTCTGCTTTTCCAAGTTAATCTTGTCCCTCAGAATTGCATCCAATAACTTCCCTGCCATTGATGGGAGAATCACGGATCTGTAATGTCCTGGCCTATCTCTGGAAATCCAGCGTGATTTATTGTCATATATCCCAAAATGAAACGATCAAATTCTTACTTGCAGCAGCACAACATATATGTAAACATAATACTTTAAATACCATAACAAACACCAAGACAGAAGTTCAGTGTGCAAAGAGAAAAGCAATGTCCCCGTCTACAACGTTCAGAGCTTATTTGGAAATTGTTGCGTTTAACAGCCTGATGGTTGTTGGGAAGAAGCTGGGCCTGAACATGGACGTTACAGTTTTCAGGCTCCTGTACCTTCTTCCTGATGGCAGGAGTGAAATGAGTGTGTGGCTGGGGTGGTGTGGGTCTCTGATGATGCTTAATGGGTTCTAGTAGAATTAGGCCGTTTGGCCCATCAAGTCTACTCTGTCATTCAATCATACAGCACGGAAACAGGCCCTTCAGCCCAACTTGCCCACACAGACCAACATGTCCCATCTACATTAGACCCACCTGCCTGTGTTTGGCCCATGTCCCTCCAAACCTGTCCTATCCATGTACCTGTCCAAATGTTTCTTAAACTTTGCGATTGTACCCTTCCTAATGTGCTCCAATATTTCTAACTTTTCTGGCTTCCTGATACAGACCTGCTGCAGGTCTTGGGTTACACAAAAAGCTGGAGAAACTCAGCGGGTGCAGCAGCATCTAAGGAGCGAAGGAGATAGGTGACGTTTCGGGTCGAGACCCTTCTTCAGACTGGTCAGGGATCAGGGAAACGAGAGATATAGACAGTGATGTGGAGAGATAAAGAACAATGAATGAAAGATATGCAAAAAAGTATCGATGATAAAGGAAACAGGCCATTGTAAGCTGTTTGTGGTGTGAAAATGAGAAGCTAGTGCGACTTGGGTGGGGGGGGGGGGGGAGATGGAGAAGGAATGCCAGGGCCCGAGGGCTGAGGGAGAAGTGGGAAGGGGAAGGGAGCAGTCTGGGTTAACACAATTGAGAAAATTCAATGTTTAAGCCCAGAGGATGCAGACTCCCCAAGCGGAATATGAGGTGCTGTTCCTCCAACTTGCGGTGTTGCTCACTCTGGCCGTGGAGGAGGCCCAGGACCGAGAGGTCGGATACGGAATGGTAGGGGGAGTTGAAGTGCTGAGCCACCGGGAGGTCGGGTTGGTTATTGCGGACCGAGCGGAGGTGTTCGGCGAAACGATCGCCCAGCCTCCGCTTGGTCTCACCGATGTAGATCAGCTGGCATCTGGAGCAACGGATGCAGTAGATGAGGTTGGAGGAGGTGCAGGTGAACCTCTGTCGGACTTGGAATGACTGCTTGGGTCCCTGAAAGGAGTGGATGGGGGAGGTGAAGGGACAAGTGTAGCATCTCTTGCGGTTGCAAGGGATGTGCCGGGGGAAGGAGTGGAGCGGGTGGGAAGGGAAGAATTGACAAGGGGAGTGGGATGGTCATTGTCCCCATCCCAGTGTCACTGTGTCCGTCCCTGTGTCCTGGGTGTCATGGTACACCAGTCATTGAAAGTACGCATGCAGGTGCAGCAGGCAGTGAAGAAAGCGAATGGTATGTTAGCATTCATAGCAAAAGGATTTGAGTATAGGAGCAGGGAGGTTCTACTGCAGTTGTACAGGGTCTTGGTGAGACCACACCTGGAGTATTGCGTACAGTTTTGGTCTCCTAATCTGAGGAAAGACATTCTTGCCATAGAGGGAGTACAGAGAAGGTTCACCAGACTGATTCCTGGAATGGCAGGACATTCACAAGAAGAAAGACTGGATAGACTCAGCATATACTCGATAGAATTTAGAAGATTGAGGGGGGATCTTATAGAAACTTACAAAATTCTTAAGGGGTTGGACAGGCTGGATGCAGGAAGATTGTTCCCGATGTTGGGGAGGTCCAGGACAAGGGGTCACAGCTTAAGGATAAGGGGGAAGTCTTGTAGGACCGAGATGAGAAAAACATTTTTCACACAGAGAGTGGTGAATCTCTGGATTTCTCTGACACAGAGGGTAGTTGAGGCCAGTTCATTGGCTACATTTAAGAGGGAGTTAGATGTGGCCCTTGTGGCTAAAGGGATCAGGGGATATGGGGAGAAGGCAGGTACGGGATACTGAGTTGGATGATCAGCCATGATCACATTGAATGGCGGTGCAGGCTCGAAGGGCCGAATGGCCTACTCCTGCACCTAATTTCTATATCAGCCCAATAAAGACGTTGGTTAGATTGTAAAGAAAATGATGAATGAAAATTTTTTTTCCCGCCTTTGCTTGTTCAGGATGATCTGCGGATCGATGGTCGGGGCTGTGAAGATTACAGACACATCGAGGTAGAGACGGACGTGGTCTCCAACACCAGTGGCTCTGCTAGGATGAAAATTGTAAGTACCGGTTCGATCATCAGCGTCTGTGGTAATACAGAGATCAGTACAGCACTGGAACAGGCCCTTCAGCCCTTCCTGGACTGTGCTCAACATGGTGCCAAGACCAACTCTTATCTACCTGCACTTAATTACAGTCATACAGTATGTAAACAGGCCCTTCGGCCCAACTTGCCCATGCCAGCCAACTTGCCCCATCTACACTAGTCACACCTGCCTGCGTTTGGCCCATATACAGTAACTCCTCTGGCAGCTTGTGTGAATAGATTACCAATCAGGTTCCAATTAAATCTTTCCCAACTCACCTTAAACCTATGTCCTCTGATCCTCGAGTCAATAGACAATAGGTGCAGGAGGAGGCCATTCAGCCCTTCGAGCCAGCACCGCCATTCAATGTGATCATGGCTGATCATCCACAATCAGTACCCCGTTCCTGCCTTCTCCCCATATCCCCTGACTCCGCTATTTTTGAGAGCCCGATCTACCTCTCTCTTGAAAGCATCCAGAGAACTTGCCTCCACCGCCCTCTGAGGCAGAGAATTCCACAGACTCACCACTCTCTGTGAGAAAAAGTGTTTCCGCGTCTCCGTTCTAAATGGCTTACCCCTTATTCTTAAACTGTGGCCCCTGGTTCTGGTAGACGGGCCGAATGTACAGCCCGTCTACCTTTATCCGCTTTGCGCACGTCAGATCTCTGTGCCTTTCCTATCCAAGTACTCCAGTCTCAAATGCCTTTTAAATGCTGTCATTGTATCTGCCTCCACTCCCAGCAACGGCCTGGTATCGATGAAATATAAAACCTCACAGCACTGGTGACACCGACACAGCTCACATCTGTCACAGAGACATGTCTTTGTCCAGGCACTGTAGAATGCGAGTAGTCGCTCCACCAGGGGGGCTATCGGTAACAGAACGCTGACCGGAACTGTGCACAAAGTCTTCAGAGATACAGCGCTGAAAAACAGGCCCTCTGGCCACTGGGTCCTTGTTAACTAGGAACAGTGGCCACTGGGTCCCTGACAACCAGAAACAGTGGCCACTGGTCCCTGCCAATCGGAAATAGTGGCCACTCAGTCCCTGCCAATCAGAAACAGTGGCCACTGGGTCCCTGACAACCAGAAACAGTGGCCACTGGGTCCCTGACAACCAGAAACAGTGGCCACTGGGTCTCTGACAACCAGAAACAGTGGCCACTGGGTCCCTGCCAATCAGAAACAGTGGCCACTGGGTCCCTGACAACCAGAAACAGTGGCCACTGGGTCCCTGACAACCAGAAACAATGGCCACTGGGTCCCTGACAACCAGAAACAGTGGCCACTGGGTCTCTGACAACCAGAAACAGTGGCCACTGGGTCCCTGACAACCAGAAACAGTGGCCACTGGGTCCCTGACAACCAGAAACAGTGGCCACTGGGTCCCTGACAACCAGAAACAGGCCCTCTGGCTACTGAGTCGTACACACTAGGGACAATATACAGGGGCCAATTAACCTACAAACCTGAACATCTTTGGAGTGTGGGAGGAAACCGGAGATCCCGGAGAAAACCCACGCAGGTCACGGGGAGAACGTGCAAACTCCGTACAGACAGCACCGGTAGCCAGCATGGAACCCGGGTGTCGGGCGCTGGGCGCTGTGAGGCAGCAACTCCACCGCTACGCCACCGTGCCAACCATAGACCGTCAGGGTGGGTCCCGGCTCTCTCTGTTACAGTACAACCCACCAGCGGGCTGTACGGAGGGAATCTGCTGACGACATCTGCTGGTTAGTTTGCTTCAGAGTGAGGAATGCTTTAAGTGGAGTGATTTTGATCATAATTGCTAGCTGTGTTGATCATGTGAGATGCCATTCTAGCCAGTGACCACAGTGAGCACTGATTGTAGATTCCACCATCATGGCCTCATTTCACAAGTATGCTTTCAAATCTCTGAATACAGAAAACGGTTATCGTGACTGAAGCGGTTTGTGTGTGCGGCACAAATGTTGTTCTGGGTAAAGCCAATAGCCTTGCCTAGCTGTTTGTTCATTAGTTCATGGAGCAGAAGTAGGCCATTCAGCCCATCGTTTACTCCCCGATTCTATCACAGCTGACCCATTCTCCTGCCTTCTCATAACCCCTGACCCTCGGACCAATCAAGAATCTAACCATCTCCGATTGTGTTTGGCTCATCAAATGTTGGAAACAAGTCAAATAACTGCAGAGGATTGATGTGGGGAACAGAAGAGAGAAAAGCCCGTTAGTCATAGAGTGATACAGCACGGAAACAGGCCCTTCAGCCTAACTTGCCCACACTGGCCAACATGTCCCATCTACACTAGTCATAGAGTGATACAGCACGGAAACAGGCCCTTCGGCCCAACTTGCCCACACTGGCCAACATGTCCACACCTACACTAGTCATAGAGTGATACAGCATGGAAACAGGCCCTTCAGCCCAACTTGCCCACATCGGCCAACATGCCCCATCTACACGAGTCCCACCTGCCCGCGCTTGGCCCAAATCTCTCCAAACCTGTCCTATCCATGTACCTGTTACGGAATTAAATGTATTTCCAAGGACAACGTACACTGTATTTATTCAGTAACGTAAGATTGTTCAGGGCAGTTGGTTAAGAAAATAATAGAAAAGTATTCCCCATATCCCTTGATTCCTTTAGCCCCAAGAGCTAAATCTAACTCTCTCTTGAAAACATCCAGTGAGTTGGCCTCCACTGCCTTCTGTGGCAGAGAATTCCACAGATTCACAACTTTCTGGGTGAAGAGATGTTTCCTCATGTCCTAAATGGCCGACCCCTTATTCTTAAACTGTGACCCCTGGTTCTGGACTCCCCCAACATGGGGAACATTTTTCCTACATCTAGCCTGTCCAATCCTTTAAGAATTTTATATGTTATCATAAGATTCCCTCTCATCCTAAATTTCAATGAATACAAGCCCAGTTGACCCATATGTAAGCCCCGCCATCCCGGGAATTAACGCGGTGAACCTATGCTGCACTCCTTAATAGCAAGAATGTCCTTTCTCAAATTTCCATATCTCTAGACTCCCTCTCCCCTGATCAAGTCCGATCAAAGATAGTTTGAGGGTTACCAACGAGGTAGATATTAGTTTAGGACGGTAGACAAAAGCGCTGGAGAAACTCAGCAGGTGCGGCAGCATCTATGGAGCGAAGGAAGTAGGCGACGTTTCGGGCCGAAACCCTTCTTCATTTTAGGACTGCTCTCTAGTTGAGTAGGAAGGCACTGCAGATGCTGGTTTATACTGAAGATGGGCACAAAAAGCTGGAGCAAGTCAGCGGGTCAGACAGCATCTCTGGAGAAAAGGAATAGGTGACTGAAGAAGGGTCTGGACCCGAAACATCACCTATTTCTTCTCTCCAGAGACGCTGCCCGACCCACTGAGTTACTCCAGCATTCCGTGTCCACCTTTGGTGTAAACCAGCACCCGCAGTTCCTCCCTACTGACAAGGTTACAAGTGATAGGAGTAGTATTAGGCCATTCGGCCCGTCAAGTCTACTCCGCCATTCAATCATAGCTGATCTATCTCTCCCTCCTAACCCCATTTTGCTGCCTTCTCCCCGTAACCCCTGGTTTACACCCGTACTGATCAAGAATCTAGAGGAATGTTGAACATTTCCTCTGTGGTGTCTTGGCCGGCATGGACGAGTTGGGCCGAAGGGCCTGTTTAACCATATAACAATATAACAATTACAGCACGGAAACAGGCCTTCTCGGCCCTTCCAGTCCGTGCCGACCATTTATTTTCCCCTAGTCCCATCTACCTGCACTCAGACCATACCCCTCCATTCCCTTCCCGTCCATATACCTATCCACTTTACTTTTAAATGTTAAAATCGATCCTGCCTCCACCACTTCTGCTGGAAGCTCATTCCACACAGCCACCACTCTCTGAGTAAAGAAGTTCCCCCTCATGTTACCCCTAAACTTCTGTCCCTTAATTCTCATGTCATGCCCTCTTGTTTGAATCTTCCCTACCCTCAATGGGAAAAGCTTATCCACGTCAACTCTGTCTATCCCTTTCATCATTTTAAAGACCTCAATCAAGTCCCCCCTTAACCTTCTGCGCTCCAAAGAATAAAGACCTAACTTGTTCAACCTTTCTCTGTAACTTAGTTGCTGGAACCCAGGCAACATTCTAGTAAATCTCCTCTGTACTCTCTCTATTTTGTCGACATCCTTCCTATAATTAGGCGACCAAAATTGTGCACCATACTCCAGAATTGGTCTCACCAATGCCTTGTACAATTTTAACATTACTTCCCTACTCCTATATTCAATGCTCTGATTTATAAAGGCCAGCACACCAAAAGCTTTCTTTACCACCCTATCTACATGCGATTCCACCTTCAGGGAACTATGCACGGTTATTCCTAGATCCCTCTGTTCCACAGCATTCCTCAATTCCCCGTTTCCCTGCTGTATGATGCTGATCACCTCCAAGAGCCAAGAGAGTCTTATTGTCGTGTGTCCCAGATAGGACAATGACATTCTTTCTTGCTGCAGCACACCAGAATATGTGAACATAATACAGAACAGCAGATAAATGTGTCTATAGAGCATATATATACACAATAAATAAACAGATATTTGAAAGTGCAAGAGGCTGTTATTGTTCAGAGTTTGTTTGTTGGCGAGTTTAATAGCCTGATGGCTGTGGGGAAGAAGCTGTTCCTGAACCTGGACGTTGCAGATTTCAGGGTCCTGAACCTTCTTCCCGATGGCAGCGGGGAGAGGAGTGTGTGGCCAGGATGGTGTGGGTCTTTGATGATGTTGGCTGCCTTTATGAGGCAGTGACTGCGATAGATCCCCTCGATAATAATAATATTAATAATAATAATATCTTTTCTTGTCATTACACATAAGTGCAACGAGATTTGGTTTGCAACTTCGAGATTTCCGTTTGCAACCCTCGAGAACAAGGTTTGTATAAACGAACATTTGACCAGTAACATCAACACAGACTAAAGTGCGAGGCCGGGGGAGACAGTCCATGGGGGGGGGGGGGGTACTGAGCAGGGCCGGTTCAGAGCCGCTGTAGATCTGGGAATGAAGCTGTTCCTGAGTCTGGAGGTGCGGGCGTAGAAGGCCTTGTAACGTCTGCCGGAAGGGAGTAGTTCGAACAGTCCATTACAAGGGTGAGAAGAGTCTTTATGGATGCTGACGGCCTTCCTGAGGCACCGTGTGTGGTCGATGCCCTCCAAGGCTGGTAGCAGTGTCCCAATAATCTGTTGTGCTCTGTGGACAACGCGCTGAAGAGCTCTCCTCTCCGCCTCCGTGCAGCTGAGATACCACACAGAGATGCCACACGTTAGTATGCTCTCTGTGGTGCAGCGGTAGAAGGTCGTCAGCAGCTGTTGGGGCAGACCAGTCCGTTTCAATGTTCTCGGGAAGAACAGTCGTTGCTGTGCCTTTTTGACCAGCGCAGCGGTGTTGGTGGACCATGTGAGGTCCTCTGAGATGTGAGTGCCCAGAAACTTGAAGCTGGACACTCTCTCCACACTGTCTCCGTAGATGGAGATTGGGGCGTATTCCCCATTCTGTGACCTCCTGAAGTCGATAATCAGCTCCTTGGTCTTGGAGGTGTTTGGGGACAAGTTGTTCCGTGAGCACCAGGCCGCCAGGTTCTGCACCTCCGCTCTACAGTTTGTTTCATCACCGTTGGTGATCAGCCCGATCACCGTTGTGTCGGCTGCAAACTTGACAATGGTGTTGTTGTCAAATGCAGGGACACAGTCGTGGGTGAAGAGGGAGTAGAGCATGGGGCTCAGTACACAGCCCTGTGGTGTGCCGGTGCTCACGGTGATAGTGGAGGACAGGTGCGGCCCCAGTCTCACTGCCTGCGGTCGCTCCGTCAGAAAATTCAGGATCCAATTGCATATCAGTGAGCTGAGGCCTAGCTGGTGGAGTTTGGTGGTGAGCTTGGTGGGGATGACCGTATTGAAGGCAGAGCTATAGTCAATGAAGAGCATCCTCACGTAGGTGCCCTGTCTTTCCAGGTGGGTCAGGACAGTGTGAAGAGCCACAGAGATGGCATCCTCTGTGTATCTATTTGCCCTGTATGCAAATTGATGAAAGTCCAATGATGCAGGGATGCTGGATTTGATGTGAGAGAGGACCAGCCTTTCAAAGCACTTCATTGGTATTGGAGTTAGGGCAACCAGGCGGTAGTCATTCAGGTTGGTGACTTTAGACTTCTTCAGCACCGGCACTATGGTAGCTGTCTTCAGGCACTTGGGGACCGTTGCCAGAGATAGAGACAGCTTGAAGATCCTCGTAAATACCTCCGCCAGCTGTACAGCACAGTCCTTTAGTACCCCACCCTGGACTCCATCCGGGCCTGCAGCCTTGCGTGGATTGATCCTACGCAGAGCGCACTGTACCTCCTGGGTGCTCAGTGTTGAGGCCTGTCCCTCCGCCCTAGCCGGGGTTGTTCCCCTCCTGGTGGTGCTGCCAGTTTCGAAGCGGGGAAAGAAGGTTTGCCCAGAGCATTGTAAAGAGACGACCACATGCGAGGCATCTTCAGTGCTCCTCCCCACCATCCTACGGCAGAATTCCACGCAGAACTTTCACACGCAAAATATCCGTCTTACTCCTCGCTAGCGATTGAGGAGTAACTATTGGCCAGGACACGGGGTCACTCCCGGCTCCTCTGGTGAACAATGCCAGTCCCTTCAGCCCACTGCCTGTGCTGGAACATCATGCCATGTTAAACTGATCTCATCTGCCCCAACCTGATCCACAGCCCTCCTTACCATGCACTTCTATGTAAAAGCCTCTTAAACACCACTATCGCATTTGCCTCCACCACCACCCCTGGCAGCACGTCCACGGCACCCCACCCTCTGTGTAAAAATCAAACCGGTCCTGCACATCTTTAAGCTTCTCTCACCGTAAAGCTCAGCTCTCTCGTCTTTGATTTGTCCACCCTGGACTAAAGGTTCTGACTGTCGACTGTACCAGTGCCTCAAGTCTCCCCACTGCCTCTGGTGGTGAGTACCTGCACTGCAATAATACAGATATCCAATGATGCCACCATTCTGATGACCACCTTCGTGTGTGGCTGCATCAGGCAGAGTGTAGAGCCAAGGCACGTGGGCACCAAGTGTCACTACCTGCTGAGGTTCTACCTGTCCCCAGTGTTGCGAATGATGGGCCTGGCGCAGATGCCATGCAAGGTGCCAGTCAGCTGGACACTGCCGCCCCATCTGTCGTCTGTGGAAAGGTTCTTCCGGACCAACACCTTTGACCACATGTCCATTGGGCAGTGGTCAGCACAGAATGTCCTGCAGGTACTGCAGGGAAAGGGCTCGATGGATCCGGTGGCGTGGTTCCCTGAGCAGACTGCCCAGCTTGTCTGGCAAAATGCCTCATCGCCAGAACTCACCAACAAGCACCAAGACCTGGCTTGGCTGGCGATGAGGGGAGCCCTCCCAGTCAGATCCTTCCTGCACCGTCGGAACCTCACTACCAGCGCACGCTGCCCTCGGGACGGCTGCTATGGAGAGGAGACGGTTGCCCACCTCTTTGCAAAGTGTGGATTTGCTCAAAGAGTCTGGAGAAAAATGCAAGGGCCCCTGGTACGCTTTATTCCAAACAGCTCCGTCACAGAGGACTCTGTGATTTACGGACTGTTCCCAGGGACACATTCAGAGACTGACATCAAGTGCTGCTGGAGGGTCATCAACTCGGTGAAAGACGCTCTCTGGTCTGCCCGAGCGTTGTTCACCACCCAGCAGAGCGAGATGTCCGTCGGGGAATGTTGCCGACTGGCCCGCTGCAGACTGCAGGAGTACGTGCTGAGGGACGCACTGAAGCTCGGTGCAGCCAACGCCAAGGCTCGGTGGGGGAGGGCCACAGTCTAAGGTCCTTCCACTGCTGGACATGGGGGGCACGGTATGGTGGAGACGCCCCTCAAAATAAGGGAAGGTATCCCATGCCGGGGGGCCACATGAGTGGCACGGGTGGGGGATCGATTCGCGAAATTTGAGCAATGTGTATAGACTGTATGGAACAATTTGTATAGCCTCCGAAAATGTCGGATGGATTTTTCGCACGGTTGATGTATATATTTATTGCCCGAATAAAGTCTATTTTGAAATAATTAAAAAAAAAATCCAATGATGCCACCAGTAACTCCCCTGTGGTGAAAGCACTGTAATAGTACAGATATCCAGTGAGGCCATCAGTGACGTTGACAAAGATGGGGTAGATTTAAAACAACTGTTTGCGTGGCTTCAGTCACGTGTTTGTCTGGTTAAACATGTTGGTGTCAATAACCCATTGTGTGTCTGCATCTCCTGCAGGGTCACACAGACATCCTCGTCGGGGTTAAGGCAGAAATGGGCGTGCCCAAACTGGAGAGGCCCAACGAAGGATTCTTGGAGTTCTTCGTAGACTGGTAAGATGCACGTCACATAGGAGTGCTGCTGCCATGGTCAGGGAAGGTAGTGCATCCGTGGATAACAAGGGAAATCCGGGATAGTATCAACACAAAAGATAAGGCATACAAATTAGCCAGAAAAAGCAACCTACCAGAGGACTGGGAGAAATTCAGAATCCAGCAGAGGAGGACAAGGGCTTAATTAGGAAAGGGAAAATAGATTATGAAAGAAAACTGGGAGGGAACATAAAAACTGACTGCAAAATTTTTTATAGATATGTGAAGAGAAAGAGACTAGTTAAAACAAATGTAGGTCCCTTGCAATCAGAAACAGGTGAATTGATCATGGGCAACAAGGACATGGCAGACCAATTGAATAACTACTTTGGTTCTGTCTTCACTAAGGAAGACATAAATAATCTGCCGGAAATAGCAGGGGACCGGGGGTTAAATAAGATGGAGGAACTGAGTGAAATCCAGGTTAGCCGGGAAGTGGTGTTAGGTAAATTGAATGGATTAAAGGCCGATAAATCCCCAGGGCCAGATAGGCTGCATCCCAGAGTACTCAAGGAAGTAGCCACAGAAATAGTGGATGCATTAGTGATAATTTTTCAAAACTCTTTAGATTCTGGAGTAGTTCCTGAGGATTGGAGGGTAGCTAATGTAACCCCACTTTTTAAAAAGGGAGGGAGAGAGAAAGCGGGGAATTACAGACCAGTTAGTCTAACATCGGTAGTGGGGAAACTGCTAGAGTCAGTTATTAAAGATGGGATAGCAGCACATTTGGAAAGTGGTGAAATCATTGGACAAAGTCAGCATGGATTTATGAAAGGTAAATCATGTCTGACAAATCTGATAGAATTTTTCGAGGATGTAACTAGTAGAGTGGATAAGGGAGAACCAGTGGATGTGTTATATCTGAACTTTCAGAAGGCTTTCGACAAGGTCCCACATAAGAGATTAAAGCACACGGTATTGGGGGTTCAGTATTGACATGGATAGAGAACTAGCTGGCAGATAGGAAGCAAAGGGTAGGAGTAAACAGGTCCTTTTCAGAATGGCAGGCAGTGACTAGTGGGGTACCGCAAGGCTCAGTGCTGGGACCCCAGCTATTTACAATATATATTTATGATCTGGACGAGGGAATTGAATGCAACATCTCCAAGTTTGTGGATGACACGAAGCTGGGGGGCGGTGTTAGCTGTGAGGAGGATGCTAGGAGGCTGCAAGGTGACTTGGATAGGCTGGGAGAGTGGGCAAATGCATGGTAGATGCAGTATAATGTGGATAAATGTGAGGTTATCCACTTTGGTGGTAAAAACTGGAGGGTAGACTATTATCTGAATGGAGGCCGATTAGGAAAAGGGGAGATGCAACGAGACCTGGGTGTCATGGTACACCAGTCATTGAAAGTAGGCATGCAGGTGCAGCAGGCAGTGAAGAAAGCGAATGGTATGTTAGCATTCATAGCAAAAGGATTTGAGTATAGGAGCAGGGAGGTTCTACTGCAGTTGTACAAGGTTTTGGTGAGGCCACACCTGGAGTATTGCGTACAGTTTTGGTCTCCAAATCTGAGGAAAGACATTTTTGCCATAGAGGGGGTACAGAGAAGGTTCACCAGACTGACTCCTGGGATGTCAGGACTTTCATATGAAGAAAGGCTGGATAGAGTCGGCTTGTACTCGCTAGAATTTAGAAGATTGAGGGGGGATCTTATAGAAACTTACCAAATTTTAAAGGGGTTGGACAAGCTAGATGCTGGAAGATTGTTCCCGATGTTGGGGGAGCCCAGAACAAGGGATCACAGTCTAAGGATAAGGGGGAATTCCTTTAGGACCGAGATGAGGAAAACATTTTTCACACAGTGGTGAGTCTCTGGAATTCTCTGCCACAGAAGGTAGTTGAGGCCAGTTCATTGGCTATATTTAAGAGGGCGTTAGATGTGGCACTTGTGGCTAAAGGGATCAGGGGGTATGGAGAGAAGGCAGGTACAGGATACTGAGTTGGATGATCAGCCATGATCATATTGAATGGCGGTGCAGGCTCGAAGGGCCGAATGGCCTACTCCTGCACCTATTTTCTATGTTTCTATGCTCATAGAGACCATAGGATCCATGTTCTCCACAGATGCTGCCTGACCCGCTGAGTTACTCCAGCACTCTGTGAAACGTCACCTATCCATGTTCTCCACAGATGCTGCCTGACCCGCTGAGTTACTCCAGCACTCTGTGAAACGTCACCTATCCATGTTCTCCACAGATGCTGCCTGACCCGCTGAGTTACTCCAGCACTTTGGGCATTTTTTGGTCAACCATCACCTGCAGTTCCTAACCCTTCGCTTAGACCGCCTGAACCAACCTGACCTCTCGGCTGCTAACCACTTTAACTCTCCTTCCCATTCCCACTCAGACCTTTCTGTCCTCGGTCTCCTCCATTGTCAGAGAGAGGCTAAACGCAAATTGGAGGAATCATATTTTGCTTGGGCAGCTTACAGCCCAGTGGTATGAATTTTGATATCTCTACCTTCAGGTAGCCCCGGCATTCCCTCTCTCTCTCTATCCCTCCCCCGCCCAAGTTGCTCCAGCTTCTCGTTTTCACCCGACAAACAGCTTGCAACGGCCTCGTTACTTTTTTGCATATCTTTCATTCTTTTTTTTTGTTTCTATAAAAGCATTTTATTCTGTTTTTTTTGTTTGAAAATCAGGGGAGAGTGCGAACGCAGTCCCCCACTTCCCCAAAAGTTGCAGTTGAGTATCCAGCATTTGGGGACATTGCAGGCGTCAGCACAGCCAACGTGCAGTGGGGTAGCCTCGTCCTGGGAGAACCGCCATTTTACATTTCAAAGTAGACTTGATTCAAGTAATAAATACACACAACACATGAACCGTGCAACAAATCCATCTGACATTCTCAGAGGCTGTACAAAGATTCAGTACTGTTTACACAAAATTATCCCCCACCCGTGCCACTCATGTGGCCCACTGGCGTGGAATCCCTTCCCTTATTTTGAGAGGCGTCTCCACCACATCCTGCCCCCCATGTCCAGCAGCGGAAGGACCCTAGACTGTGGTCCTCTCCCACCAAGCCTTGGCGTTGGCTGCACCGAGCTTCAGTGCGTCCCTCAGCACGTACTCCTGCAGTCTGCAGTGGGCCAGTCGGCAACATTCCCCCACGGACATCTCGCTCGGGCAGACCAGAGAGTGGCTTTCACCGAGTTGATGACCTTCCAGCAGCACTCGATGTCAGTCTCTGAATGTGTCCCTGGGAACAGTCCGTAAATCACAGAGTCCTCTGTGACGGAGCTGTTTGGAATAAACTGTGACAGGGACCCTTGCAGTCCTCTCCATTCTTCTCTATCTCTCCACATCACCGTCTATATCTCTCATTTTCCTTATCCCTAACCAGTCTGAAACATAGAAACATAGAAAATAGGTGCAGGAGGAGGCCATTCGGCCCTTCGAGCCAGCACCGCCATTCATTGTGATCATGGCTGATCATCCCCAATCAATAGCCCATGCCTGCCGTCTCCCCATATCCCTTGACTCCACTAGCCCCTAGAGCTCTATCCAACCCTCTCTTAAATCCATCCAGTGATTTGGCCTCCACTGCCCTCTGTGGCAGGGAATTCCACAAATTCACAACTCTATGGGTAAAAAAGTTTTTTCTCACCTCAGTCTTAAATGACCTCCCCTTTATTCTAAGACTGTGGCCCCTGGTTCTGGACTCGCCCAACATTGGGAACATTTTTCCTGCATCTAGCTTGTCCAGTCCTTTTATAATTTTATATGTTTTTATAAGATTGCCCCCTCATCCTTCTAAACTCCAGTGAATACAAGCCAAATCTTTTCAATCTTTCCCCATATGACAGTCCCGCCATCCCAGGGATCAATCTCGTGAACCTACGCAGCACTGCCTCAATCACAAGGGTCTCAACCTAAAAACCTCACCCATTCCTTCACTCCAGAGATGCTGCCTGTCCCTGCTGAGTTACTCCAGCACGTTGTGTATTTTTTGGTGAACCATCATCTGCAGTTCCTTGTGCCGACATTGCATTAGATGTGCAGGAGCTGTACTTCCCGCATGAAGTACCAGGTGGGGCTAGTGGGACACGTTCTAATTCCAGTCTCGCTGAGATTAAAATGAGACAAAACTTCCTCCATTTAGTTAAAATGCCATTGTTCAAGAATCTTGCGCTCGACATGCAGTGTTGATGTCTCTGATGATCTTTCCTTTCAGCTCGGCCAACGCAACGCCGCAGTTTGAAGGGCGGGGAGGAGACGACCTTGGCACTGAAATCACCAACACCCTGTACCGAGTGTTTGACAACAGCAGCAGCCTGGAGCTGGCAGCCCTGTGCATCACTCCTCGCGACCACTGCTGGGTCCTGTATGTCGACGTGCTGGTAGGTCTGGCCCAGGGAGCACAGCCCCCTGCAGTGTAGAGTCACACAGTGTGGGCACTGGCCCAGGGAGCACAGCCCCCTGCAGTGTAGAGTCACACAGTGTGGGCACTGGCCCAGAGAGCACAGCCCCCTGCAGTGTAGAGTCACACAGTGTGGGCACTGGCCCAGAGAGCACAGCCCCCTGCAGTGTAGAGTCACACAGTGTGGGCACTGGCCCAGAGAGCACAGCCCCCTGCAGTGTAGAGTCACACAGTGTGGGCACTGGCCCAGAGAGCACAGCGCCCTGCAGTGTAGAGTCACACAGTGTGGGCACTGGCCCAGAGAGCACAGCGCCCTGCAGTGTAGAGTCACACAGTGTGGGCACTGGCCCAGAGAGCACAGCGCCCTGCAGTGTAGAGTCACGCAGTGTGGGCACTGGCCCAGAGAGCACAGCCCCCTGCAGTGTAGAGTCACACAGTGTAGACTCTGGCCCTCTGGCCCAGAGGGCACAGCCCCCTGCAGTGTAGAGTCACACAGTGTGGGCACTGGCCCAGAGGGCACAGCCCCCTGCAGTGTAGAGTCACACAGTGTGGGCACAAGCCCTCTGGCCCAGAGGGCACAGCCCCCTGCAGTGTAGAGTCACACAGTGTGGGCACTGGCCCAGAGGGCACAGCCCCCTGCAGTCTAGTCACACAGTGTGGGCACTGGCCCAGAGGGCACAGCCCCCTGCAGTGTAGAGTCACACAGTGTAGACACTGGCCCTCTGGCCCAGAGAGCACAGCCCCCTGCAGTGTAGAGTCACACAGTGTGGGCACTCGCCCTCTGGCCCAGAGGGCACAACCCCCTGCAGTGTAGTCACACAGTGTGGGCACTGGCCCAGAGGGCACAGCCCCCTGCAGTGTAGAGTCACACAGTGTGGGCTCTGGCCCAGAGGGCACAGCCCCCTGCAGTGTAGAGTCACACAGTGTTTGCACTGGCCCTCTGGCCCAGAGAGCACAACCCCCTGCAGTGTAGTCACACAGTGTGGGCACTGGCCCAGAGGGCACAGCCCCCTGCAGTGTAGAGTCACACAGTGTGGGCACTGGCCCAGAGAGCACAGC
>OY740782.1:153363919-153381419 GCA_963514005.1 Raja brachyura | reverse complement strand
ACACCAGTCACTGAAAGTAAGCATGCAGGTACAGCAGGCAGTGAAGAAAGCTAATTGTAACTGTCACTGTATGTCATGTTGTTACTTGTGGGCGGAGCACCAAGGCAAATTCCTTGTATGTGAATACTTGGCAATAAACTTACTTACTAATGGCATGTCGGCCTTCATAACAAGAGGATTTGAGTATAGGAGTAAAGGGGTCCTTCTGCTGCTGTACAGGGCTCTGGTGAGACCACATCTGGACTATTGTGTGCAGTTTTGGTCTCCTAATTTGAGGAAGGACATCCTTGTGATTGAGGCAGTGCAGCGTAGGTTCACATGGTTAATCCCCGGGATGGCGGGACTGTCATATGAGGAAAGATTGGAAAGACTGGGCTTGTATTCACTGGAATTTAGAAGGATGAGAGAGGATCTTATAGAAACTTATAAAATTATAAAAGGACTGGACAAGCTAGATGCAGGAAAGATGTTCCCAATGTTGGGCGAGTCCAGATCCAGGGGCCACAGTCTAAGAATAAAGGGGAGGCCATTTAAGACTGAGGTGAGAAAAAACGTTTTCACGCAGAGAGTTGTGAATTTGTGGAATTCTCTGCCACAGAAGGCAGTGGAGGCCAAATCACTGGATGAAATTAAAAGAGAGTTAGATAGAGCTCTAGGGGCTAGTGGAATCAAGGGATGTGGGGAGAAGGCAGGCACGGGTTATTGATTGTGGATGATCAGCCATGATCACAATGAATGGTGGTTCTGGCTCGAAGGGCCGAATGGCCTCCTCCTGCACCTATTTTCTATGTTTCTAGGAATAAAGGCGTAGACTATTTTCTAATGGGGAGAGAATCCAGAAATCGGAGGTGCAAGGGGACTTGGGAGTGCTGGTGCAGGATTCCCCAAAACTTAATCTACAATTCAAATCAGTAATAAAGAAAGCAAACTCAATGCTAGCTGTCGTATCAAGAGGGCTTGTGTACAAAAACAGGGATGTAATGCTGAGGCTCTATAAGGCGCTGGTCAGGCTGCCTTTGGAGAACTGTGAGCAGTTGTGGGCCCCGTATCTGAGGAAGGATGTGCCGGCTCTGGAGAGGGTCCAGAGGAGGTTTACAAGAATGATCCTAGGAATGAGTGGGTTAACGTACGATGAGCGTTTGTCGGCACTGGGTCTGTACTCGCTGGGGTTTAGAAGGATGAGGGGGGACCTCATTGAAACGTACAGAATAGCGAAAGGCCCGGATAGAGTGGATGTGGAGAGGATGTTTCCACTAGTGGGAGAGTCTAGGACCAGAGGTCACAGACTCAGAATTAAAGGACGTTACTTTAGTGAGGAGATGAGGATACATTTATTTAGTCAGAGGTGGTGAATCTGTGGAATTCTTTGCCAAGGAAGGCCGTGGAGGCCAAGTCAGTGGATATATTTAATGCAGAGATAGATAGATTCTTGATTAGTGCGGGTGCCAGGGGTTATGGGGAGAAGGCAGGGGAATGGGGTTAGGAGGGAGAGATAGATCAGCCATGATTGAATGGCGGAGTAGACGATGGGCCGAATGGCCTAATTCTGCCCCTATCTCTAATGACCTTATGAACTGCGTGGTAGTCAAACACTTTGTTTGATTGTCACGTGTACCGAGGTACAGTGGAACGCTGGTGTTGCGCGCTAACCAGGGAGCGAGAGACAATACACGATTACAGCCGAGCCATCCACAGTCGCCTGGGTTGGGCAACATGTTTGTGATTCCAATATTGCTGTATAATGATTGATCAACTAACGAACGAACCGGCCTGTCTTGCAGCTGCTGGAATGTGGAGGGAATCTTTTTGATGCCGTTTCCATTGCAGTTAAAGCAGCGCTTCACAACACCAGGTGAGGGTGGGGGTCAGGGGCAGGGTCACCGTGGGGTCACGGGCAGGGTCAACGTGGGGTCACGGACAGGGTCACCGTGGGGTGACGGACAGGGTCAGCGTGGGGTCACGGGCAGGGTCAACGTGTGGTCACCGTGGGGTGACGGACAGGGTCACCGTGGGTTCACGGACAGGGTCACCATGGGGTCACGGGCTGGGGCACCACGGGGTCACGGGCAGGGTCAACGTGGGGTCACAGGCAGAGTCAGCGTGGGGTCACAGGCAGGGTCACCGTGGGGTCACCATGGGGTCACGGGCAGGGTCAGTGTGGGGTCATGGGCAGGGTCAACGTGGGGTCACCATGGGGTCACGGGCAGGGTCAGTGTGGGGTCACAGGCAGGGTCACCGTGGAGTCTCGGTCAGAGTCAGCGTGGGGTCACGGGCAGGGTCAACGTGGGGTCACCATGGGGTCACGGGCAGGGTCAGTGTGGGGTCATGGGCAGGGTCGCAGTGGGGTCACGGGCAGGATCAACGTGGGGTCACGGGCAGGGTCAACATGGGGTCATGGGCAGGTCAGCATGGGGTCAGCCACAGCTCCCCTTGACCACCCGCTGCTTGTGCTCTTGCTTGTTGACCAATGGATGGGGCAACACCACTGAAGGAAATTCATTGCTCCGTTTCCGGGCGTTTGATAATAAAACACTTGAGTCTTCAAACCGAACACGGGAGCACGCGACCGTGGGAACACGCGAGCACGGGAACACGCGAGCACGGGAACACGTGGGTTTGGGTTAAAGCTGGGAGCGAGAGAGATCGAGTTGATTGAGCCTCTACTGGGACTACTCTGGCCTCTACCACTGTCACTGTTCCTCTCTAGAATCCCTAAGGTGAGTGTTCTGGAGGATGATGAAGGTGCCAAGGAGATCGAGCTGTCCGATGACCCATACGACTGCATCCGCCTCAATGTGGACAACGTGCCCTGTATCATCACGCTGAGCAAGGTGAGATATCGTCTAAGGATGAGGGGTGATCTCATAGAGGTGTATAAAATCATGAGAGGAATAGAGCGGGTCGATGCACAGAGTCTCTTGCCCAGAGTAGGGGAATCGAGGACCAGGGGACATAGGTTTAAGGTGAAGGGGAACAGATTTAATAGGAATCTGGGGGTACTTTTTTCACACAAAAGGTGGTGGGTGTATGGAGGAGGTAGTTGAGGCTGGGACTATCCCAGCATTTATGAAGCAGTCAGACAGGTACATGGGTAGGACAGGTTTGGAGGGATGTGGACCAAAAGGAGGCAGGTGGTACTAGAGTTGGGCCGAAGGGCCTGTTTCCACACTGTATCACTCTGTGACTGTCTCTGGAGAGAAGGAATGGTGACGTTGGGGTCGAGACCCTTCTTCAGACTGAAGAGGGAAACGAGAGAACTGAAGCGTCACCCATTCCTTCTCTCCAGCAACGCTTTCTGCAGCATTTGATGCTTCTATTATGGTTGCGGGGTAAAGTGGAGGTGTGTTCACATCCAGGGTGTTGTGCGGTGGCTGCGGTGGCTTGTGTGGCAGCTGCTGTTGGTGCCTGACCACCATGCGGTGGGGGGGTTGAACCTTTACACGGTGTGCATGATGAGCAATAGATGGGGTCGGGGTCGATGCCGGTCGTGTCTGACCGCTCGCTGTTGGCTCCGTCCACAGGTCAGTCACGGACGGCCTCGGCCGTGGACACGGGGAGGGTGAGGGGTGGGCGTTAGAGGTGGAGGGTGCGGTTTACATGGGGGTGTGAGTGTGCGGGTTGTGATCGGTCAGTGCTGGCCCCGTCCGCAGGTGGGCCACCGCCACGTGGTGGATGCCACGGCGCAGGAGGAGCGGTGCAGCATGGCCAGCGTCCTGGTGTCGGTCACTCACCGCGGGACCCTCACCTGTCTGCGCAAGGTGGGAGTGGGCAGTCTGGACCCAGCCAGCGTGTTCGAAATGATGGAGGTGAGAACCGTCGGAGCCGAGACACTGGGACGCCGGTCAGATCCACCCCCCCCCCCCTTAGTGTTGTGGCCTTAAGGGCCTGTCCCACCAGCATGCGATTCCATGCGGTGAGCGCGACCAAACCGGCAGCGGGGGCCGCGCGGTGGTCGGGTGATCCCCGTACAGGGCCCGTCCCACCAGCATGCAACTCCATGCGATGAGCGCGACCTAACGTGGTCGCTTGAGCCGTCCGGCGTCGCGGGGCCGGTCCCACTTCGATCGCCGGAGCCGTGCGGAATTGTGCGGAGTTCGTCCCGACATCGCGCGGGGCTCCGAAAAACTGACTATGTTCAAAAATTCCGCGCGGCAACGGCTTGTCGGCTCGCAGTCGCCTCGACGCATTACACACCGCCCCGACATCGTGCCTCTGTGACCCTCTCTGTAGGTGCCTCCGTGACCCTCTCTGTGTGTGGCTCCGTGGCCCTGTGTGTGTGTGCCTCTGTGCCCCTCTCTGTCCTGGCGAACTTACCTTTAAGACTTCGCTCCAAGTTCGCCTCACTTTGCGCCGCGTTGCGCCGTGACGTGTTTATAGATTGGAGAATGTTTCTAATTCACATTTACAACCTGATTCCCTCTGCGATTTCTGCCGATAATTAATCCCTGGTGAAAGTGAAGGGTTTGTTGTCGGGGGTCGGGGGGGTGGGATGTTGGCCCTAGACTGTCCGGGGGTCGGGGGGGGTGGGATGTTGGCCCTAGACTGTCTGGGGGGAGGGGGGGGATGGCCCTAGACTGTCCCGGGGGTGGGGGATGTTGCCCTAGACTGTCCGGGGGTCGGAGGGGGTGGGATGTTGGCCCTAGACTGTCCGGGGGGAGGGGGGGGTGTGGCCCTAGACTGTCCGGGGGGAGGGGGGGGTGTGGACCTAGACTGCCCCGGGGGGGGGGGGGGGGGTTGGCCCTAGACTGTCCTGGGGGTGGGGGATGTTGCCCTAGACTGTCCCGGGGAGGCTGGATGTTGCCCTAGACTGTCCGGGGGATGGGGGGGGGGTGTTGGCCCTAGACTGCCACACTGCAGGTTGATGTTTCTGGGTGGCGTTGACTGTGTTTCTCTTTGTGTGTGTGTGTGTGTCTGTCAGACGGGGAAGCGAGTTGGGAAAGCCCTGCACGAGGCATTGCGGACCACGCTGGCCAAAGAAGAAAGCTTAGGATCTAAACGACAAAAAGTGGGATTTCTTGGTTAACGTTTTGCAAATGTAAATTTATTTTTCAAATAAAATTGGTTTCTATACTTTTGTGGTTTGAGGACATTTATAGTATTTAACTTGTGAAGCGCATAAATCCTGCAATAAGTGGGCGTGGCGGCGCAGCGGAAGAGTCGCTGCCTCACGGCGCCAGAGACCAGGGTTCCATCCTGACTACGGGCGCTGTCTGTACGGAGTTTGTGCGTTCTCCCCGTGACCTGCGTGGGGTTTCTCCAGGTGCTCCAGTTTCCTCCCACACTCCAAAGACGTGCGGGTTTGTAGGTTAATAGTAGGCTTACATATCCCTCTAAATCTGTCATATCCATGTACCTGTCTAACTGTTTCTTAAATGTTGGGATAGTCCCAGCCTCAACTACCTCCTCCGGCAGCTTGTTCCATATACCCACCACCCTCTATGTGGAAACGTTATCCCTCAGAATCCTATTAAATCTCCACCTTCACCTTAAACCCATGTCATTTCGTTCTTGATTCCCCTTCTCTGGGCAAGAGACTTATTATATTATATTCCATCCACACTAATAATTGTATACACCTCTATAAGATCATTCTCCTGCAATGATCGTTGATCGCCATCTATCAATCGATTTAGTTTGAGGAGGTGACAAAGAAGATTGAGGCAAGGGGGGTGGATGTTGTCGACGTGGACTTTAGCAAGGTTGTTGATAAGGTCCATCATGATAGGCTGATCCAGAGTATTCAGATGTACGGGATTCACGGTGATTTGGAACTGGGTTATTCACAGATCACAGAGGGTTGTGGTCAAAGGTAGATCTTCAGGCTGGAGATCTGTGACCAGTGTTCCAAGATGGGGCGCCGGCTTAACAGCTGCGGCCCGCCTGCAGTCCGTCTGTTATTTTCTTTGTTTGTGTTCCTTGTCCTGTTTTTAGTTAATTTTGTTTTATTAGATTGTGTGTTTGTGTGTGTGTGTGGGTGGGGGGGAGAAAAATGTCTGGGTCTCTTCCTTCGGAGGGGGAGGGGGTGCGACTTTTTTCAGTCGTATTCCCCGTCTTCGTTTCCGTCTGCGCCGAGGCCTAATAGCCGAGGTGGCGGCCTCGGGGCTGCGGCAGCGTTCCAGCGGCAGCGGCGACCCGACTAGGCCCAGGAGTTGTGGCGCCGGCAGCGGCAGCGGCGACCCGACTAGGCCCAGGAGCTGTGGCGGCAACAGCGGCTGCCGCCCGACCGCGACCACAGCCGTTGGCCCGGTGGACCCGGCCGCGGGCCCAGTGGGCGATAACGTCGGGAGCTCGCAGGTCCCAGGTTGGTGACCTGTTTTTCCGGAGCTCCCGCGGCAACAGCTTTGTCCGCTGGACTGGAGGGCGGCAGCTTCGACCGCCCCGGGCCGCGGAGTTAAACCGGCCCGTTCGCAGAGCGCGCGGGACTTACCATCACCCGGTGGGGTCACAACATCTGAAACCTGAATCGCCTCAGCGCAGAGGGAGAATAAAGAGGGAATCACAGAATCATAGAAAATAGGTGCAGGAGTAGGCCATTCAGCCCTTCGAGCCTGCACCGCCATTCAATGTGATCATGGCTGATCATCCAACTCAGTATCCCGTACCTGCCTTCTCTCCATACCCCCTGATCCCTTTAGCTACTAGGGCCACATCTAACTCCCTTTTAAATATAAGTTATTGAACTGGCCTCAACTACCTTCTGTGGCAGAGAATTCCAGAGACTCACCACTCTCTGTGTGGAAAATGATCTTCTCATCTCGGTCCTAAAGGATTTCCCCCTTATCCTTAAACTGTGACCCCTTGTTCTGGACTTCCCCAACATCGGGAACAATCTTCCTGCATCTAGCCTGTCCAACCCCTTAAGAAATTTGTAAGTCTCTATAAGATCCCCCCTCAATCTAACCATATAACCATATAACAATTACAGCACGGAAACAGGCCTTCTCGGCCCTTCCAGTCCGTGCCGACCATTTATTTTCCCCTAGTCCCATGTACCTGCACTCAGACCATACCCCTCCATTCCCTTCCCGTCCATATACCTATCCAACGATCTCCTAAATTCCAGCGAGTACAAGCCGAGTCTATCCAGTCTTTCTTCATATGGAAGTCCTGCCATCCCAGGAATCGATCTGGTGAACCTTCTCTGTACCCACTCTATCGCAAGAATGTCTTTCCTCAGATTAGGGAAGAGACACAGACTTTAAGACGTTTGCCTTCCACCACAGTGAGGAGGTGTTTGGTGAACTCACTGTGGTGGATGTTAAATTTGTGTTTATTGTGTGTTTCTGTCATTTAAAAAAAAATTATATGTATGACTGCAGGGGGACGAAATTTCATTCAGACCCAAAGGTCTGAATGACAAATAAATTCAATTCAATTCAGTGGAGTTCCACACACAGATCTGTGCTGGGACCTCTGCTGTTTGTGAGATGTACACATGGTTGTAAATGTGGATGGGTTGGTGAGTAAGTTTGCTGACAACACCAACATTGGAGGAGTTGCCGACAGTGAGGAGGGTGTCGGTCAGCTGCAGAAACGGGCAGTGAAATGGCAGATGGAGTTTAAGGCTGGATAGACAATACGTGCAGGAGGAGGCCATTCGGCCCTTCGAGCCAGCACTGTCATTCACTGAATTCATCTTGCGTGTGGCGGGCACAGCCTAAAGTTGTCGGACAACTAGTTCCATTTGATCCTATTTGATTGTGCATGCGGGTTGATTGCATTCGTCGAAACCGGGCGGACCACGTGAAGGTTGCAATCGCCCACCCCCTCCATTCACTGTGATCATGGCTGATCATCCACAATCAGTACCCCGTCCCTGCCTTCTCCCCATATCCCCTGACTCCGTTATCGTTAAGAGCCCTATCCAGACTCCCCTCCACACTTGGCCCATACCAGTTTGCTTACAGGCCAAACCGCTCCACAGAGGACGCTATATCCTCCGTACTCCATCTGAGCCTGGAACATTTAGAGGAGAAGAACACCTATGTGCGAATGCTGTTCGTGGATTTTAGTTCAGCATTCAACACCATTATCCCCCAGCACCTGATAAGCAAACTGGTTCCATTGGGCCTCGGCACCCCCATGTGTAACTGGCTACTGGACTTCCTCACTGACAGACCTCAGTCTGTGAGGGTTGGAAATAACACCTCCAACACCATCTCTCTGAGCACCGGCTCCCCTCAGGGCTGTGTCCTGAGTCCACTGCTGTTCACCCTGATGACTCACGACTGTTGTGCCAGGTTTAGTACAAACCACATCATGAAGTACGCAGATGACACAACAGTGGTGGGCCTCATCAGGGACGACAATGAGCTGGCTTACAGGGAGGAGGTGAAACAACTGGCGGACTGGTGCAATACGAACAACCTGATCCTGAATGTCGAAAAAACAAAGGAGGTCATCGTCGACTTCAGGAAAACCCGGCACAGTCCCACACCACTTCACATCAATGACAGCGATGTGGAGGTGGTCAGTAGCACAAAGTTCCTGGGGGTGCAGGTCACTAACAGTCTGACCTGGTCAAATAACATCTCATCAACTGTTAAGAGAGCGCAGCAGCGGTTGCACTTTCTGCGCCGGATGAGAAGAGCTCACCTCCCCCATCCCATCCTCACCACTTTCTACAGGGGCACCATAGAGAGTATTCTGACCAGCTGTATCTCTGTCTGGTTTGGGGACTGTAAAGCCTCCGACTGGAAGTCCGTGCAGAGAGTGGTGAGGACAGCGGAAAAAATCATCGGGACTTCTCTCCCCTCAATCGGGGATATTGCGACCAAACGTTGCGTGTCTAAGGCCAGCAGTATCATAAAGGACCCCACACATCTCCATCATGGACTGTTCACTCTGCTGCCCTCGGGCAAAAGATATCGTAGCATAAGGAGCAGAACATCAAGGTTCTGCAACAGCTTCTTCCCACGAGCCATCAGACTCCTGAATGCCATGTAATGGGCTGCCGCCATTGTCTATTTATCCTTTTATCCATTTTATCCATGTTTATCCTTCTGTTAATTATCGTGTTGCACGGGGAGCCAAATGCAACGGAATTTCGTTTGGAACTGCATATATCAATGTATTTCTAAATGACAATAAAGTTTGTTTGACTTTGACTTTGACTATCTAACTCTCTTGAAAGCATCTAGAGAATCGGCCTCCACCGCCTTCTGAGGCAGGGAATTCCCCAGATTCACAACTCTCTGGGTGAAAAAGATATAAAGAGAGAGCATACAGTTAATGGCAAGACCCTAAACAGCATTGATGTGCAGAGGGATGTTGGGGTCCAACTTCATCGCTCAGTGAAGGTGGCAGCACAGTAGATAGAGTAGGTATGTTACAAAACTTACCTTTAGCGGTGCTGCAGTTCTGCCGCTGGCCGTGTGCGCGACTTTGGCGCCTTTAAGGGGGGGGGGGACGGGGTTGAAATGCGGTTTTCCCCTTGCAATCCGGAGCTTTATTTTCTCGGAGTGCGATCTACTTCTGGAGATGCGTTCCGACTGCTGGTAAATCCGTTTTTTTAAATAAATAGCCCGACTACTTAATCACTGCAGTAAAATAAAAATTAGCTCCTAATGCCGTGAACGCCGACAACGGGGATGATTTTACGTAGGGGACAGGTAAGTGAAAGCTGTTTATTTTTACACATAAACTTGCTTGTTTAGGGGACTTTAATCAACATTTCATGTTGCGAAACGGTGATTTAGCCCCCATACGAACCGGCAGAAAAGTTCCTGCCGATATTGGGTTTAAATTCACCGCAACCGCAACGTTCTAATCCATTGTATTCCAGAAAATCCCACTCGCAAGCTGTTTAAAATGCCCATTAATTTACAGGCATTAAACACTGAATTCCTTCAATTTGGCCTATAAATTAATGACAATTAGATTTAAAAATCATGTAATATTGTGAATTATTGTGTGACTGTTAATTGGACATTTAGGCTTTAAATTTTTTTTATTTTTTCTTAAGAAATGGATAGATGTTTAGATCTAGTAATTGAATTTTGTAATTGGCTACAATTGGGTAACTAACTAATTATATGCTTTAATTTCAGGTCATCCAAGTAAGATTGTTTCATATTTGTTTCAGAATGCTTCAATCTATAATAACTGAAAATGTCTTTCAGTTCTCTTAATTTTTAAGGAAGTTATGGGCTTTTGACTGTTCTCGATCACAACTTTTGTGTTCAGTCAATAGAAAAGCAATGGGGAACAAGATGCTAATTTCCGAGTATGAAAATGGCCCTAACTTTTTTAATACTGACGATATGAAAGTGAATTAGGTGTCAAATTAAACTTATTTTTATGCTTTATCTGATGGGATAAATTGCAGACTTGATTTTTTAAATCTCAAAATGTTGTAACATTGCTAGATAGAGCGGTAAAGAAGGCCCATGGTACGCTCGCCTTCATTGCTGCGAACATTGAGTACAAGAGTCAGGAGGTCATGATGCAGCTCTATAGGACTTTGGTCAACCTGCATCTGGAGTATTGCGTGCAGTTCCGGTCGCCCCCATTACAGGAAGGATGCGGGGGCTCTGGAGAGGGTGCAGACCAGGTTTACCAGAATGATGCCGGGATTAGAGGGTTTCAGCTACAGGGAGAGGTTGCACAGACTTGAAGATCGACATAAACATCTAGATTAACTCTGAGGGTTACACAAAAAGCTGGAGAAACTCAGCGGGTGCAGCAGCATCTAAGCAGCGAAGGAGATAGGCGGCGTTACGGGTCGAGACCCTTCTTCAGACTTGGATTGTTTTGCCTGGACTGCCGGAGGTTGAGGGGAGATGATTGAAGTGTATAAAATGATGAGAGGCGTAGATAGGGTAGACAGTCACAACCTTTTTTCTCAGGGTGGAGATGTCCACCACTAGAGGGGTTTAACTATAGACCAAGAGAAGGGATGTTTAGAGGAGATGTGCGGGGCAGGTTTTTTTACACAGAGGGTGGTGGGGGCCTGGAAGGGGCTGCCAGGGGTGGTGGTGGAGGCAGGTACAACAGTGGTGATTAAGAGGCTATCAGACAGGCACTAGGCAGAGCAGGGATAACGTTTAGTGTAAGATAAAGTCCGATTGAAATAGTCCGAGGGTCTCCAATGAGGTAGATGGGAGGTTAGGACTGCTCTCTAGTTGGTGAGAGGACGATTCAGCTGGGAAGAAATTGTCCCTGCAACTGCAACTGTTTTCACATACACATCTCCAGATTCAGGGACAGTTTCTTGCCCACTGTTATATCTGGGGAGGGATGTGCTGGTGTTGGAGAGGGTCCAGAGGAGGTTGACGAGAATGATCCCGGGGATGTTTAGGCTAACATACGATGAGAGTTTGTCAGCACTGGGCCTGTACTCGCTGGAGTCTAGAAGGATGAGCGGGGCACCTCATTGAAACGTACTGAATAGTGAAAGGCCTGGATAGAGTGGATGTGGAGAGGATGTTTCCACTAGTGGGAGAGTCTAGGACTAGAGGCCATTGCGTTTGGAAAGGAGATGAGGAGGAATTTCTTTAGTCAGAGGGTGGTGAATCTGTGGGATCTGCCACAGACGGAGGTGGAGGCCAAGTCGGTGGATATTTCTAGTGGAGCTTGATGTTAGTGCGGGTGTCAGGGGTTATGGGGAGAAGGCAGGAGAATGGGGCTGAGAGGGAGAGATAGATCAGGCATGAGTGAATGGCGGAGTAGACTCGATGGGCCGAGCGGCCTAATTGTCCCTGGTCCATGCTGTGTCCCAGGCTCTCTGGACCGAGGTTACTCACAGGAGGTCCCTGGAGCTGCCGGTTGCCACAGCAACGAGGGCCTGGAGATTGTTCCCGGTGCGGTGATGGCCTGGTTTTGCCGGTGAATCCAGAGCGGAGACAAACTGGGAGGAGGATTGAAAGCGTGGAGATCGCTGCCGCTGCTTCTTGGGACAATTAGTCGTGGGAGGGGTTTGTGGCACAGTTCGGGATGCCTGCTTGAGTTGGTTTTCCCAATTCCACTCTCCAGGGAACAACAACGAAGAATTAAGCAATGTGATCTGGAATTAGGAGATCAATGGGTCTGAAGGAGGGTCTCGACTCGAAACATCACCCATTCATTCGCCCCATAGATGCCGCCTCACCCGCTGAGTTTCTCCAGCTTTAGGTCTACCTTGGAATTAGCAGAGAGCGGTTTTATACGTTCAAGATGCATCTGGAATCTATCAGTCTTCAGTGAGGAATATACTGGCTAAATCAGAGTCGAAGGACAGTCAGCTGAGTTTGCTGTTTACATAAGAATTTTATTGCAGCAAGTTGAGTGAATAATGATGTGGCTTTTGCATATTAACCGTCTGTTTGATGCTATTTCTGTAACGACATTTCAAATCTTGCCAAACTACATTAAGGCCACATTCTGCATTCTGGTGATCCCACTTACAGTCTGGTGCCTTGGCATCCATAGTCAATGAGGTCCATGCCACATGTAGTTACCATGGTGATAACGATCTCTGGAGTCAACGTGTACACAGCGATGCAGAGAAACAAGGAACTGCAGGTGCTGGTTTATAAAAGAAGACACAGAGTGCTGGAGTAACTCAGCGGGTCGGGCAGCATCTGTGGAGAACATGGATAGGTGACGTTTCACAGAGTGCTAGATTAACTCAGCGGGTCAGGCAGCATCTGTGGAGAACATGGATAGGTGACGTTTCACAGAGTGCTGGAGTAACTCAGCGGGTCAGGCAGCATCTGTGGGGAACATGGATAGGTGACGTTTCACAGAGTGCTGGAGTAACTCAGCGGGTCAGGCAGCATCTGTGGAGAACATGGATAACCACATAACAATTACAGCACGGAAACAGGCCTTCTCGGCCCTTCCAGTCCGTGCCAACCATTTATTTTCCCCTAGTCCCATCTACCTGCACTCAGACCCATACCCCTCCATTCCCTTCCCGTCCATATACCTATCCACTTTACTTTTAAATGGTAAAATCGATCCTGCCTCCACCACTTCTGCAGGAAGATCATTCCACACAGCCACCACTCTTTGAGTAAAGAAGTTCCCCCTCATGTTACCCCTAAACTTCTGTCCCTTAATTCTCATGTCATGCCCTCTTGTTTGAATCTTCCCTACCCTCAATGGGAAAAGCTTATCCACGTCAACTCTGTCTATCCCTTTCATCATTTTAAAGACCTCAATCAAGTCCCCCCTTAACCTTCTGCGCTCCAAAGAATAAAGACCCAACTTGTTCAACCTAAATAGGTGACGTTTCACAGAGTGCTGGAGTAACTCATGCTGGAGCAGCTTCCTGACCCACTGTGTTTTGTGTCTTCCCATCAACGTTATTGCTCGGAGCTCAGGAGGCTGTGGGATGATGGTACGGAGGGGCACAAGATCACGAGGGGAATAGATAGAACGAATGGACAGTGTTTCTCCCAGATGGGCGGGATGGGATCCGATGCAGGATTGAGGCCGCCGGGAGGCTGGAAGTCGGTGCTGGAAGGAGCTTCAGTGGACAGAATGGGCAAGAGCAGGGCTGGGAGTGAGGAGCTACTGTTGGGTTGAATTGCATTTATAATGTGAGGGGCCTGACGGGTAAGGCAGATGATGAGTGTATTTATGGTGATTTATGAGTGATTTATGGTGTACAATTTTGGTCACCCAATTATAGGAAGGATGTCAACAAAATAGAGAGGGTACAGAGGAGATTTACTAGAATGTTGCCTGGGTTTCAACAGCTAAGTTACAGAGAAAGGTTGAACAAGTTAGGTCTTTATTCTTTGGAGCGCAGAAGGTTAAGGTGGGACTTGATAGAGGTCTTTAAAATGATGAGAGGGATAGACAGAGTTGATGTGGATAAGCTTTTCCCCTTGAGAATAGGGAAGATTCAAACACGAGGACATGACTTTAGAATTAAGGGACAGAGGTTTAGGGGTAACATGAGGGGGATCTTCTTTACTCAGAGAGTGGTAGCGGTGTGGAATGAGCTTCCAGTGGAAGTGGTGGTGGCAGGTTCGTTGGTATCATTTAAAAATAAATTGGATAGGCATATGGATGAGAAGGGTATGGAGGGTTATGATATGAGTGCAGGTAGATGCGACTAAGGGAAAAAAGGTGTTCGGCACGGGCTTGAAGGGCCGAGATGGCCTGTTTCCGTGCTGTAATTGTTATATGGTTATATGGTTATATGAGCTTCGGGCGTGGATAGGTACGAGCGACTGGGACCTTATAGCCATGACTGAAACCTGGTTAAGGGAGGGGCAGATCAATGTTCCGGGGTACAGGAGCTTCAGGAGAGACAGGGGTGAGGGAAAGAGAGGAGGGGGAGTTGCATTGTGTTAAAGAAGGAACTGCAGATGCTGGAAAATCAAGGGTTACACAAAATGCTGGAGAAACTCAGCGGGTGCAGCAACATCTATGGAGCGAAGGAAGGGTTTCAGCCTAAAAACGTTGCCTATCTCCTTCGCTCCATAGATGCTGCTGTACCCGCTGAGTTTCTCCAGCATTTTGTGTACCCAGGGGTGTTGCGTTGTTGGGTAAGGAGGATGTCAAGGCTGTGATCAGAGGTGACATTACAGATGGTTCGTCTAGTGGGGCTATATGTAGCAATGTTACAAAATTTTGAGATTTAAAAAAATCAAGTCTGCAATTTATCCCATCAGATAAAGCATCAAAATAAGTTTAATTTGACACCTAATTCACTTTCATATCTTCAGTATTAAACAAGTTAGGGCCATTTTCATACTCGGAAATTAGCATCTTGTTCCCCATTGCTTTTCCATTGACTGAACACAAAAGTTGTGATCGAGGACAGTCAAAAGCCCATAACTTCCTTAAAAATTAAGAGAACTGAAAGAAACTTTCAGTTATTATAGATTGAAGCATTCTGAAACAAACATGAAACTATCTTACTGGGATGACCTGAAATTAAAGCATATAATTAGTTAGTTACCCAATTGTAGCCAATTACAAAATTCAATTACTAGATCTAAACATCTATCCATTTCTTAAGAAAAAATTTAAATAGATTTAAAGCCTAAATGTCCAATTAACAGTCACACAATAATTCACAATATTACATGATTTTTAAATCTAATTGGCATTAATTTATAGGCCAAATTGAAGGAATTCAGTGTTTAATGCCTGTAAATGAATGGGCATTTTAAACAGCTTGCGAGTGGGATTTTCTGGAACGCGATGGATTGGAACGTTGCGGTTGCGGTGAATTTAAACCCAATATCGGCGGGAGATTTTCTGCCGGTTCATATGGGGGCTAAATCACCGTTTCGCAACATGAAATATTGATTAAAGTCCCCTAAACAAGCAAGTTTATATGTAAAAATAAACAGCTTTCACTTACCTGTCCCCTACGTAAAATCATCCCCGTTGTCGGCGTTCACGGCATTAGGAGCTAATTTTTATTTTACTGCAGCGCAGAAATAGTCGGGCTATTTATTTTAAAAAACGGACTTACCGGCAGTCGGAACAAATCTCCAAAAATAGATCGCACTCCGAGAAAATAAAGCTCCGGATGGCAAGATGAAAACCGCATTTCAACCCCGCCCCCCCCCCCCCCTTAAAGGCGCCAAAGTCGCGCACACGGCCAGCGGCAGAACTCCAGCACCGCTGAAGGTAAGTTTTGTAACATACCTACTATATGGGTGGAGCTGAGGAACAAGAAAGGGGTGATCACCTTGTTGCGGGGGTACTACAGACCCCCGCATAGTCAACAGGAATTTGAAGAATAAACATGGCGGGGGGGGGATTGCAGGCAGCTGCAGGGCAAATAAGGTTGTTCTAGTTGGGGATTTTAACTTTCCCAATGTAGACTGGGAAAAATCATCGCGCGAAGGATTTAGATGGGATGCATTTCCTTCAAAAGTGTTCATGAGAGTTTTCTTTGGAGGCCCCCGCATGTGAGAGGGCAACGCTGGATCTAGTATTGGGCATTTGGGAAGGGGAAGTCCATGAAGTGTTTGTGTGGAGGAGCCAGTGGGGCCAGCGGCCACAGTTTGATTAGGTTTAAGATAGTTATGGATCGGGACGGAGAGGGTCCACATTAAAATGCTCAACTGGGGCAAGGCCAACTTTGAGGATAATAGACAGGAACTCCTAGAACACATAGAAGAGTGGACACAGCATAAAGACCGGGCCCGTCAGCCCACATTGACTATAATATAACCATATAACAATTACAGCACGGAAACAGGCCATCTCGGCCCTTCAAGTCCGTGCCGAACAACTTTTTTCCCTTAGTCCCACCTGCCTGCACTCATACCATAACCCTCCATACCCTTCTCATCCATATGCCTATCCAATTTATTTTTAAATGATACCAACGAACCTGCCGCCACCACTTCCACTGGAAGCTCATTCCACACCGCTACCACTCTCTGAGTAAAGAAGTTCCCCCTCATGTTACCCCTAAACCTCTGTCCCTTAATTCTAAAGTCATGTCCCCTTGTTTGAATCTTCCCTATTCTCATAGGAAAAGCTTGTCCACATCAACTCTTGTCTATCCCTCTCATCATTTTAAAGACCTCAATCAAGTCCCCCCCTTAACCTTCTGCGCTCCAGAGAATAAAGACCTAACTTATTCAACCTTTCTCTGTAACTTAGCTGTTGAAACCCAGGCAACATTCTAGTAAATCTCCTCTGTACCCTCTCTATTTTGTTGGCACAGGAATTTCGTTGTCTCTGTATTGTACACTGCACAATGACAATTAAAGATTGAATTGAATTGAACGTGTCGAACATGATGCTGTTAAATCGATCTCCTCTCCATATCCCTCCATTCCCTGTATATCCACGTGCCTATACCAACACCTCTTAAACACCACGATGGTACCTGCCTCCACCCCCACCCCTGGCAGCACGTTCCAGGCACCCACCACCCTCTGTGTAACAAACCTGCCCCGCACATCTCCTTTAGTTTAGTTTAGTTTATTGTTGCCGGTCCGAACATACAGTGAAAAGCTGTTGTGGCAACTTTCCCCCTCTCACCTTATAACTGCACCCCCCTAGTGTTGGACATTGCCACCCTGGGGGAAAAGGTTCTTCTTGACTCTTGGTTACTTGGTCTAGGTATGTTGCAAAACTTACCTTGAGCAGCGCTACACTTCTGCCGCTCCCCGTGTGCGCGACTTTGGCGCCTTTCAGAGGGGGGCGGGCTTAAAGTGCCGTTTTTCCGCAGGCAGGGAAAATCGATGAATGTCGGGCGATTTCGTTGCGGAAGAAAAATCGCTCCGACATTTCATCAATGAAGGTATTTTAAATTACGCTAGATTATTTATTATCTAGAGTAATTTAAAAATCACCTTCAAAAGCCGTGAGCGCCGACAAGCGGAAGGATTTTGCGTAGGGGAGAAAAAAAGGTAAATACTTTATTTTTATATTAAAAGTTGGTTTTTCGGGAGGCTTTAATAACATTTTTATGTTGCGAAATGGGGTCCCAAAAGATGTATGAACAAACAGTATTTTTCCCCCCGACTTCACCGCAAACCGCAACGTTCCAATCCACCGCATTCCACTAAAACCCACTCGCTAGTTGATTTAA
>OY740782.1:153194273-153363719 GCA_963514005.1 Raja brachyura | reverse complement strand
CTGATCCCCTTAGCCACAAGGGCCACATCTAACTCCCTCTTAAATATAGCCAATGAACTGGCCTCAACTACCCTCTGTGGCAGAGAGTTCCAGAGACCCACCACTCTCTGTGTGAAAAAAGTCCTTCTCATCTCGGTCCTAAAGGATTTCCCCCTTATCCTTAAGCTGTGACCCCTTGTCCTGGACCTCCCCAACATCGGGAACAATCTTCCTGCATCTAGCCTGTCCAACCCCTTAAGAATTTTGTAAGTTTCTATAAGATCCCCTCTCAATCTCCTAAATTCTAGAGAGTACAAACCGAGTCTATGCAGTCTTTGTTCATAAGACAGTCCTGACATCCCAGGAATCAGTCTGGCGAACCTTCGCTGCACTGCCTCTATGGCAATAATGTCCTTCCTCAGATTTGGAGACCAGAACTGTACGCAATACTCCAGGTGTGGTCTCACCAAGACCCTATACAACTGAAGTAGAACCTCCCTGCTCCTATACTCAAATCCTTTTGCTATGAAAGCTAACATACCATTATATTAAGAGAAAAAGGTTAGCAAAGACAAATGTGGGTCTCTTGAAGTTCAAGTTCACATTTGTTGTCAATAGACAACAGGTGCAGGAGTAGGCCTTTCGGCCCTTCGAGCCAGCACCGCCATTCTATGTGATCCTGGCTGATCATCCCCAATCAGTACCCCGTTCCTGCCTTCTCCCCATATCCCCTGACTCCGCTATCTAGCTCTCTCTTGAAAGCATCCAGAGAACCGGCCTCCACCGCCCTCTGAGGCAGAGAATTCCACAGACTCACCACTCTCTGTGAGAAAAAGTGTTTCCTCGACTCCGTTCTAAATGGTTTACCCCTTATTCTTAAACTGTGTGGCCCCTGGTTCTGGACTCCCCCAACATCGGGGACATGCCCGATGTTGTCGCTTGCACCAATTAAGGCACAGTGATATTTGAGTTATCATGCAGACACACACAAGTAAAATTAACACAACACACAATAGAATTTAACATAAACATCCGCCACATTGGAGTCCCCATTCCTCACTGTGAGGGAAGGCAATAAAGTTCAGTCATCTTCCTCTGTTCACCCGTGGTCGGGGTCATGAACCCTCCGCAGTCGCCGCTACGGACGGCCCGATGTACAGGCCCTCTCGCCGGGATGATCGCAACTCCGACGTCGGGACGGGACAAATCGGCCGCTTCTTATGGGAGACCGCGGCTTCACGGTGTCAAAGACCACGGGCCAGCGGTCAGAGCACTTCTTCCTGCGAACCCCGGCAAGGGACCCCAGCCTCCGCGATGGCAAGTCCGCGCCGCGCCGCGCCGCACCGCGCCTGCCGCTGAAGCTCTGGGCCGGTCTCCGGTCCGGAGAGGCCGCGCCAAACCGGTTGTTAGGCCGCGAGGGGGGGGGGGGGGGGGGCGAAGATGCGACACGGAGAAAGGTCGCATCTCCGTCGAGGTAAGTGGCTGGAAACAATTTCCCCCCATCTCCACCCCCACCCCCACCCCCCACCCCCCCACCCGCCCCACATCAAACATACAAAGAAACATTAAAACACATTTAGATGCACTAGAAATAAAAAAAACAAATCACAAAAAAGTCGATGAAAACATGGCCAGAATGGCAGGCAGTGGCGAGTGGAGTGCCGCAAGGCTCGGTGCTGGGGCCGCAACTGTTTACTATATATATTAATGGTTTAGATGATGGAATTAAAGTAACACTAGCAAATCTGCAGATGACACAAAGCTGGGTGGCAGTGTGAACTGTGAAGAGGATGCTAGGAGGATGTAGGGGGACCTGGACAGGTTGAGTGAGTGGGCAGATGCGTGGCAGATGCAGTTTAATGTAGATAAATGTGAGGTTATCCGCTTTGGCAGCAAGAACAAGGAGGCAGATTATTATCTCAATGGTGTCAGATTAGGACAAAGGGAAGTGCAACGAGACCTGGGTATCCTTGTACACCAGTCACTGAAAGTAAGCAGGGTCTAAGGAGCGAAGGAGATAGATGACGTTTCGGGTCTCGACCCGAAACATCGTCTATCTCCTTCGCTCCTTAGATGCTGCTGCACCCGCTGAGTTTCTCCAGCTTTTTGTGTAACCCTCGATTCTCCAGCATCTGCAGTTCCTTCTTTAACACTGAAAGTAAGCATGCAGGTACAGCAGGTAGTGAAGAAAGCAGATGGCATGTTGGCCTTCATAACGAGAGGATTTGAGTATAGAAGTAAAGAGGTCCTTCTGCAGTTGTACAGGGCCCTGGTGAGACCCAATCTGGAGTATTGTGTGCAGTTTTGGTCCCATAATTTGAGGAAGGACACCCTTGCTATTGATGCAGTGCAGCGTAGGCTCACGAGGTTAATCCCCGGGATGGCGAGACAGGCAGCATCCATAGCTGCCAAGTCGTACGGATTTTCCTTATTTCGTACGGAAATGTGATAAGAATACGGAAATACGATTTTGTGTTGTTAAATACGGATTTTTAAAAAACCACCATGGATAATCGGAACAACAAGTCACCGCTGCACCGGCCAAGTTGCAGCAAAGTCGCCTTGGAAATTTACATTTTCAAAAAGCTCGGGTTTAATGAGAACTGCAGAAAGATTGGAGTCGTTTATCACTTGATTCCTCTGAGACGAAAACGATTTGTTAACTACCACTGTTAGCGCTTGTTAACTGCCAGTAGCTAACACGTAGTTATACAATGCGTCACTAATACATCGATCTGCATTCCTCACTCAATATAATTGTGTTTTGACCTTCAAGTATTACTTTGAATAAAGTTCACGGGAGAATGTTCATAAAACTCACCGTCATTGAGGGCTCCCAACCCCGAGCACGGGTTTCTTCCTGGCGTTCAGCTACAGTTTAACAGTTTATTTTTGTTCGTTTTGTTAGTTTTATTTTGTTAGTTTATCAAAAATTGGCTCGAATGGCCTATTGGCCAAAAAGGGCCGAATGGCCTACTCCTGCACCTAATTTCGATGTTTCTATGTTTCTCCTTCAAGGTTAGTTCTTCTGTTTGCCTTTATTTGCTTCAGTTTTATTTAGTGTTATTTATCACGTTTTGGTTGTCGCTTTTGAAAGATTTAAAACGGGTATTGGATTTTTTAAATGCATATAAATTCATAGCGTCTCCCGGCGATCTTTCACTACTTGACTCGTGCTCATGAGATTGATTCCAGGATGCTCCGATGATAGAAGCATAGAAACATAGAAATTAGGTGCAGGAGTAGGCCATTCGGCCCTTCGAGCCTGCACCGCCATTCAATATGATCATGGCTGATCATCCAACTCAGTATCCCGTACCTGTCTTCTCTCCATACCCTCTGATCCCCTTAGCCACAAGGGCCACATCTAACTCCCTCTTAAATATAGCCAATGAACTGGCCTCAACTACCCTCTGTGGCAGAGAGTTCCAGAGACCCACCACTCTCTGTGTGAAAAAAGTCCTTCTCATCTCGGTCCTAAAGGATTTCCCCCTTATCCTTAAGCTGTGACCTCTTGTTCTAGACCTCCCCAACATCGGGAACAATCTTCCTGCATCTAGCCTGTCCAACCCCTTAAGAATCTTGTAAGTTTCTATAAGATCCCCTCTCAATCTCCTAAATTCTAGAGAGTATAAACCGAGTCTATGCAGTCTTTGTTCATAAGACAGTCCTGACATCCCAGGAATCAGTCTGGTGAACCTTCGCTGCACTCCCTCTATGGCAATAATGTCCTTCCTCAGATTTGGAGACCAGAACTGTACGCAATACTCCAGGTGTGGCCTCACCAAGACCCTATACAACTGAAGTAGAACCTCCCTGCTCCTATACTCAAATCTTTTTGCTATGAAAGCTAACATACCATTGGCTTTCTTCACTGCCTGCTGCACCTGCATGATCTTCTAATGCGGTCATTGTTCCGAGTGCCAAATCCCTGCAGCTGAAGCTACGGGTGGATTAGTAGACCTTGAAGAGGCATTGACACTTTGTTTTTAAGTCGAGGGGTAAAACTAAAGGAAACGGCACAGATTCATAGCAAAGATAGACACAAAAAGCTGGAGTAACTCAACGGATCAGACAGCGTCTCTGGAGAAAAGGATGTGGTGACGTTTCAGGTCGAGATCTTCTCTCCAGAGATGCAATCTGTCCCGCTGAGTTATTCCTGATTTTGTGTGTCTAGATTCAGTTTAAACCAGCATCCACAGTTCCTTGCTACACGTAGATTCATAGCAACTTGTTTCAGCAACTGTTTCAGCACTTTATAGTTTGGCATCTAGTTTGGGCGGCACGCTGGTGCTACAGGTAGAGTTGCTGTCTTGCAGCACCAGAGACCTGGGTTCCATCCTGACTGTTGCTGCAGTCCCAACTCAGCGGGACAGGCAGCGACTCTGGAGAGAAGGAATGGGTGACAATTTCGGGTCGAGACCCTTCTTCAGACCGAACTGAACTCTCGTCGCTGAGGGTACTTGCGATTGTCTGAAGAAGGGTCTCGACCCGAAACGTCACCCATTCCTTCTCTTCAGAGTCGCTGCCTATCCAGCTGAGCTGAGCATTTTGTGTCTATCTTCAATTTCCGAGTTAAATAAAAAAACACAGAGTGCTGGAGGAACTCAGCGGGCTAGGCGGCATCTGTGGAGAGAATGGACTGGGAGTTGTTCCGGGCCAGGGTTCTTCTTCAATAGGAAGGAACTGCAGATCAGGCATGAATGGTCGGCACGGACTGGAAGGGCCGAGAGCGCCTGTTTCCGTGCTGTAATTGTTATATGTTATACGGTTATATTCTTCTGATTTAAATTGGAATTTCGATTTTGTTATTTTTGTTATTTGTCAATTTTTTGTTGCCTGATTATTTGGCAGCCAATCAACCGCTGTCTCTAAGAGGGTTGCGTCCAATCCCCGACCAGCTTCCCTTAAAATTCCCGTCCAATCAACAAATCAGTCTCCTCCCCGTCCAATCAGCCGCTGCCTCCAGGGGCATTGTGTCCAATCACATAATGCGCAGGTCACTCGGCGGCCAATCAGACGCAGTCTCCGAGGGAATCACCGACCAGCTTCCCTTACTGAAGCAGAAGACGGCTGCAGCCAACACATTTTCTCTGCTGTTTGCACACAGTGTTAGGCAAAGAAACATCTCAGGTAGCATTCTTTGTAGAGATTTATTAGCTGTATTAAGTTATTTATTTCATGAAATATTTATCTTTTGGGGGTTATTTTACTGGTTGCGTGTTAGAAACATTCTAAGCTTCTGTTATGTAAACCTCCAGTAGAAAGCTTGGGAATCACTTTCAATTTATCAAAAATGCAGGAGCCCCCCTGGGAGGAGGGAGGGGGGGGGGACCTAACTGGCCTCTTGGACACCGGCCAATATGCCGGTATGAGTGGCTTTGGGCCAGGGGTCTTCTTCAATAGCAAGGATCTGCAGATGCAGTTGCCTTTGCTAAATGGCAAATGGTTCCAGGAATGCTGAGGTGAGAGAGTGAGGTAGAGGGAGAGGGAGAGGGAGAGAGAGAGAGAGAGGGAGAGAGAGCGAGAAAGAACGAGATATAGAGAGAGAGGAGAGAGGGAGAGGAGAGAGGAGAGGGAGAGAGGGAGAGGGAGAGAGAGGAGAGAGGGAGAGAGGGAGAGGGAGAGAGAGAGGGGATGAGGGAGAGGGGAGGGAGAGGAGAGAGGGAGAGGGGAGAGGGAGAGGGAGAGGAGAGAGGGAGAGGGGAGGGAGAGGAGAGAGGGAGAGGGAGGGAGAGGAGAGAGGGAGAGGGGAGGGAGAGGAGAGAGGGAGAGGGGAGGGAGAGGAGAGAGGGAGAGGGGAGGGAGAGGAGAGAGGGAGAGGGGGAGAGGGGAGAGGGAGAGAGGGAGAGGGGAGGGAGAGGAGAGAGGGAGAGGGGAGGGAGAGGGAGAGGAGTGAGAGAGAGAGAGAGAGAGGGGGGGAGAGGGAGAGGAGAGAGGGAGAGGAGAGGGGAGAGGGAGAGGGGGGGGAGAGAGAGAGGGGGGGAGAGGGAGAGGAGAGAGGGAGAGGGAGAGAGAGAGAGAGAGAAGGGGGGAGGGGGGGAGAGAGAGAGAGAGAGAGAGGGGGGAGAGGGAGAGGGAGAGGGAGAGAGGGAGAGGAGAGGGGGGAGGGAGAGGGAGAGAGAAAGAGAAAGAACGAGATATAGATAGATTCCAGCCGCTTAATGTTTGGCCAGGCCATGGGGAAAGTTTGCTACCAAATGACTTTCAATGATAAACTTCTGGACAGATGCAAGAAAGCAGCTATGACATATGATACACAATAACTGTATTACAAATACACAATAAACTGTATTACAAATACACAATAAACTGTATTACAAATTTGTTTTCAGCAAAATGGCACTGTGTAAATAGACTGATTACCTCAGCAAAATACTAGAATGCTCTGACATAACTTGGCAGCTCTGCATCTGAGGAAAGACGGGAATGACTGGGCTTGTACTCACTGGAATTTAGAAGGATGAGAGGCGATCTTACAGACACATATAAAATTATAAAAGGACTGGACGAGCTAGATACAGGAAAAACGTTCCCATTGTTGGGCGAGTCCAGAACCAGGGGCCACACAGTCTTAGAATAAAGGGGAGGCCATTTAAGGCTGAGGTGAGAAAATAGTTTTCACCCAGAGAGTTGTGAATTTGTGGAATTCCCTGCCACAGAGGGCAGTGGAGGCCAAGTCACTGGATGGATTTCAGAGAGAGTAAAGGGCCTGTCCCACCAGCATGCAACTCTATGCGATGAGCGCGACCTAACGTGGTCGCTTGAGCCGTCCGGCGTCGCGGGGCCGGTCCCACTTCGATCGCCGGAGCCGTGCGGAATTGTGCGGAGTTCGTCCCGACATCGCGCGGGGCTCCGAAAAACTGACTGTGTTCAAAAATTCCGCGCGGCAACGGCTTGTCGGCTCGCAGTCGCCTCGACGCATTACACACCGCCTCAACGTCTTGCCTCCATGACCCTCTCTGTAGGTGCCTCCGTGACCCTCTCTGTGTGTGGCTCCGTGGCCCTCTGTGTGTGTGTGCCTCTGTGCCCCTCTCTGCGTGCCCCTCTCTGTCCTGGCGAACTTACCTTTAAGACTTCGCTCCAAGTTCGCCTCACTTTGCGCCGCGATGCGCCACTCACCCGACCTCCGCGCGGCCCTCGCTGCCGGTTTGGTCGCGCTCATCGCATGGAGTTGCATGCTGGTGGGACAGGCCCTTACGATAGAGCTCTAGGGGCTAGTGGAATCAAGGGATATGGGGAGAAGGCAGGCACGGGTTATTGATTGGGGACGATCAGCCATGATCACAATGAATGGCGGTGCTGGCTCGAAGGGCCGAATGGCCTCCACCTGCACCTATTGTCTGTGTTTCTATATCTCTTTTATCCCTTTTCCCGACTCTCAGTCTGACGAAGAGTCTCGACCCGAAATATGGACCCCCTCCCCGACCCGGACTGACCCAGTGCCTTTTTAGTTATCTTCTGCTGCTGTTTAAAAGTTGCCCGTTCCTCTTCCTTCCCGCTCATCATTACTATGTTATTCTTCTCTTTTATTTTTATACTCCCTTGTCAGCCACAGTCGCGCCTTACTCCCCGCCATTGTTATTCCACTGTCATCCCTGCTGGGGTCCTATATAAAAGATGAGGTTACGGATTACTTAGTTCCCCATAAAATAGGCCAAAGTCAGCATGGCTTTGTGAAGAGGAGGTCTTGCTTGAACAAACCTGTTGGAATTCTTTAGAAACATAGAAATTAGGTGCGGGAGTAGGCCATTCGGCCCTTCGAGCCTGCACCGCCATTCAATATGATCATGGCTGATCATCCAACTCAGTATCCCGTACCTGCCTTCTCTCCATACCCCCTGATCCCCTTAGCCACAAGGGCCACATCTAACTCCCTCTTAAATATAGCCAATGAACTGGCCTCAACTACCCTCTGTGGCAGAGAGTTCCAGAGACCCACCACTCTCTGTGTGAAAAAAGTCCATCTCATCTCGGTCCTAAAGGATTTCCCCCTTATCCTCAAGCTGTGACCCCTTGTTCTGGACCTCCCCAACATTGGGAACAATCTTCCTGCATCTAGCCTGTCCAACCCCTTAAGAATTTTGTAAGTTTCTATAAGAGGCCTTCTATTTGAGCCGGTAAATAACAGGACGGACAAAGCAGAGCCAGTAGATGTTGTTTACTTAGATTTTCAGAAAGCCTTTGATAAGGTGCCACACGTGAGGCTGCTGAGGACGATGAGAGCCCACGGTATCGGCAGGCAGATACCAGCGTGGATATCAGGTTGGCTGGATGGCAGAAGGCACAGAGTGGCAATAAAGGGGGCTTTTTCTGGTCGGCTGCCGGTGACCAGCGGAGTTCCGCAGGGCTCGGTGCTGGGGCCGCTACTCTTCACGGTGTATATTAATGATTTGGACGAGGGGGATTGAAGGCTTTGTGGACACGTTTGCAGATGATTCGAAAATAGGTGGTGGGGCAGATAGTGTAGAGAAAGCAGGGACTCTGCAGAAGGACTTGGACAGGTTGGGAGAGTGGGCAGATGGAATATAGTGTAGCAAAGTGTGGAGTCGTGCATTGTGGTCGTAGGAATAAAGGCGTAGACTATTTTATAAATGGGGAGAGAATCCAGAGATCAGTGCAAAGGGACTTGGGAGCTGGTGCAGGATTCCCAAAAAGTTAATCTGCGTCGAATTGGTGGTGAAGAAAGCAAACACAATGCTAGCATTTATTTTGAAAGTGGAATAAAAACCAGGACCATGAACGGCAATCGCACTTCATCGGAAGAATGCTCGCGTCTCCTTTCCACCTCCAGCCTTTGTCACTTACTCCCCCCATCTGCCAATCACCCCCTCTCCTGTATCCACCCATCACTCCCCAGGATTTGTCTTGCCCCACCTCTCTTTTCCAGCTTTCTCCCCCCCCCCCACCCCATCAGTCTCGTTGTTTGTCCATTCCCTCCACAGAGGCTGCCTGACCCGCTGAGTTACTCCAGCACTCTGTTGTACACTCGAGTCCAGCACTTGCAGTTCCTTGTCTCCATATAATGTGGAAATAGTTAATTAACCATTAAATGGTGACCACATCAACACCCCCCCCCCACACACACATCACACACCCACACACACCACACACACACCACACACACACACACCCACACACACACCACACACACACACACCACACACACACACACCACACACACCCACACCACACACACACACACCACACACACCAACACACACCCACACCACACCCACCACACACACACACACCACACACACCCACACCACACACACCACACATCACACACACACACACACACCACACACACACACACACCACACACACACACCACACACACACACACACACACCACACACACACACACACATCACACACCCACACACACACCACACACACCCACACACACACACACATCACACACCCACACACACACCACACACACACCACACACCCACACACACCCACACACACACCACACACACACACACATCACACACACACACACACCACACACACACACACCACTCATACACACACACACACACACCCACACCACACACACCCACACCACACACACACACACACACACATCACACACACACACACCACACATACACACACATCACACACACACACACCACACACACACACACCACACACACACACACCACACACACACACACACCACACACACACACCCACACCACACACACACACCCACACCACACACACACACCCACACCACACACACACACCACACACACCCACACCACACACACACACACACACACACCACACACACACACCCACACCACACACACACACCCACACCACACACACACACACACCACACACACACACACACCACACACACACACACACACACCACACACACCCACACCACACACACACACACACACCCACACCACACACACACACACCACACCACACACACACAACACACACACACACCACACACACACATCACACACACACACACCACACCCACACACACCACACACACACCACACACACACCACACACACCCACACCACACACACACACCACACACACACCCACACCACACACACACACACACACCACACACACACACCCACACACACACACACACCCACACCACACACACACACACCACACACACACACCACACACACACACACCACACACACACACCACACACACACACACACCACACACACCCACACCACACACACACACACCCCCACACCACACACACCCACACACCACACACACCCACACCACACACACACACACCACACACACACACACCACACACACCCACACCACACACACACACACCACACACACACACACCACACACACACACCACACACACACCACACCCACACACCACACACACACACACCACACACACACCACACCCACACACACCACACACACCCACACCCACACCCACACCACACACACCCACACACCACACACACACACACCACACACCCACACCACACACACACACACACCACACACCACACACACACACCACACACACACCACACCCACACACCACACACACACACACCACACACACACACACCACACCCACACACACCACACACACTCACACCCACACCACACACACCCACACACCACACACACACACACCACACACACCACACACCCACACCACACACACACACACCACACACACCACACACACACACCACACACACACCACATACACACACACCACATACACCACACACACCACACACACACACCACACACACACACACCCACACACACACACACACACCACACACACACACCACACACACACACACCACACACACCACACACACACACACCACACACACACACACACCACACACACACCACACACACACACACACCACACACACCACACCCACACACCACACCCACACACACCACATACACACACACCACACACACACACACACCACACGCACACACACCACACACACACACACCACACACACACACACCACACACACACACCACACACACACACACCACACACACACACACCACACACACACCACACCCACACACACCACACACACACACACACCACACACTCACACCACACACACACACACCACACCCACACACACACACCACACACACACACACCACACACACACCACATACACACACCACACACACCCACACCACACACACACACCACACACACCCACACCACACACACCCACACCACACACACCCACACCACACACACCCACACAAACCCACACACACCCACACCCACACACACACACCACACACACCCACACCACACACACCACACACACACACCACACCCACACCACACACACCCACACACACCCACACAAACCCACACACACACACACACCACACACACCACTCACACCACACACACCACACACCACACCCACCCACACAAACCCACACACACACACACCCACACACTCACACCCGTACAATATGACAATGGTTAACCATTAAACACTAACCTGACAAGTCATCTCCGTTCCTCTCCCCACAGACGCCCCCTGACCAGCTGAGTTTTCCCAGCCGTCACCTTTGGTCCCAGGTATTCCCATCGCACTGACGGGCGGTGAGAGAGCGGCAGAGCGTTACTTCCAAAACTCTCATCACAATCCATGGATTTACCTGGACATGTTTGGAGGCCAAACGCTGGCCGGTGGGACCAGTGTAGCTGGGACACGTTGGCCGGTCTGGGCAAGTTGGGCCGAAGGGCCTGTGTCCACACTGCGTCGCTCTGTGACTGAGCCAAGCAGCTGTAACGTGGGCGGCCAGGCGCTGGGCAGGGGGAGGATGGGGTGGTTGTTGTGAGGAGCCACTGCCTTCAAACAGTTCCCCCGCTGCAACCAACCCCATTAAACACTTCTCACATGCAGCAAACTGGACAGAAAGCACTGCTTTTATTTATTTTTCTTATAAACATTAAAGAGATTGGCAAATAAAGCTTGGAACAAACAATAATAGTGGAAATGTAAATATTATAAATTAAAATCCTCAAAATTAAAAAAATGAAATCTGAAAGTTTCAGACTGATACTCCAGGTTTGGAGTGAACCGGTCATTGAAAACTCAAATACAAACGTGTGTAAGATTCTCCACGGTGATGTTTGGTCTCTTCCACTCATAGAAACATAGAAATTAGGTGCAGGAGTAGGCCATTCGGCCCTTCGAGCCTGCACCACCATTCAATATGATCATGGCTGATCATCCAACTCAGTATCCCGTACCTGCCTTCTCTCCATACCCTCTGATCCCCTTAGCCACAAGGGCCACATCTAACTCCCTCTTAAATATAGCCAATGAACTGGCCTCAACTACCCTCTGTGGCAGAGAGTTCCAGAGACCCACCACTCTCTGTGTGAAAAAAGTCCTTCTCATCTCGGTCCTAAAGGATTTCCCCCTTATCCTTAAGCTGTGACCCCTTGTCCTGGACCTCCCCAACATCGGGAACAATCTTCCTGCACTCACTCCCCCGAAGCGAACAAGCAGCCGTTTAACTCTGCTCATCCCTGGAGCTCGGGAGAGGCCATTCAGTCCATCGGCCCCATGCTGGCCCCTGCAGAGTCCCAGTCCTCTCTCTTATTGCCCCGTAATATTCCCGCACCCCTCCCTGCTCCTGCGGTCACTAACCCACCTCTTTGGGAAGTGGGAGGAAATCAGTGGCAGGGTCCAGAGGTCAGGACCGACGGAGTCTGAAGAAGGGGCCTCCGCCCGAAACGCCACCCATTCCTTCTCTCCACAGATGCTGCCTGTCCCGCTGAGTTACTCCAGCTTTTTGTGTCTGTCTTTGGTTGAAACCAGCATCTGCACTTCCTTCCCACACAGGGCTGACGGGCGCTGGGCTGGGGATTGGGGATTGGGAGGTTTCTAAAGAGGTGGCAGGCGGTGCGAGACATGGAATGCTGGAAGTGGCTGGTTGATGTGTGCTGGCTAATCACTGCTCCACATGCCACCCTTGGTTTAGAGTCTGTGGCCACTCAGGGCTGGGCTGCGGAGTCCGGTGTAGTGAAGAGAGGGGTGTGGAGAGGGGCTGAGGCCAGGATAAATCATAATCCTACAGCACAGAAACAGGCCCTTCGGCCCAACTCATCCATGCTGACCTGTTATACAGCTGAACTACTCCCACCTGATTATTTAGAAACATAGAAAATAGGTGCAGGAGGAGGCCATTCGGCCCAACACCGCCATTCATTGTGATCATAGCTGATCGTCCCCAATCAATAACCCGTGCCTGCCTTCTCCCCATATCCCTTGACTCCACTAGCCCCTAGAGCTCTATCTAACTCTCTCTTAAATCCATCCAGTGATTTGGCCTCCACTGCCCTCTGTGGCAGGGAATTCCACAAATGAACAACTCTCTGGGTCAAATTTTTTAAACTCGTCTCAGTTTTAAATGGCCTCCCCTTTATTCTTAGACTGTGACCCCTGGTTCTGGACTCCCCCAACAGCGGGAACATTTTTCCTGCATCTGGCGTGTCCAGTCCTCCTATAATTTTATATGTTTTTATAAGATCCACTCTCACCCTTCTAAACTCCAGTGAATACAAGCCCAGTCTTATTGTCCTTTGAAAGTTTCCCAATCCTCTGGCTTCCGACTACTCTTTGCTAAGTTATTCACCATTTTATTTTCGTTTTATTCCATCCCTAACTTCCCTTGTCAGCCACGGTCGCCTCTTACTCCCCTTAGAATCTTTCTTCCTCTTTGGAATGAAATGACCCTGCATCTTCTGGATTATGCCCAGAAATACCTGCCATGGCTGTTTCACCGTCATTCCTGCTAGGATCCTTTTCCAGTCGACCTTGGCCAGCTCCTCTCTCATGCCTTGATAATCCCCTTTGTTCAACTGCAACACTGCCACTTCTGATTTAATCTTCTCCTTCTCAAATTGCAGATTAAAACTTATCGTATTATGGTCACTACCTCCTAGCGGTTCCTTTACCTTGAGTTCCCCATCTTAAAATATTCTTGCTGTTGAGGGAGTGCAGCGTAGGTTCACCAGGTTAATTCCCGGGATGGCGGGACTGTCATATGCTGAGAGAATGGATCGGCTGGGCTTGTACACTCTGGAGTTTAGAAGGATGAGAGGGGATCTTATTGAAACATATAAGATTATTAAGGGTTTGGACACGCTGGAGGCAGGAAACATGTTCCCGATGTTGGGGGAGACCAGAACCAGGTATTTACAAGGCGGGACACGTACTCCTGCAGTCACGGTGGCGCAGCGGTAGAGTTGCTGCCTCACAGCGAATGCAGCGCCAGAGACCCGGGTTCCATCCCGACTACGGGTGCTGTCCGTAGAGTTTGTACGTTCTCCCCGTGACCTGCGTGGGTTTTCTTCGAGATCTTTGGTTTCCGCCCACACTCCAAAGACGTGCAGGTTTGTAGGTTAAGTGGCTTGGCAAATGTAAAATGAGTCAGGTGGACTCTTCGGAAGGTACTAGGTGTTTGTGGAGAGGGCAGGTATTTACCCGGTGGGTCGGGTACACCTGTGGACAGGTGTTTGCGAAGAGGGCAGGTATTTCCCGGGTGGGTCGGGTACACCTGTGGACAAGTGTTTGTGGACAGGTGTTTGTGGAGAGGGCAGGTACACCTGTGGACAGGGCAGGTATTTACACTGTGGGTCTGGTACACCCGTGGACAGGTGTGTGTGGAGAGGGCAGGTATTTCCCGGGTGGGTCGGGTACACCTGTGGACAGGTGTGTGTGGAGTGGGCAGGTATTTACACGTGGGTCGGGTACACCTGTGTACAGGTATGTGTGGAGAGGGCAGGTATTTCCCGGGTGGGTCGGGTACACCTGTGGACAGGTGTGTGTGGAGTGGGCAGGTATTTACACGTGGGTCGGGTACACCTGTGGACAGGTGTTTGTGGAGAGGGCAGGTATTTCCCGGGTGGGTCGGGTGCACCTGTGGCCAGGTGTGTGTGAACAGGGCACGTATTTATGGGGTGGGTCGGGTACACCTGTGGACAGGTGTGTGTGGAGAGGGCAGGTATTTCCCGGGTGGGACAGGTTCCATCAGCTGGCGGGAGTGTCGTTGGAGCCCAGGAAGGTGACCATCTCTCCGTTGGTGCCGGCATCTTGCTTCTTCTTGACGAAGGTGTAGATATCGTTGGAAACCATTGGGATGGCGTCGGGGAGGGGGCGCTTTGGGGGGGGCGGGTCACCCATCGGGCCCTGGAAGGGCCGGTACACGTCCACCTCTGGGATGGACACCAGCTGGGCCTTGTGGAACTGCGCGGCGTACACACGGTCCTCGTCGATCACCGCGTAGATGTGAGACTCGTTGTCCTCCCGGCTCTTCCCAAACCGGCGCTTCCCGCGGCCCACGCTGGGGTTGTAAATGCCCAGCGCCAGCGGGGGGGTCGGCTTCTGACTGTGGGGGGGGGGGGGGAGAGACAGGGGGAGAGAGGGAGAGACAGAGGGAGAGAGGTTAGTGACACCAGCAAACTCCTCCAGACCCTGTCAGGTCCACACCACATCTGCCAGGACCAGCAGTGCGTGGGGGGGCGGGGGGGGTGAGGGGGTGAGGATGAGGGATGTGGGGGGCAAGTGGTGGGTGTGGGTGAGTGGGTGTGGGGGGGGGTGAGAAGGTGGAGATTGGGTTTGGGGGGGATGTGAGGGTGTGGGGGTGGGGGTGGGGGGGGGATGTGAGGGGTGTGGGGTGGGGTTGGGGTGGGGGGATGGGGGGGATGTGAGGGGTGTGGGGTGGGGTTGGGGTGGGGGGATGGGGGGGATGTGAGGGGTGTGGGGGTGGGGGTGGGGGTGGGGAGACGTCAGGGGCGAGGGGGTGGGGTGTGTACGTACCAGTGCTTCACGCAGCACACCACCAGTGCGATGCCGATGATCAGGACCAGAGCGCCAGCCGCCGCCGCCACAATCAGCAACATGTCCGCCACAACTGCGTGTAAACGAGAGATCACACACCACGCAACAACACACCGCGGCACAGCACAGGAGCAGGCCCTTTGGCCCACCATGTCCGTGCCCAACGTGCTGCCGGGTCCAGTCTTCACCGCCTGCACCTGACCCACCCCCTCCGCATACATCCGCCTCTCCGTCACCCTCCCAAACACCACCGTCGTACATGCCTCCCCCCCACCCCCACCCCCACCCCCACTCCCCCTGCACCCCAAGCCTCACCCCCATCCTCACCCTCATGCCCCCCCAACGCTAGCACCAGCACCAGGCCCCCACCCTCCCTGCATCCCCACCTCCCACCCCTCATTCCCGCACCTCCCCCCATCCTCACCCCCTCTGTGTAAACACTTGCCCCCCACATCTTGCCCCCTGTCACATTAACCAGACAGACAGACAGACAGACAGACAGACAGACAGACAGACAGACAGACAGACAGACAGACAGACAGACAGACAGACAGACAGACAGACAGACAGACAGACACAAGGCCCTGGTCTTGATCCGGCCTCTCATCACCTTCCCAGCAGCTGTTCCCACTCTGGGGCCGACACCAGGCCACCCACACGTTGGGGGGGTGAGCGGGGGGGAAGGGGGGAGGGGAGAGGGGGGGGGTGATTGGGGAGGGATCGGGGCGGGGGGAAGGGGAGAGGAGGGGGGAGCGAGGGGGAGAGAGGAGGGGGGAAGGGGAGAGGTGGGGGGAGCGAGGGGGAGAGAGGGGGGGTGATCGGGGGGAAGGGGAGAGGTGGGGGGAGCGAGGGGGAGAGAGGAGGGGGGAAGGGGAGAGGTGGGGGGAGTGAGGGGGAGAGAGGGGGGTGGAGGGGGCGAAGGGGAGAGGTGGGGGGAGCGAGGGAGAGAGGAGGGGGGGTGGAGGCCCCTACCTTCAGGCTCTGCCACCACCAAGTGGAACACCACGTCCAGTTGCCCGCCGTCAGGTTCACAGTTGGACACGTTGAGCCAGAAGCGATGGGGCAGGACCAGGGGCTGGGTGGGCAGGGCGTCGGTCTCCCGGAAGCTGGTGACGGTGGAGTCGTCCCGCTGCTGGTCCACGCTGATGAACACGTGCCCGTGCAGGCAGACCGGCATCGACTGGTTCAGGAAGCTCAGCTTGACCACATGCTCCTCCGGCACCGAGATGTCCCAGGACACGGTCATCTTGCTGGCCATCCCCTCGCCCCAGTTGGGAGTCAGGAGGTGGACAGGAGCTCCGGCCACGGGACTGACCTTCACTATGTAGTCCTCTGGTGGGAGAATGGACAATGGCTGGAGACCGTGTACGCTGGAGACCGTGTACGCTGGGGAACGTGTACGCTGGAGACCGTGTACGCGGGGGAACGTGTACGCTGGGGAACGTGTACGCTGGAGACCGTGTACGCGGGGGAACGTGTACGCTGGAGAACGTGTACGCTGGGGAACGTGTACGCTGGGGAACGTGTACGCTGGGGAACGTGTACGCTGGAGACCGTGTACGCTGGAGACCGTGTACGCTGGGGAACGTGTACGCTGGGGACCGTGTACGCGGGGGAACGTGTACGCTGGGGAACGTGTACGCGGGAGAACGTGTACGCTGGAGACCGTGTACGCTGGGGAACGTGTACGCTGGGGAACGTGTACGCTGGAGACCGTGTACGCTGGGGAACGTGTACGCTGGGGAACGTGTACGCTGGGGAACGTGTACGCTGGAGAACGTGTACGCGGGGGAACGTGTACGCGGGGGAACGTGTACGCGGGGGAACGTGTACGCGGGAGACCGTGTACGCGGGAGACCGTGTACGCGGGGGAACGTGTACGCGGGGGAACGTGTACGCGGGGGGAACGTGTACGCGGGGGAACGTGTACACGGGGGAACGTGTACGCGGGGGAACGTGTACGCTGGAGACCGTGTACACGGGAGACCGTGTACACTGGAGACCGTGTACGCTGGACAACGTGTACACTGGATAACGTGTACACTGGAGAACGTGTACGCGGGAAAACGTGTACACTGGAGACCGTGTACACTGGAGAACGTGTACGCGGGAGAACGTGTACGCGGGAGAACGTGTACGCGGGAGAACGTGTACGGTGGGGAACGTGTACGCTGGAGACCGTGTACGCCGGAGACCGTGTACGCTGGACAACGTGTACGGTGGGGAACGTGTACGGTGGGGAACGTGTACGCTGGAGACCGTGTACGCCGGAGACCGTGTACGCTGGGGAACGTGTACGGTGGGGAATGTGTACGCGGGGGAACGTGTACGCTGGAGACCGTGTACGCCGGAGACCGTGTACGCTGGGGAACGTGTACGGTGGGGAATGTGTACGCTGGGGAACGTGTACGCCGGAGACCGTGTACGGTGGGGAATGTGTACGCGGGGGAACGTGTACGCTGGAGACCGTGTACGCCGGAGACCGTGTACGCTGGGGAACGTGTACGGTGGGGAACGTGTACGCGGGGGAACGTGTACGCTGGAGACCGTGTACGCTGGGGAACGTGTACGCTGGAGACCGTGTACGCCGGAGACCGTGTACGCTGGGGAACGTGTACGCTGGAGACCGTGTACGCTGGGGAACGTGTACGGTGGGGAACGTGTACGCGGGGGAACGTGTACGCGGGGAAAACGTGTACGCTGGAGACCGTGTACGCTGGGGAACGTGTACGGTGGGGAACGTGTACGCGGGAGAACGTGTACACTGGAGACCGTGTACACTGGAGAACGTGTACGCTGGGGAACGTGTACGCGGGGGAACGTGTACGCTGGAGACCGTGTACACTGGAGAACGTGTACGGTGGGGAACGTGTACGCGGGGGAACATGTACGCTGGAGACCGTGTACGCTGGGGAACGTGTACGGTGGGGAACGTGTACGCGGGGGAACGTGTACGCTGGTGACCGTGTACGCTGGGGAACGTGTACGGTGGGGAACGTGTACGGTGGGGAACGTGTACGCTGGGGAATGTGTACGCCGGAGACCGTGTACGCTGGGGAACGTGTACGCTGGGGAACGTGTACGGTGGGGAACATGTACGCTGGGGAACGTGTACGGTGGGGAACGTGTACGCTGGGGAACGTGTATGGTGGGGAATGTGTACGCGGGGGAACGTGTACGCTGGTGACCGTGTACGCGGGGGAACGTGTACGCTGGAGACCGTGTACGCGGGGGAACGTGTACGCTGGGGAACGTGTACGCTGGGGAACGTGTACGCGGGGGAACGTGTACGCTGGTGACCGTGTACGCTGGGGAACGTGTACGGTGGGGAACGTGTACGCTGGGGAACGTGTACGCTGGGGAACGTGTACGCCGGAGACCGTGTACGCTGGGGAACGTGTACGCTGGGGAACGTGTACGGTGGGGAACGTGTACGCTGGGGAACGTGTACGGTGGGGAACGTGTACGCTGGGGAACGTGTACGGTGGGGAATGTGTACGCGGGGGAACGTGTACGCTGGTGACCGTGTACGCGGGGGGAACGTGTACGCTGGAGACCGTGTACGCCGGAGACCGTGTACGCTGGGGAACGTGTACGGTGGGGAACGTGTACGCGGGGGAACGTGTACGCTGGAGACCGTGTACGCCGGAGACCGTGTACGCTGGGGAACGTGTACGGTGGGGAACGTGTACGGTGGGGAATGTGTACGCTGGGGAACGTGTACGCTGGAGACCGTGTACGCCGGAGACCGTGTACGCTGGGGAACGTGTACGCTGGTGAACGTGTACGCTGGAGACCGTGTACGCTGGGGACCGTGTACGCTGGTGACCGTGTACGCTGGAGACCGTGTACGCTGGAGACCGTGTACGCTGGGGAACGTGTACGGTGGGGAACGTGTACGCTGGGGAACGTGTACGGTGGGGAACGTGTACGGTGGGGACCGTGTACGCCGGAGACCGTGTACGCTGGTGAACGTGTACGCTGGAGACCGTGTACGCTGGGGAACGTGTACGGTGGGGAACGTGTACGCTGGAGACCGTGTACGCCGGAGACCGTGTACGCTGGAGACCGTGTACGCTGGAGACCGTGTACGCTGGGGAACGTGTACGGTGGGGAACGTGTACGGTGGGGACCGTGTACGCCCGAGACCGTGTACGCTGGGGAACGTGTACGCCGGAGACCGTGTACGCTGGGGAACGTGTACGGTGGGGAACGTGTACGGTGGGGACCGTGTACGCCGGAGACCGTGTACGCTGGGGAACGTGTACGCCGGAGACCGTGTACGCTGGAGACCGTGTACGCTGGAGACCGTGTACGCTGCTGGCAGTGGAGCTGGGGAACGTGTACGCGGGGGACCGTGTACGCTGGGGACCGTGTACGCCGGAGAACGTGTACGCTGGGGACCGTGTACGCCGGAGACCGTGTACGCTGGGGAACGTGTACGCTGGAGACCGTGTACGCGGGGGACCGTGTACGCTGGAGACCGTGTACGCCGGAGACCGTGTACGCTGGAGACCGTGTACGGTGGGGAACGTGTACGCTGGAGACCGTGTACGCCGGGGAACGTGTACGGTGGGGAACGTGTACGCGGGGGAACGTGTACGCTGGAGACCGTGTACGCCGGAGACCGTGTACGGTGGGGAACGTGTACGCCGGAGACCGTGTACGCTGGGGAACGTGTACGCCGGAGACCGTGTATGCTGGTGAACGTGTACGCTGGAGACCGTGTACGCTGGGGAACGTGTATGGTGGGGAACGTGTACGCGGGGGAACGTGTACGCGGGGGAACGTGTACGCCGGAGACCGTGTACGCTGGGGAACGTGTACGCTGGAGACCGTGTACGCCGGAGACCGTGTACGCTGGGGAACGTGTACGCTGGAGACCGTGTACGCTGGGGAACGTGTACGCTGGAGACCGTGTACGCCGGAGACCGTGTACGCTGGGGAACGTGTACGCTGGAGACCGTGTACGCTGGAGACCGTGTACGCCGGAGACCGTGTACGCTGGGGAACGTGTACGCTGGAGACCGTGTACGCTGGAGACCGTGTACGCTGGAGACCGTGTACGCTGGGGAACGTGTACGGTGGGGAATGTGTACGCGGGGGAACGTGTACGCGGGGTAACGTGTACGCCGGAGACCGTGTACGCTGGGGAACGTGTACGCTGGAGACCGTGTACGCTGTTGGCAGTGGAGCTGGGGAACGTGTACGCGGGGGACCGTGTACGCTGGGGACCGTGTACGCCGGAGACCGTGTACGCTGGGGACCGTGTACGCCGGAGACCGTGTACGCTGGGGAATGTGTACGCTGGAGACCGTGTACGCGGGGGACCGTGTACGCTGGAGACCGTGTACGCCGGAGACCGTGTACGCTGGAGACCGTGTACGGTGGGGAACGTGTACGCTGGAGACCGTGTACGCCGGGGAACGTGTACGGTGGGGAACGTGTACGCGGGGGAACGTGTACGCTGGAGACCGTGTACGCCGGAGACCGTGTACGGTGGGGAACGTGTACGCCGGAGACCGTGTACGCTGGGGAACGTGTACGCCGGAGACCGTGTACGCTGGGGAACGTGTACGCTGCTGGCAGTGGAGCTGGGAGCAGACACCCAGCTATTGTCTATGGTAGATACAAATGCTGGAGAAACTCAGCGGGTGAGGCAGCATCTATGGAGCAGAGGAATAGGCCACGTTTTCGGGTCGAGACCCCTCTTTGACCTGAAACGTCACCTATGCCTTCGCTCCATAGATGCTGCCTCACCCGCTGAGTTTCTCCAGAATTGTTATCCACCTTCGATTTTTTCCAGCATCTGCAGTTCTTTCTTAAACATTTCGTCAGTAACATCCTTCCAATATCAGGTGGACGAGACCAGCCACCAATCTTGTCCCCAGTCTATTGACAACCCAACGGACCGTTCAGGAGTGATACTGTGCGGAAACAGGCCTTTCGGCCCATCTTGCCCACACCGACCAACATGTCCCATCTACACTAGTCCCACCTGCCAGCACTTGGTCCATAATCCTCCAAACCTGTCCTGTCCATGTATCTGTCTAAATGTTTCTTAACCGTTGGGATAGTCCCAGCCTCAACTACCTCCTTAGGCAGGTCGCTCCATACACCCACCACCCAATGTGTGAAAAATGCACCCCTCAGATTCCTATTGAATCTTTTCCCCTTCACCATGAACCTCTGTCCTCTGGTCCTCGATTCCCCTACTCTGGGCAAGAGACTCTGTGCGATCTATTCCTCTCATGATCTTATACACCTCTATAAGATCATCCCTCATGGCGAATGGGGTTAGGAGGGAGAGATAGATCAGCCATGATTGAATGGCAGAGTAGACTTGATGGGCCGAATGGCCTAAGTCTGCTCCTATCACCTATGATCTTATGACCTTAAGACAGGTCAGTGACTGAGGAATGGTGGCCATGGGAGGTGGGGAGGTGGGGGTTGTCATGGATACCCAGGGGGCATCTCACTCCATCGCTGTCTCCCAGCTGGGGATGGTTGGGATCTGGAACCTTCCACACCGAGCCCATCACAGTAACATCAATGAAACCAAGGAAGCCGAGGATCCAGTCAGTTTAGTTTGTTGTCGCTGTATCACTCCTGATTGGTGCAGGAGTAGGCCATTCGGCCCTTCGAGCCAGCACCGCCATTCACTGTAAACTAAACCAAACTTCATAGACGTGCGGGCAGTGGGTTTCGTTTTTGCACGATCATCGTTTGTTTTATATATATGCACATACATGTGTGTACATACATTTATTTATATTATGTTTAAGAAAGAACTGTAGGTGCTGGAAAAATCGAAGGTAGACAGAAATGCTGGAGAAACTCAGCGGGTGAGGCAGCATCTATGGAGCGAAGGAATAGGTGACGTTTCGGATCGAGACCAAGGGCCCATAGATGCTGCCTCATCCGTTGAGTTTCTCCAGCATTTTTATCTGAACCTATGGGTACAGAACACCATGTTTACATTTCTACATATCTCGAGTTTGTTTCATTTATTTTACGATGTACAGATGTTCACACATCTGGACGTTTGCTCTGTTTTGGGGCGTTAGACAAGACAGGTGAGTATGGACGTTACATATGCAGGCCATTCGGCCCTTCGAGCCTGCACCGCCATTCAATGTGATCATGGCTGATCATCCAACTCAGTATCCTGTACCTGCCTTCTCTCCATACCCCCTGATCCCTTTAGCCACAAGTGCCACATCTAACGCCCTCTTAAATATAGCCAATGAACTGGCCTCAACTACCTTCTGTGGCAGAGAATTCCAGAGACTCACTACTCTCTGTGTAAAGAATGTTTTCCTCATTTCGGTCCTAAAGGAATTCCCCCTTATCCTTAAACTGTGACCCCTTGTTCTGGACTCCCCCAACATCGGGAACAATCTTCCAGCATCTAGCTTGTCCAACCCCTTAAGAATTTTGTAAGTTTCTATAAGATCCCCCCTCAATCTTCTAAATTCCAGCGAGTACAAGCCAAGTCTATCCAGTCTTTCCTCATATGAAAGTCCTGACATCCCAGGAATCAGTCTGGTGAATCTTCTCTGTACCCCCTCTATGGCAAGAATGTCTTTCCTCAGATTTGGAGACCAAAACTGTACGCAAACGCCAGGTGTGGCCTCACCAAAACCCTGTACAACTGCAGTAGAACCTCCCTGCTCCTATACTCAAATCCTTTCACTATGAATGCTAACATACCATTTGCTTTCTTCACTGCCTGCTGCACCTGCATGCCTACTTTCAATGACTGGTGTACCATCACACCCAGGTCTCGTTGCATCTCCCCCTTTCCTAATCTGCCACCATTCAGATAATAGTCTACCCTCATGTTTTTGCCACCAAAGTGGATAACCTCACATTTATCCACATTATACTGCATCTGCCATGCGTCTGCCCATTCACTCAGCCTATCCAAATCACCCTGCAGCCTCCAAGCATCCTCCTCACACCTAACTATACCCCCCAGCTTGGTGTCATTCTCAAATTTGGAGATGTTGCATTGAATTCCCTCGTCCAAATCATTAATATATATTGTAAATAGCTGGGGTCCCAGCACTGAGCCTTGCGGTACCCCACTAGTCACTGCCTGCCATTCTGAAAAGGACCCATTTACCTTTGACCCTGGGCACGAAGGCCAGGCGGATGTCCATGTCCCTGGTGTCCCAGCCATCAGTGGTCAGCAGCTCCAGAGACACAGTGTCGGCAGTCTGGATCATGTCCACAGCCCCGCCTGGACAGAACAGACCCAGCGTGGAGCGGGGCCCGTGATCGCAGAACGTACGCACACGGTACGTGATGTTCCCATCGCACCGCTCGCCCGGGACAAGTTGCTGCAGCTTCCGGCGCTTGGTGGACAGCTCAATGGTCAAGCCCGGCGGGGCTTCCACCAGCCACTTGAAGCTTTGTTGCGTCAACGGCCAGGAGGAGACTGTGTCTGGGACCACCACGTCCATCTCCCTGACGGAACAGTCCGGAATACCATTACAGGCTGCACCGAGAGGGGGGAGAGGGGGGAGGGGGGAGAGAGGGAAGAGGGGGGAGAGAGGAGAGGAGAGGAGGGGAGAGGAGAGGGGGGAGGGGGCGGGGAGAGGAGAGAGAGAGAGGGGAGAGGGGAGAGGGGAGAGGGGAAAGGGGAGGGGGAGAGGAGAGGGGAGAGGGGAGAGAGAGAGAGGGGAGGGGGAGGGGAGGGGGGAGGGGGGATGGGGAGGGGGGAGGGGGGAGAGGGGGAGAGGGGAGGGGGGAGGGGGGAGGGGGGAGGGGGGAGGGGGGAGGGGGGGAGGGGGGAGAAGAAGAACAGGCAAGGTTAGGATCCAATAATTCAATGCATCCTCGTGATTGAGTGGAACCGCAGACTAATGAGAGACTGGAACCCTGTCACCAATAATAAAGGGAGTGACTGCCTCAAACCACACCTGGAGTGTCGCGTGAAGTTCTGGTCACCCCCATTACAGGGAGGATGGGGGGGGGGGGGGTGCATCCATGGATAACAAGGGAAATCAGGGATAGTATAAAAACAAAAGATGAGGCATACAAATTGGCCAGAAAAAGCAGCCTACCGGAGGACTGGGAGAAATTCAGAATCCAGCAAAGGAGGACATAGGGCTTAATTAGGAAAGGGAAAATAGATTATGAAAGGAAACTGGCAGGGAACATAAAAACTGACTGCAAAAGTTTTTATAGATATGTGAAGAGAAAGAGAATAGTTAAAACAAATGTTGGTCCCTTGCAGTCAGAAACAGGTGAATTGATCATGGGGAACAAGGACATGGCAGACCAATTGAATAACTACTTTGGTTCTGTCTTCACTAAGGAAGACGTAAATAATCTGCCAGAAATAGCAGTGGAACGGGGGTCAAATAAGATGGAGGAACTGAGTGAAATCCAGGTTAGCCGGGAGGTGGTGTTGGGTAAATTGAACGGATTGAAGGCCGATAAATCCCCAGGGCCAGATAGTCTGCATCCCAGAGTACTCAAGGAGGTAGCCACAGAAATAGTGGATGCATTAGTGATAATTTTTCAAATTCCTTAGATTCTGGAGTAGTTCCTGAGGATTGGAGGGTAGCTAATGTAACCCCACTTTTTAAAAAAGGAGGAAGAGAGAAAACGGGGAATTACAGACCAGTTAGTCTAACATCGGTAGTGGGGAAACTGCTAGAGTCAGTTATTAAAGATGGGATAGCAGCGCATTTGGAAAGTGGTGAAATCATTGGACAAAGTCAGCATGGATTTACGAAAGGTAAATCATGTCTGACGAATCTTATAGAATTTTTCGAGGATGTAACTAGTAGAGTGGATAAGGGAGAACCAGTGGATGTGTTATATCTGGACTTTCAGAAGGCTTTCGACAAGGTACCGCATAAGAGATTATCATACAAACTTAAAGCACACGGTATTGGGGGTTCAGTATTGATGTGGATAGAGAACTGGCTGGCAGACAGGAAGCAAAGGGTAGGAGTAAACGGGTCCTTTTCAGACTGGCAGGCAGTGACTAGTGGGGTATCGCAAGGCTCAGTGCTGGGACCCCAGCTATTTACAATATATATTAATGATTTGGACGAGGGAATTCAATGCAACATCTCCAAATTTGCAGATGACACCAAGCTGGGGGGTGTAGTTAGGTGTGAGGAGGATGCTTGGAGGCTGCAGGGTGATTTGGATAGGCTGAGTGAATGGGCAGATGCATGGCAGATGCAGTATAATGTGGATAAATGTGAGGTTATCCAATTTGGTGGCAAAAACATGAGGGTAGACTATTATCTGAATGGTGGCAGATTAGGAAAAGGGGGAGATGCAACGAGACCTGGGTGTCATGGTACACCAGTCATTGAAAGTAGGCATGCAGGTGCAGCAGGCAGTGAAGAAAGCAAATGGTATGTTAGCATTCATAGCGAAAGGATTTGAGTATAGGAGCAGGGAGGTTCTACTGCAGTTGTACAGGGTTTTGGTGAGGCCACACCTGGAGTATTGCGTACAGTTTCGGTCTCCAAATCTGAGGAAAGACATTCTTGCCATAGAGGGTGTACAGAGAAGATTCACCAGACTGATTCCTGGGATGTCAGGACTTTCATATGAGGAAAGACTGGATAGACTCGGCTTGTACTCGCTGGAATTTAGAAGATTGAGGGGGGATCTTATAGAAACCTACAAAATTCTTAAGGGGTTGGACAAGCTAGATGCAGGAAGATTGTTCCCGATGTTGGGGAGTCCAGAACAAGGGGTCACAGTCTAAGGATAAGGGGGAATTCCTTTAGGACCGAGATGAGGAAAACATTCTTTACACAGAGTGTGGTGAGTCTCTGGAATTCTCTGCCACAGAAGGTAGTTGAGGCCAGTTCATTGGCTATATTTAAGAGGGCGTTAGATGTGGCACTTGTGGCTAAAGGGATCAGGGGGTATGGAGAGAAGGCAGGTACGGGATACTGAGTTGGATGATCAGCCATGATCACATTGAATGGCGGTGCAGGCTCGAAGGGCCGAATGGCCTACTCCTCCACCTGTTGTCTATGTTTCTATGAGATTGGACAGGCGGGGAGCGTAGGAGGATGAGGGGTGATCATCTCGAGGTGTATAACATCATGAGGGGCGTAGATGAGGTGAATGGTCGTTTGGCCAGGGAGAGTGTCAATGTACCTCGGCACTGAGGGTCCACAACCAGATCGCACTGGTTTACGGAGAGACGGGAAAGATTTAATCGGAACCCGAGGGGTAACGTCCCACACACAGAGGGTGGTGGATGTATGGAACGAGCTGCCGGAGGACGTGGTTGAGGCACGTACTATAACAACACATATGATATAAAAGAGAGGAGTGATTTAGAGTGGTCTGGGCAAATGGAATTGTGTGATGGGGTTAGGTTGGTTAGCATGGATGGGTTGGGCTGAATGGCCGGGTTCTGTGCTGGCTGGGTCTGTCTACAGGTCTGGGTGTGATGGGGTAAGTTGGTTAGCATGGGTAGGTTGGTTAGCATGGACTGTTAGGGCCGAATGGTCAGTTACTGTGCTGTCTGGGTTGACAGGTCTGCGTGATGGGGTAGGTTGGTTAGCATGGACAGGTTGGTTAGCATGGATGGGTTGGGCTGAATGGCCAGGTTCCTTGCTGGCTGAGTATGTCTGCAGGTCTGTGTGTGATGGGGTAGGTTGGATAGCATGGACGGGTTGGGCCGAAGGGCCAGGTTCCGTGCTGTCTGGGTCTACAGGTCTGCGTGATGGGGTAGGTTGGTTAGCATGGATGGGTTGGGCTGAATGGCCAGTTACTGTGCTGTCTGGGTGTACAGTCTGTGTAGATGGACCACTTACAGATGTTGGTGGTCACCTCAGCGGCAATGTCTGTCTCCGGGTCACACCGGAAGTGGACGGACACGTTGAGGTGGTTGCTGGGTCCCACCTGCAGCTCAGACCCACAGTCGGAGGAGTCGGGAGTACGACAGATGCAGGACAGGCCATCGCTGTTGTCCACCAGCTGCTTCAACCGCACTGATACACCATCCTGCCCCCGCAGGTCGATCTCAAAACTCTCTGCAGGTTTCAACACAAAATGCAGTCACGTCAGGTTTGTCCTTCATGTTGGTTTAGTTCACAACTAAAGCCCCTGTCCCACTTTCCCCAGTTTTCCCCTTGACTCAAACTCAGAGAATGTCCGTAGCGAGTCTGTAGATATTTTGTAGCGGCTCGTAATGCCAGCCGTAGGCACTCTGGGCATCAGATAAGTCGGGACGTTTTTTAAGCATGTTGACCATATAACCATATAACAATTACAGCACGGAAACAGGCCTTCTCGACCCTTCCAGTCCGTGCCGACCATTTATTTTTCCCTAGTCCCATCTACCTGCACTCAGACCATACCCCTCCATTCCCTTCCCGTCCATATACCTATCCACTTTACTTTTAAATGGTAAAATTGATCCTGCCTCCACCACTTCTGCTGGAAGATCATTCCACACAGCCACCACTCTCTGAGTAAAAAAGTTCCCCCTCATGTTACCCCTAAACCTCTGTCCCTTAATTCTCATGTCATGCCCTCTTGTTTGAATCTTCCCTACCCTCAATGGGAAAAGCTTATCCACGTCAACTCTGTCTATCCCTTTCATCATTTTAAAGACCTCAATCAAGTCCCCCCTTAACCTTCTGCGCTCCAAAGAATAAAGACCTAACTTGTTCAACCTTTCTCTGTAACTTAGTTGCTGGAACCCAGGCAACATTCTAGTAAATCTCCCCTGTACTCTCTCTATTTTGTTGACATCCTTCCTATAGTTAGGCGACCAAAATTGTACACCATACTCCAGAATTGGTCTTACCAATGCCTTGTACAATTTTAACATTACTTCCCTACTCCTATATTCAATGCTCTGATTTATAAAGGCCAGCACACCAAAAGCTTTCTTTACCACCCTATCTACATGTGATTCCACCTTCAGGGAACTATGCACAGTTATTCCTAGATCCCTCTGTTCCACAGCATTCCTCAATTCCCTACCATTTACCATGTACGTCCTATTTTGATTTGTCCTGTTGAAACATGTCCACGAGTAAAAGAAATAGCCCCGAGTAACTACGGCTGGCATCTCCGAGTTTGAATCAAGGGGGAAAACTTGGGAGAATTCGTGAGTAACTCAGGAAAGTGGGACAGGGCCTTCAAGCCTTCCCTGACCTCAGTACAAGTGATAATAAAAACACAAAACTCCACTAATCTAACACCACACTGTCATACACACTAGTGGACACGTCTGACACCACTGCCCAGTACTGTCACCCCCTCACACACACACCCCCTAATAGCCCTGTCCCACGGTACGAGTTCATTCCAAGAGCTCTCTCTCCCGAATTTGCCCTGATTCGAACTCGGAGATTTACGGGAATGGCCGCTCGTCGGTACTCGGGGCTCTCGTGGACATTTTTCAACATGTTGAAAAATCTTCACGGGTCTTCCCGAGCTTACTTGCCATTAGTGAGTCTTCCCGAGCTTACCTGCCGTTAGCGTTACGAGCCGCTAAGAGACGTCCCCGAGCTCCGATGTACCCGCCACGTTCATTCTCCGTGCTTACCACGAGTTTGATTTTTTTTAAAAACTCGGGAGAGCTCTTGGAATGAACTCGTACCGTGGGACAGGGGTTTTCATCCACACCCACATCCCATCACCCACGCACACACACACACACCCTCACCCACGCCATTGGACATCTGACAACACTACCCACACCGCCCCCCCCCCCCCCTCACCCCGCACCCACGCTCTGTGGGACGCAGCGCCACCACTGGACGTGACCCCACTCACCGCGGTAGTTGTGGGAGACCTGGACGCGGAACCTGAAGTCGAGCTGGCTGGCGTTGGAGTAATCCATGTCGCAGTTCTGCAGGGTAACGATGAACGCTTTGTGGAACTGGCCGGATAGTTTTCCCAGCATGGAGCGGCCGAAGAACCAGCCAGCCTCGCGCTTCACGCAGCTGGGTTTGGTGAAGTTCTCCACCGTCACCGTGGCGTGGTAGTCGGGCGGCACCGCCACCGTCCACATCATCAGCTCGTCGTTGGGGAAGCCCCGCGGCCAGTTGGCCGACATGAAGTAAACCGGGGACCCCGGCTGCAAAATGGCCGTCACCACAGAGAACCCTGGACCAGAGAGAGAGAGCGAGGAGTAAGTACATACGCACATGCACACACACGCACATGCGCACTCACACGCACACACACACACACACACACACATAGAAACATAGAAAATAGGTGCAGGAGGAGGCCATTCGGCCCTTCAAGCCAGCACCGCCATTCATTGCGATCATGGCTGATCATCCCCAATCAATAACCCGTGCCTGCCTTCTCCCCATATCCCTTGACTCCACTAGCCCCTAGAGCTCTATCTAACTCTCTCTTAAATCCATCCAGTGACTTGGCCTCCACTGCCCTCTGTGGCAGGGAATTCCACAAATTCACAACTCTCGGGGTGAAAAAGTTTTTTCTCACCTCAGTCTTAAATGACCTCCCCTTTATTCTAAGACCGTGGCCCCTGGTTCTGGACTCGCCCAACATTGGGAACATTTTTCCTGCATGTAGCTTGTCCAGTCCTTTTATAATTTTACATGTTTCTATAAGATTTCCCCTCATCCTTCTAGACTCCAGTGAATACAAGCCTAGTCTTTTCAATCTTTCCTCATATGACAGTCCCGCCATCCCAGGGATCAATCTCGTGAACCTACGCTGCACTGCCACAATCACAAGGATGTCCTTCCTCAAATTAGGAGACCAAAACTGTACACAATACTCCAGATGTGGTCTCACCAGAGCCCTATACAACTGCAGAAGAACCTCTCTACTCCTATACTGAAATCCTCTTGTTATGAAGGCCAACATTCCATGAGCTTTCTTCACTGCCTGCTGTACCTGCACGCCAACTTTCAGTGACCGGTGTACAAGGACACCCAGGTCTCGCTGTACCTCCCCCTTACCTAACCTAACCCCATTGAGATAATAATCTGCCCCCTTGTTTTTTCCGCCAAAGTGGATAACCTAACATTTATCTATATTATACTGCATCTACCACGCATCTGCCCACTCACTCAACCTGTCCAGGTCACCCTGCAACCTCCTAACATCCTCTTCACAGTTCACACTGCCACCCAGCTTTGTGTCATCCGCAAACTTGCTAGTGTTGCTCCTAATTCCCTCTTCCAAATCATTAATATATATGGTAAACAGTTGCGGCCCCAACACCGAGGCTTGCGGCACTCCACTCGCCACTGCCTGCCATTCTGAAAAGGACCCGTTCACTCCTACTCTTTGCTTCCTGTCTGCTAACCAATTTTCTATCCACGTCGACACCCTACCCCCAATACCATGTGCTCTAATTTTAGTCACCAGTCTCCCGTGCGGGACCTTATCAAAGGCTTTCTGAAAGTCTAGATACACTACATCCACTGGCTCCCCTTCATCCATTTTACTTGTCACAACTTCAAAAAAATCCAGAAGATTAGTCAAGCATGATTTCCCTTTCATCAATCCATGCTGACTTGGACTAATCCTTTTACTGCGTTCCAAATGCCCCATTATTACCTCTTTAATAATTGACTCCAGCATCTTTCCCACCACCGAAGTCAGACTAACTGGTCTGTAATTCCCCGTTTTCTCTCCCCCAGACACTCCACACACACACACTCACACTCACACACTCACACTCACACACCTGAGCAATTACAATCACCGGTGAAGCCATGTGTCCCAAACATTATGGTGCCCTGAAATGGGGGGACTATGTATAAGCACAGCTGTAATTTCTACATGGTGAAACAAAAATGTATAAAAATGGCCTTTGTTAAAATCTGGCAATGTGCACTTTAACCACATGTGATTTTTTTCTATTACAAATCTCAAATTGTGGAGTACAGAGGCAAATAAATAAATGATGGGTCTTTGTCCCAAACATTATGGAGGGCACTGTATGAGTGTAAACTTGAGGTGAAAGGGGCTTGGTTTAAATGAGGGTGGTGGGTGCCTGGAACGTGCTGCCAGGGGTGATGGTGGAGGCAGACATGACAGTGGTGTTTAAGAGGCTTTTGGATAGGCACATGGACATGCAGGGAATGGAGGGATAGGGATTGTGTGCAGGTAGATAAGGATTTGCAACATTGACAGCACAGACATTGTGGGCTGAAGGGCCTGTTCTGTATCCTATGTTCTACAAACCTCTTGCACTGGGATATTTGAACTTGGCCACTGAAGTCTCCCAGATAAAGATAGACACTGGCCCTGCACCCACCCATTCACACGGCCCCCCATCCTCCACCTTTATCTCTGGGGATCATTTATTGTGGCCAATTAACCGAGCACACAATCGCCCATCGATCCATAACCTCCAGGCCACAGATTACATTATTAAAAGTTGAGGATACATCAGGAACTTTGTTGAGCGAGTCTTTCAAGAGAGAGCTAGATAGGCTCTTAAAGATAGCGGAGTCAAGGCAGAATCAAGCAATTTAATATCTTACTTATATAATATTATTTTAAATATAGAAACGCCAACGACAGAGGCAATTAGAAGGGACTGGGAACAAGAGTTATTGATAAAAAATTCCTAACGATAGATGGAAAAAAAATCTATTATATGTAAATAAATGTTCAATTAATGTAAGACATAACCTAATTCAATTTAAAATTTTACATAGATTATATTATTCTAAAACTAGACTGAATAAAATATTCCCAAATGTTTCCCCCATCTGTGACAAATGTCCAACTCAAAATGCCACTATAGCACATTCCTTTGTCTCGTGTATAAAACTGTATGAATTTTGGAATGAAATTTTTGGAATTTTTACAAAACTATTTAGCACATAATTGAACCCCAATACAGAACTGATTATCTTTGGATCAATGGAAGAGGGAAGTAAACTAACTATATTCCAAGAAGCTTTTCTTAATTATGGTCTAATAACAGCAAAAAAACGTATACTCAATTTTTGGAAAAACGCAACTACGCCAACATTCAAAATGTGGATTTCAAATCTGTCTGAAACGCTTTATCTTGAAGAAATGAGATTTCTCCTAATAGGCAAAGTAGACCAATTCTCAAAGACTTGGTCTCCTTTTATCAACTTTTTGCAAGCATATGGTGCAACATAACATAACCTCAGAAATTAAATGGTTTAGAACCGGGTGACGGACGGGCAAAAATACGAAATAGGTAGATCTCTCCTAATCTCTCTTTTCTTTACTTTCTCCTTCTATTTCAATCTTTTCAGCTTCCCTTCTATGCCCTTTATCTCTTTTACTCTCTGTTTCGACTCGCTTGTCTATCTATTCCCACACTCTGTATTTATTTTTTCTCTCACTGTTCTTTTATTATTAAATCAAAAGTACGAAGTTGTACAAGAATGGAAATATGTATGTATGTATTAGGCACTCAAGTACCACCTATTGTACTTACTTCTAACAAAAATAAAAAAAAAAAAAAAAAAAAAAAAAGATAGCGGGGTCAGGGGATATGGGGAGAAGGCAGGAACGGGGCACTGATTTGGGATGATCAGCCATGATCATGTTGAATGGCAGTGCTGGCTCGAAGGGCCGAATGGCCTACTCCTGCACCTATTGTCTATTGGATGGTGGTGCTGGCTCGAAGGGCCGAATGGCCTACTCCTGCACCGGTTGTCTATTGTCTATTGGATGGTGGTGCTGGCTCGAAGGGCCGAATGGCCTACTCCTGCACTGATTGTCTATTGTCTATTGGATGGCAGTGCTGGCTCGAAGGGCCGAATGGCCTACTCCTGCACCGGTTGTCTATTGTCTATTGGATGGTGGTGCTGGCTCGAAGGGCCGAATGGCCTACTCCTGCACTGATTGTCTATTGTCTATTGGATGGCAGTGCTGGCTCGAAGGGCCGAATGGCCTACTCCTGCACCGGTTGTCTATTGTCTATTGGATGGTGGTGCTGGCTCGAAGGGCCGAATGGCCTACTCCTGCACCGGTTGTCTATTGTCTATTGGATGGTGGTGCTGGCTCGAAGGGCCGAATGGCCTACTCCTGCACCGGTTGTCTATTGTCTATTGGATGGTGGTGCTGGCTCGAAGGGCCGAATGGCCTACTCCTGCACCGGTTGTCTATTGTCTATTGGATGGCAGTGCTGGCTCGAAGGGCCGAATGCACCTATTGTCTATTGAGACTCACAGCTAGTGAAAGGATGAATAGGAAGGAACAAGAAGGCCCACTACAAACCCGACCTTGTCTCTTACAAGACGTACAGTATTTGAAGGTGTAAAATTATTCTGCACCTACGTCTTATCGGAGGCACGAAGGAAAGCTGAAATCCGGTGTCATCAGTCACCTCGCTCCAAGGCACCTCGAGGGTGATCAAAGTCCGGCCTTGAATCTTCAGGCTGGAAATGGTTCCATTCCGACAAAATGTACCAACAGGGACCTCCAACGTGTTGTCATAGCGAACGTGACCTGTCACCCTGTACTGGACCAGGTCTGGACAGTGGGCGAGGTCTGTCTGTCGCACTGGCGTCCCACCAAAGTTTATCCCCACACCAACGTTGTAGGGGACGTTGATGGCCCATATGTACGTGGTGTTCAAGCTGGGCAGGGCCTGAGGAAGGAGGTCTTCCAGATTGTGATCTTCTCCTGCCAGAAGAGCAACATTTAGTCATTTACTGGTTCATAAATAAACTAATCTGCAATGTTTACTGGTTTTACTGTCTAATGGGACGGGTTTGAGTTTCGTTTCGTTTATTGTCACGTGTACCGAGGTACAGTGAAACGCTGTGTTTTGTTGCGTGCTAACCAGTCAGCGGAAAGACAACACATGATTACGATCGAGGTGAGGGAGAATATTACAACGACCAGAATAGCCGCACGTTCTGTCCACAAATCACAGCAAAGAGGTCCCAGGTTCACCGCAGAATTAGTCAACCAGAATTTCAGCAAAGCAGCTAACTGCAAGCTTGGAGTAGCGTTTGGGAAACGCTCTAAAGCAGGAAATTGAGGCACAAAGGTGAGACTTTTAGTGGGCTCGGCGTCTTGGTATCCATGATGGAGGGACTTCATTTGAGGATGAGCGAGAGGTTCAAATGTGGACAGTGTTGGCAGTTTGGAGGATGACAGAAGCTGGAGAGAATGGAGAGATGGGGTGGAGCCCAGGATCACAGAATACTGGAGAGAAGGGGGGTCACCTGGAGATTGGAGCCATGAGGAGGTAAGCTGGAGAATGGAGAGACGAGGAGAAACCTGGAGAATGGGGAGATGGGGAGAAACCTGGAGAATGGGGAGATGGGGAGAAACCTGGAGAATGGGGAGGAACATGGAGAGATGGGGAGAAACCTGGAGAATGGGGAGGAACCTGGAGAGATGGGGAGGAACCTGGAGAGATGGGGAGGTCACCAGGAGATTGTGGCGATTGAGAGGTCACTTGGAGAATGGAGCCATGAGGAGGAACCTGGAGAATTGAGCCATGGGGAGGAACCTGGAGAATGGGGCCCATGGAGAGGTCCGTTGGAGAGATGGGGAGAAACTTGAAGTTGCGTCTATCACCCTGGCCGCTGGCCGGCAGTGATACTCAAAGACAGATCCAATCGTGCATTTCGCGGGACTTGACAGAAAGTGACTTACAGTCCATGGCAAACTTCTGAAAGGGTCATGTTTGGCATGCTGTTGGGAGAGCCAATTTACGCACAGCACGATCCCACAAGGGCAGTGGACAGATGGTCTTATTTATGGCAGTGACGCCGGCCACATGCGACCAGATCAATAACGTGGACTGACAGGGAGAAACGGGAGAGTGGTTGACAGCCCCCGGGTGTTGGGGGGGGGGGGGGGGGGAGGTCTCTTGATCACAGTCCATCAGTGACCAAGCCCACCAGTGTATGTACACTAACACCTCAGCTGAAGATCAAGAGGTCTTGCTTGAGATGCTAAGGTTGATGTTGAAGTTTCTGCTTGCTGCATCTACAACGACAACGCAACACGAGGTGGAAGCTGATGTCAAACAGTGCATCCTCACCAATATCTTTCTCCACTTCCATGATGAAGGTGTGCTGGGGATCTGTGCAGGTGAAGTTGATGAGGAGCGAGACATTCGGAAGGAACCAATACTCCTGGTGACAAACTGTCTCACCATCCCCCACGATACACATTTGGCAATCGGCAAAGCTCGGACCGTCGACGGCTTGTCTGATGTTAATGGTCTCATCCAGACCGGTGGTGACCAAAACCATCTCAGCACCTGCGTGACAAACCAGATCCAACATTAGTAAAGGCCTTAGAAAGATGCTTCTAAAAGCGTTACAAGAGTCTGAAGAAGACCCTAAACATCACCCATTCCTTCTCTCCACAGATGCTGCCTGTCCCGCTGAGTTACTCCAGCATTTTAGGTCTTTCTTCAGTTTAAACCAGCATCTGCAATTTCTTCCTACACATTAGAAAAGGCCCTTCGGCCCACCCTGTCCATGTGGACCATCACGTCTCCATCTGTGCTGATCCTATGTCCTATATAATTGGATCCGATAACAGATCCATTTATAGACCTGTTAGTTTGATGTCAGTGGTGGGCAAATTAATGGAAAGGATACTTAGAGATAATATATATAAGCATCTGGATAAACAGGGTCTGATCAGGAACAGTCAACATGGATTTATGCCTGGAAAGTCATGTTTGACAAACCTTCTTGAATTTTATGAAGAGGTTACTAGGGAAATTGATGAGGGTAAAGCAGTGGATGTTGTCTATATGGATTTCAGTAAGGCCTTTGACAAGGTTCCCCATGGAAGGTTGGTTAAGAAGGTTCAATCTTTGGGTGTTAATGGCGGAGTAGCAAGATGGATTCAACAGTGGCTGAATGGGAGATGCCAGAGAGTAATGGTGGATGGCTGTTTGTCAGGTTGGAAGCCGGTGACCAGTGGGGTGCCTCGGGGATCTGTGTTGGGTCCACTGTTGTTTGTCAATGATCTGGATGATGGGGTGGAAAATTGGATAAGTAAGTGTGCAGATGATACTAAGATAGGTGGTGCTGTGGATAATGAAGTAGATTTTCAAAGTCTACAGAGAGATTTGGACCATTTGGAAGCATGGGCTGAAAGATGGCAGATGGAGTTTAATGCTGATAAGTGTGAGGTGCTACATCTTGGCAGGACAAATCAAAATAGGACGTACATGGTAAATGATAGGGAATTGAGGAATGCTGTGGAACAGAGGGATCTAGGAATAACTGTGCATAGTTCCCTGAAAGTGGAATCGCATGTAGATAGGGTGGTAAAGAAAGCTTTTGGTGTGCTGGCCTTTATAAATCAGAGCATTGAATATAGGAGTAGGGAAGTAATGTTAAAATTGTACGAGGCATTGGTGAGACCAATTCTGGAGTGTGGTTTACAATTTTGGTCACCTAATTATAGGAAGGATGTCAACAAAATAGAGAGAGTACAGAGGAGATTTACTAGAATGTTGCCTGGGTTCCAGCAACTAAGTTACAGAGAAAGGTTGAAAAAGTTAGGTCTTTATTCTTTGGAGCGCAGAAGGTTAAGGGGGGACTTGATTGAGGTCTTTAAAATGATGAAAGGGATAGACAGAGTTGACGTGGATAAGCTTTTCCCATTGAGGGTAGGGAAGATTCAAACAAGAGGGCATGACATGAGAATTAAGGGACAGAAGTTTAGGGGTAACATGAGGGGGAACTTCTTTACTCAGAGAGTGGTGGCTGTGTGGAATGATCTTCCTGCAGAAGTGGTGGAGGCAGGATCGATTTTACCATTTAAAAGTAAAGTGGATAGGTATATGGATGGGAAGGGAATGGAGGGGTATGGTCTGAGTGCAGGTAGATGGGACTAGGGGAAAATAAATGGTCGGCACGGACTGGAAGGGCCGAGAAGGCCTGTTTCCGTGCTGCAATTGTTATATGGTTATATGGTTATATCCCAGCATAACTCAGTCCACATGCCTGACCATTCACTTCTTTGTCAGTTCAGTTCAGTCTAGTTTATTGTCACGTGTACCGAGGTACAGTGAAAAGCTTTTGTTGCGTGCTAACCAGTCAGTGGAAAGACAATACATGATTACAATCCAGCCATTCACAGTGGACAGATACAGGATAAGGGAGTAACGTTTAGCGCAAGGATCAAGGATAGTCCGAGGGTCACCAATGAGGTAGATAGTAGTTCAGGAACGCTCTCTGGTTGTGGTAGGATGGTTCAGTTGCCTGATAACAGCTGGGAAGAAACTGTCCCTGAATCTGGAGGTGTGCGTTTTCACACTTCTGTACCTCTTGCCCGATGGGTGAGGGGAGAAGAGGGAGTGGCCGGGGGTGCGACTGGTCCTTGATGATGCTGCTGGCCTTGCCGAGGCAGCGTGAGGTGTAGATGGAGTCAGTGGAAGGGAGGTTGGTTTGTGTGACCGTCTGGGGTGCGTCCACAATTCGCTGCAATTTCTTGTGGTCTTGGATGGAGCTGTTCCCAAACGGTGCTGTGATGCTTCCCGATATTTTGTCAACAAAATAGAGAGGGTACAGAGGAGATTTACTAGAATGTTGCCTGGGTTTCAACAGCTAAGTTACAGAAATAGGTTGAATAAGTTAGGTCTTTATTCTCTGGAGCGCAGAAGGTTAAGGGGGGACTTGATAGAGGTCTTTAAAATGATGAGAGGGATAGACAGAGTTAATGTGGACAAGCTTTTCCCTTTGAGAATAGGGAAGATTCAAACAAGAGGACATGACTTTAGAATTAAGGGACAGAGGTTTAGGGGTAACATGAGGGGGAACTTCTTTACTCAGAGAGTGGTAGCGGTGTGGAATGAGCTTCCAGTGGAAGTGGTGGCGGCAGGTTCGTTGGTATCATTTAAAAATAAATTGGATAGGCATATGGATGAGAAGGGTATGGAGGGTTATGGTATGAGTGCAGGCAGGTGGGACTAAGGGAAAAAAGTTGTTCGGCACGGACTTGAAGGGCCGAGATGGCCTGTTTCCGTGCTGTAATTGTTATATGGTTATATGGTTAAAATGCTTCCTACAGCGCATCGGCAGAGGTTGTGGAGAGTTGTAGGGGACGTGCCGAACTTCCTAAGCCTTCTAAGGAAGTAGAGGCGCTGGTGTGCTTTCTTGGTCGGTGCTTCAGTATGGGTGGTTCAGGAGAAGTTGTTGGTGATATTGACTCCGAGGAATCTGAAGTTGTCTCGATGGTTGTTAACTGTAGCGAGTGTGGCTGCCTCCACCACCCCCTCGGGCAGCACCTTCTGGATCCCACCCACCCTCTGGAACGGTGTAGGAAGGTTAATAGAGTCATAAAGCATGGAAACGGGCCCTTCCGCCCAACTTGCCCCATCTACACTAGTCCTAGCTACCTGCCTGCGTTTGGCACATGTCCCTCCAAACCTGTCCTATCCATGTACCTGTCTAACTGTTTCTTAAACTTTGCAATAGTCCCAGCCTCAACTACCTCCTCCGGCAGCTCGTTCCATACACCCACCACCTTTGTGTGAAGAAGTTACCCCTCAGATTCCTATAAAATTATCTAATGGAGAAGATTCAATGTGAGTTGTATCTATCTAAACCTGGTCATTTATTAATTCTATGGTTCAATGATTAAGTCTGTGGGGCTAATGCTAACCTTGCTGTTGAATTGCGTTTTCATATCAAAACATAGAAAAATAGGTGCAGGAGGAGGCCATTCGGCCCTTCGAGCCAACACCGCCATTCATTGTGATCATGGCTGATCATCCACAATCAGTAACCCGTGCCTGACTTCTCCCCATATCCCCTTGATTCCGTTAGCCCCAAGAGCTCTATCAAACTCTCTTTTAACTTCATCCAGTGAATCGGCCTCCACTGCCTGACCAATCTCTTAATAATTCCACAGATTCACAACTTTCTGGGTGAAAAAAGTTTTTCTCATCTCAGTTTTAAATGGCCTCCCCTTTATTCTTAGACTGTGGGCCCTAGATATTTTTTAAATTTCATTATGCATCACTCTGCCTCTCCCCAGTCACTTCCAGTAAAAGAGATTTAAGCCCCAGCTCTATGATAAATGTGTGTGGCTGGGGCTTTTCCTCAATCAGACATTTCCTCAGACTTTCCCCCCACTCTGCCCTCTCTCACACAATGAGGACAGTTCCACCGATGAGCAGCGGTCGGCCAGTATCTACTTGAACGTGGGTGCAGCCATGAGTCACTGCCACAGGCAGCTGTGTTCTTGTGCAGACTAATGTGTGTGGCCGTGCGGTGGGGGCGGTTTGGCTGCGTTGCGAACAATGTGGTTTGTACAGAGAAGGCACACGGTGCTCCCTTCCACCATTGTCCATGGTCCTCCCGGTTCCTCCCACACCGGTCACCATCTCGCTCCGGAGTGCTGCAGACACATTACGTAACCGCGGGCCAGACACACGCAGGAAGTGGTGCGTGCCAGCGCTTGTGCTGCAATCAATCCCCTGCATGTGACTGCTCACAGGATCCCCAGCATTCCTTGCCTCCATCCCTGCTCCCAGACGCTAGTTCAATAACTAGAGTCACAAACGTGTATATCAATGGACAGGTTGGTAACTTTGCAGTTGACACCAAGCTTGCTGGAGTTGTGGACTGTGAGAAACATAGGCAATAGATTCAGGAGTAGGCCATTCGGCCCTTCGAGCCAACACCGCCATTCAATGTGATCATGGCTGATCATCCACAATCAGTACCCCGTTCCTGCCTTCTCCCTATATCCCTTGATTCCGTTAGACCGAAGAGCTAAATCTAACTCTCTCTTGAAAACATCCAGTGAATTGGCGTCCATTGCCTTCTGTGGCAGAAAATTCTTCTAAATTCCAGTGAATACAAGCCCAGTCGACCCATTCTTTCATCATATGACAGTCCCGCCATCCCGGGAATTAACCTGGTGAACCTGCACTGCACCCCCTCAATAGCAAGAACGTTCTTCCTCAAATTAGGAGACCAAAATTGCACACAATACTTCAGGTGTGGTCTCACCAGGGCCCTGTGCAACTGCAGTAGGACCTCCTTGCTCCTAAACTCAAATCCTCTTGCAATGAAGGCCAACATGCCATTAGCTTTCTTCACTTCCTGCTGTACCTGCATGTTTACTTTCAGTGGCTGATGTACAAACACACCCAGGTCTCGTTGCACCTCCCCTTTTCCTAATCTGACACCATTCAGATAATAATCTGCCACCATTCAGATAATAATCTGCCTTCCTGTTCTTGCCATCAAAGTGGATAACCTCACATTTATCCACATTATTCTGCATCTGCCATGCTTCTGCCCACTCACCCAACCTATCCAAGTCACCCTGCAGCTCACACTGCCACCCAGATTTGTGTAATCTTCAAACTCAGAGATGTTACATTTAATTCCCTTGTCTAAATCATTAATATATATTGTATATAACTGGGGTTCCAGCACCGAGCCTTGCGGCACCCCTCTAGTCACTGCCCGCCATTCTGAAAAGGACCCATTAATTCCTCCACTTTGCTTCCTGTCTGCCAACCAGTTCTCTATCCGTGTCAATACTCTACCCCCAATACCATGTGGTCTAATTTTACCCACTAATCTCTTGTGTGGGACCTTGTCAAAGGCTTTTTGAAAGTCCAGATACACCACATCCACTGGCTCTCCATTATCCATTCTACTTGTTACATCCTCAAACAATTCCAGAAGATTAGTCAAGCATGATTTCCCTTCGTAAATCCATGCTGACTTTGACCAATCCCGTCACTGCTTTCCAAATGCACTGCTATAACATCTTTAATAATCGACTCCAGCATCTTCCCTACTACTGATGTAAGGCTAACTGGTCTATAATTCCCCGTTTTCTCTCTCCCTCCTTTCTTAAAAAGTGCGGTTACATTGGCTACCCTCCAGTCCACAGGAACTGCTCCAGAGTCGAGAGAAGATTGGAAAATGATCACCAATGCATCCACGATTTCTAGGGCCACCTCCTTGAGTACTCTGGGATGCAGACCATCAGGCCCTGGGGATTTATCTGCCTTCAGTCCCAACAGTTTACATAACACCATTTCCTGGCTAACGTGGATTCCCTTCAGTTCCTCCCTCCCACTAGATCCTCGGTCCCCTAGTATTTCTGGGAGATTGGTTCTGTCTTCACTAAGGAAGACACAAACAAAGTACTCGTTTACCTGTTCTACCATTTCCTTGTTCTCCCATTATAAATTCTCCTGACTCTGACTGTAAGTGATCTACATTTGTCTTCACTAATCTTTTCCTTTTTACATATCTAAAGAAGCTTTTATAGTCAGTTTTTATATTCCCCGCAAGCTTTCTTTCATACTCTTTTCCCCCCGTCTTAATTAACCCCTTTGTCCTCCTCTGTTGAGTTCTAAATTTCTCCCAGTCCTCTGGTTTGCCGCTTCTTCTGGCCAATTTATCTGCCTCTTCCTTGGCTTTAACACTATCCTTGACTTCCCTCGTCAGCCACGGTTGAGCCGCCTTCCCAGTTTTATTTTTTCTCCAGACAGGGATGAACAATTTCAGGAGTTCATCCATTCGGTCTTTAATTCTTCGCCATTGCATCTCCACCATCAACCCTTTGAGTATAATTTGCCAGTCTATCCGAGTCAATTCCCCTCTCATACCTTCAAAGTCTCCTTTATTCAAGCTCAGGACCCTAGTCTCTGAATTAACCATGTCACTCTGGTGGGAGAACAGAAGGGGGAGGGAATGGAGAGAGAGAGAGATAGAGAGAGAGGGAAAGCAAGGGCTATTTGAAGTTAGAGAAGTGTAAGCTGCCCAAGCGAAATATGAGGTGCTGTTCCTCCAATTTGTGCTGGGCCTCACTCTGACAGTGGAGGAGGCCCAGGACAGAAAGGTCAGATTGGGAATGGGAGGGGGAGTTGAAGTGCTGAGTCACCGGGAGATCAGGTAGGTTTAGGCGGACTGAGCGGAGGTGTTCGGCAAAACTGCACATGGTGTGTTTGTATTCATTGGTTGGGGCTAGAGTCCGGAGGTCGTGATGCAGCTCTGTAGGACTTTGGTCAGGCTGCATCTGGAGTATTGCGTGCAGTTCTGGTCGCCCCCATTACTGGGAGGATGCGGGAGCTCTGGAGAGAGTGCAGACGAGGTTGACCAGAATGATGCCGGGATTAGAGGGTTTCAGCTACAGGGAGAGGTTGCACAGACTGGGCCTGTTTCGTCTGTTGTCAGTGGCTGCGGGGAGACCTTATAGAAGTATTTCACATTATGATGGAGAGCATAGACATTTCCAAGGATGGAAAATTCAAATATTAGAGAGCATAGCTTGAAGGTCACATGTTGAAGGTTGAAAGGTTGAAGGGCAAAGTTCAAAGGAAATGTGGGCCAAATGCTGTTCCCTGTTCTAATACTTCACATTTTTTCAGAAAGGTCTCGGTTTCATCTTCCATCTGACCACAAGACGTAGAAGCAGAATGAGGCCATTCAGCACATCGTCCCCCCACCACCGTACTATTGTGGCTGATCTCTCTCTCCCTCTCCATTCTCCTTCCTTGCTAAACAAGAACTTCCCAATCTACACTTTAAAATGACCCAATGACTTGGGACAGCGCAGCGGTAGAGTTTATGCCTTACAACACCAGAGACCCTGGTTCCATCCTGACTACAAATGCTGGCTGTACGGAGTTTGCACGTTCTCCCCGTGACTGCATGGATTTCAGCTGGGCGTTCCAGTTTCTTCCCACTCCAAAGATGTACAGATCTGGAGGTTAATTGGCTTTGATAAATTGTTCCTAGGGCTCTTAAAGATAGCGGAGTCAGGGGATATGGGGAGAAGGCAGGAACCGGGTACTGAATGGGGATGATCAGCCATGGTCACATTGAATGGCAGTGCAAGCTCAAAGGGCTGAATGGCCTACTCCTGCACCTATTGTCTATTGTTATCATTATACCTGGACAATAGACAATAGGTGCAGGAGTAGGCGATTTGGCACTTCGAGCCAGCACTGCCATTCACTGTGATCATGGCTGATCATCCCCATTCAGTACCCCGTTCCTGCCTTCTCCCCATATCCCCATGACTCCGCTATTTTTAAGAGTCCTATCTAGCTCCCTCTTGAAAACATCCAGAGAACCGGCCTCCACCACCCTCTGAGGCAGAGAATTCCACAGACTCACCGCTCTCTGTGAGAAAAATCATTTCCTTGTCTCCGTTCTAAATGGCTTACTCCTTATTCTTAAACTGTGGCCCCAGGTTCTGGACTCCCCCAACATGGGGACCATGTTTCCTGCCTCTAGCGTGTCCAAACCCTTAACAATCATATATGTTTCAATGAGATCCCCTCTCATCCTTCTAATCTCCAGAGAATACAAGCCCAGCTGCTCCATTCTCTCAGCATATGACAGTCCACCCACACAATACTCCCGGTGTGGTCTCATTAGGGCTCTGTACAACTGCAGAAGGACTTCTTTGCTTCTATCCTCAACTCCTCTTGTTATGAAGGCCAACATGCCATTGGCTTTCTTCACTGCCTGCTGTACCTGCATGCTTACTTTCATAGACTGATGAACAAGGACCCCCAGATCCCGTTGTACTTCCCCTTTTCCCAACTTGACGCCATTTAGATAGTAATTTGCCTTCTTATTTTAGCTACCAAAGTGGATAACCTCACATTTATCCACATTAAGCTGCATCTGCCATGCATCTGCCCACTCCCCCAACCTGTCCAAGTCACCCTGCATTCTCATAGCATTCTCCTCACAGTTCACACTGCCACCCAGCTTTGTGTCATCTGCAAATTTGCTAATGTTACTTTGAATCCCTTCATCCAAATCATTGATGTATATTGTAAATAGCTGCGATCCCAGCACCGAGCCTTGCGGTACCCCACTAGTCACTGCCTGCCATTCTGAAAGGGACCCGTTAATCCCTACTCTTTGTTTCCTGTCTGCCAACCACTTCTCTATCCATGTCAGCACTCTACCCCCAATACCATGTGCCCTAATTTTGCCCACTAATCTCCTATGTGGGACCTTATCAAATGCTTTCTGAAAGTCCAGGTACACTACATCCACTGGCTCTCCCTTGTCCATTTTCCTAGTTACATCTTCAAAAAATTCCAGATTAGTCAAGCATGATTTCCCCTTCGTAAATCCATGCTGACTCGGACCGATCCTGTTACTGCGATCCAAATGTGCCGCTATCTCATCTTTTATAATTGACTCCAGCATCTTCCCCACCACCGATGTCAGGCGAACTGGTCTACAATTCTCTCTCCCACCTTTCTTAAGAAGTGGGATAACATTAGCTACCCTCCAATCCACAGGAACTGATCCTGAGTCTGTAGAACATTGGAAAATTATCACCAATGCATCCGCGATTTCTAGAGCCATTTCCTTAAGTACCCTGGGATGCAGACCATCAGGCCCTGGGGATTTAACAGCCTTCAGTCCATCAGTCTACCCAACACCATTTCCTGCCTAATGTCAAGTCAAGTCACATTTATTTATATAGCACATTTAAAAAACAACTCTCATTGAACAAAGTGTTTAACATTTGTTATAAGAATAGAATAAACAAGCAAACTACATACATATATACATACAGCCCCCGTCAGGAAAGGCTTGGGAGTACAGATATGTTTTTAGTCTAGACTTAATTGAGTCGATGGAGGGGGCAGTTCTGATGGGAAGAGGGATGCTGTTCCACAGTCTAGGAGCTGCAACCGCAAAGGCGCGGTTGGTCGCCCCTGAGCTTATGCCTAGATGGTCAGTAACCCCAAGTCGGCCGATCTGAGGGACCTGGAGGCGGTGTGGTGGGTGAGCAGGCTTTTGATGTAGGTGGGTGCATATGAATGTGAATTTCCTTCAGTTCCTCCGTCACCCCAGATCCTCTGGCCACTACTGTATCAGGAAGATTGTTTGTGTCATCCTTAGTGAAGACGGATCCAAAGTATCTGTTCAACTCATCTGCCATTTCCTTGTTCCCTGTAATAAATTCACCGGTTTCTGTCTTCAAGGGTCCAACTTTGGTCCAACTAATTGGGTCCAACTATTTTTTCCTCTTCACATACCTAAAGAAGCTTTTACTGTCCTGCTTTATATTCTTGGCTAGCTTGCCTTCGTACCTCATCTTTTCTCCCCGTATTGTCTTTTTGGTTATCTTCTGTTGTTCTTTAAACATTACGCAATCCTCTTGCTTCTTTGCAACATTGTACTTCTTCTAGTTCAATTTTTATACCGTCCCTGACGTCCCTTGTCAGCCATGGTCGCCCCTTACTCCCCTTGGAATCTTTCTTCCTCTTAGGAATGAACTGATCCTGCACCTTCTGTATTATTCCCAGAAACACCTGCCATTGTTGTTCCACTGTTATCCCCGCTAGTGTATCTTTCCAGTCAACTTTGGCCAGCTCCTCCCCCATGGCCCCATAGTCCCCTTTATTCAACTGCAACACTGACACCTCCATCTACCCTTCTCCCTCGCCAATTGTAGATTAAACCTGACCATGTTATGATCACTGCTCCCTCATGGCTCATTAACCATTAACCTCGTTCCTTCATCAAATCCAGTTCATTACATAACACTAAACCCAGAATTGCCTTCTCCCTGGTGGGCTCCAATACAAGCTGCTATAAGAATCCATCACGAGGGCATTCCACAAACTCTCTTTCTTGGGGTCCAGTACCAACCTGATTTTCCCAGTCTACCTGCATGTTGAAATCTCCCATAACAACCGTAGCATTACCTTTACTACATGCTAATTTTAACTCCTGATTCAACTTGCACCCTATATCCAGGCTACTGTTTGGGGGCCTGTAGATTAGTCCCATTAGGGTCTTTTTACCCTTACAATTCCTCAGTTCCATCCATACTGACTCCACATCTCCTGTTTCAATGTCACCCCTTGCAAGGGACTGAATTTCATTCCTCACCAACAGGGCTACCCCACCCCCTCTGCCCACCTGTCTGTCTTTTCGATAGGAGGTATATACACCCTTGAATATTCAGTTCCCAAGCCCTGGCCCTCTTGCAGCCATGTCTCTGTAATTCCCACAACATCATACTTGCCAGTTTCTAACTGAGCCTCAAGCTCGTCCACTTTATTCCTTATACTTCGCGCATTCATATACAACACTTTGACTTCAGTATTCACCTCCCCCCTCGCACCGCTCACAATTGGCCCTGACCTTACCCTGTTGTCCCTTCTCGAGCTTTCCTTCCCATTAATTCGAGAATCTTTTGTAATGTTTCCTGCAGTCACTTCCTCTTCAATTCCATCTTCATATTCCCAATTTGTCAATCCCTCCCCCCCACTATTTAGTTTAAACCCACACGTGTAACCCTAGCAAACCTGCCTGCCAGAATGTCGGTCCCCCTCCAGTTAAGGTGGAACCCGTCCCCTTTGTACAGGTCACCCCTACCCCAGAAGAGATCCCAGTGGTCTATACATCCAAATCCTTGCTCCCTGGATGGAAAAAGTTCAGCGGGACGTGGGTCAAAGCTGGGCAGGTGGGACTGGTGGAGTTGGGACATGTTGGTCAGTATGGGCGAGTTGGGCCGAAGGGTCGCGGCCAGAATTCAAGCCTGTCCAGCCCCTCCACAGATGCTGCCCGACCCGCTGAGTCCCTCCAGCACTTGCTGTTTTGTTCACGGTTCCAGCGCCTGCAGTTCCCTGAAGCTAGTTTAACGGCACAGGCGTGGTGGGCCGAAGGGCCTGAGCTGTGCTGTGACTGTTGGATGCTGTACTGTTGTATGTAGCTCCCACCCCGGTTCCCCGCTGCCCCGGGACCCTCTCCACCCCTCCCCTCCACTCCCTCCCTGCCTCTAACTCCCCTCTCCCTGTCCCACTCTCTCCCTGTCCCACTCTCTCCCACCCTCCTTGTCCCACTCTCTCCCACCCTGTCCCACTCTCTCCCACCCTCCCTGTCCCACTCTCTCCCTGTCCCACCCTGTCCCACTCTCTCCCACCCTGTCCCACTCTCTCCCACCCTGTCCCACTCTCTCCCCGCTCACCCGGTGCCGGCAGCCCGAGCAGCAGCAACATGAGGCCGAGGGCGACGCCCGGCATCTCCGCGGGTCCCGGGACGAACAGACACAGCCACAGACAGAGGATCCTCGCTCCTTCCTTCCTTCCTTCCTTCCTGCTTGTCGGGATCGGCCGCTTCCTGAAGCGTCGCCTCCCTCACCTGTAACTGGGCGGGTCCGGGAGGAGAGGGAGGGAGAGAAGGAGAGAAGGAGGGAGGGAGAGAAGGAGAGAAGGAGGGAGGGAGGGAAGGAGGGAAGGAGGGAGGGAGAGAAGGAGGGAAGGAGGGAGGGAGAGAAGGAGGGAGGGAGGGAGGGAGAGAAGGAGGGAAGGAGGGAAGGAGAGAAGGAGAGAAGGAGGGAGGGAGGGAGGGAGAGAAGGAGGGAAGGAGGGAGGGAGAGAAGGAGAGAAGGAGGGAGGGAGGGAAGGAGGGAAGGAGGGAGGGAGAGAAGGAGGGAAGGAGGGAGGGAGAGAAGGAGAGAAGGAGGGAGGGAGGGAAGGAGGGAAGGAGGGAGGGAGAGAAGGAGGAAGGAGGGAGGGAGAGAGGGAGAGAAGGAGAGAAGGAGGGAGGGAGGGAGGGAGAGAAGGAGGGAAGGAGGGAAGGAGGGAGGGAGAGAAGGAGGGAGGGAGGGAGGGAGAGAAGGAGGGAAGGAGGGAGGGAGAGAAGGAGGGAAGGAGGGAGGGAGAGAAGGAGGGAAGGAGGGAGGGAGAGAAGGAGGGAAGGAGGGAAGGAGAGAAGGAGAGAAGGAGGGAGGGAGGGAGGGAGAGAAGGAGAGAAGGAGGGAAGGAGGGAAGGAGGGAGGGAGAGAAGGAGGGAAGGAGGGAGGGAGAGAAGGAGGGAGGGAGGGAGGGAGAGAAGGAGAGAAGGAGGGAGGGAGAGAAGGAGGGAGGGAGGGAGGGAGAGAAGGAGGGAAGGAGGGAGGGAGAGAAGGAGGGAAGGAGGGAGGGAGAGAAGGAGGGAAGGAGGGAAGGAGAGAAGGAGAGAAGGAGGGAGGGAGGGAGGGAGAGAAGGAGGGAAGGAGGGAGGGAGAGAAGGAGAGAAGGAGGGAGGGAGGGAAGGAGGGAAGGAGGGAGGGAGAGAAGGAGGGAAGGAGGGAGGGAGAGAAGGAGAGAAGGAGGGAGGGAGGGAGGGAGAGAAGGAGGGAGGGAGAGAAGGAGAGAAGGAGGGAGGGAGAGAGGGAGGGAGGGAGAGAAGGAGGGAAGGAGGGAGGGAGAGAAGGAGGGAAGGAGGGAGGGAGAGAAGGAGGGAAGGAGGGAGGGAGAGAGGGAGAGAAGGAGAGAAGGAGGGAAGGAGGGAAGGAGGGAGGGAGAGAAGGAGAGAAGGAGGGAGGGAGAGAGGGAGGGAGGGAGAGAAGGAGGGAAGGAGGGAAGGAGAGAAGGAGGGAGGGAGAGAAGGAGAGAAGGAGGGAGGGAGAGAAGGAGAGAAGGAGGGAGGGAGAGAGGGAGAGAAGGAGGGAGGGAGAGAAGGAGGGAGGGAGAGAAGGAGGGAGGGAGGGAGGAGAGAAGGAGGGAAGGAGGGAGGGAGAGAAGGAGGGAGGGAGAGAAGGAGGGAAGGAGGGAGGGAGAGAGGGAGAGAAGGAGGGAGGGAGAGAAGGAGGGAGGGAGGGAGGGAGAGAAGGAGGGAAGGAGAGAGGGAGAGAAGGAGGGAAGGAGGGAAGGAGAGAAGGAGAGAAGGAGGGAGGGAGGGAGGGAGAGAAGGAGGGAGGGAGGGAGGGAGAGAAGGAGGGAAGGAGGGAAGGAGGGAAGGAGAGAAGGAGAGAAGGAGGGAGGGAGGGAGGGAGAGAAGGAGGGAGGGAGGGAGGGAGAGAAGGAGGGAAGGAGGGAAGGAGAGAAGGAGGGAGGGAGGGAGGGAGGGAGGGAGGGAGAGAAGGAGGGAGGGAGGGAGGGAGAGAAGGAGGGAAGGAGAGAAGGAGAGAAGGAGGGAGGGAGGGAGGGAGAGAAGGAGGGAGGGAGGAGGGAGAGAAGGAGGGAAGGAGGGAAGGAGAGAAGGAGGGAGGGAGAGAAGGAGAGAAGGAGGGAGGGAGAGAAGGAGGGAGGGAGAGAGGGAGAGAAGGAGGGAAGGAGGGAAGGAGAGAAGGAGGGAGGGAGAGGAGAGAAGGAGGGAGGGAGAGAGGGAGAGAAGGAGGGAGGGAGAGAGGGAAGGAGGAGGGAGAGAAGGAGGGAAGGAGGGAGGGAGAGAGGGAGAGAAGGAGGGAGGGAGAGAGGGAGAGAAGGAGGGAGGGAGAGAAGGAGGGAGGGAGAGAGGGAGAGAAGGAGGGAAGGAGGGAAGGAGAGAAGGAGGGAGGGAGAGAAGGAGAGAAGGAGGGAAGGAGGGAAGGAGAGAAGGAGGGAGGGAGAGAAGGAGAGAAGGAGGGAGGGAGAGAGGGAGAGAAGGAGGGAGGGAGAGAAGGAGGGAGGGAGAGAGGGAAGGAGGGAAGGAGGGAGGGAGAGAAGGAGGGAAGGAGGGAGGGAGAGAGGGAGAGAAGGAGGGAGGGAGAGAGGGAGAGAAGGAGGGAGGGAGAGAAGGAGGGAAGGAGGGAGGGAGAGAAGGAGGGAGGGAGGGAGGGAGAGAAGGAGGGAAGGAGGGAGGGAGAGAAGGAGAGAAGGAGGGAGGGAGAGAAGGAGGGAGGGAGGGAGGGAAGGAGGAAGGAGGGAGGGAGAGAAGGAGGGAAGGAGGGAGGGAGAGAAGGAGAGAAGGAGGGAGGGAGAGAGGGAGAGAAGGAGGGAGGGAGAGAAGGAGGGAAGGAGGGAGGGAGAGAAGGAGGGAAGGAGGGAGGGAGAGAAGGAGGGAAGGAGGGAGGGAGAGAAGGAGGGAGGGAGAGAGAGACTCAGAGACACACAGTGTGGAAACAAGCCCTTCAGCGCAACTTGCCCACACCAGCCAACATGTCTCAGCTGCTCTTGTCCCACTTGCCTGATCTTGGTCAATAGAAAATAGGTGCTGGAGTAGGCCATTCGGCCCTTCATTCGAGCCAGCACCACCATTCACTGTGATCACGGCTGATCATCCACAATCAGTACCCCGTTCCTGCCTTCTCCCCATATCCCCTGACTCCGCTATCTTTAAGAGCCCTATCTAGCTCTCTCTTGAAAGTATTCAGAGAAACACAGAAACATAGAAATTAGGTGCAGGAGTAGGCCATTCGGCCCTTCGAGCCTGCACCGCCATTCAATATGATCATGGCTGATCATCCAACTCAGTATCCCGTACCTGCCTTCTCTCCATACCCCCTGATCCCTTTAGCCACAAGGGCCACATCTAACTCCCTCTTAAATATAGCCAATGAACTGGCCTCAACTACCCTCTGTGGCAGAGAGTTCCAGAGACCCACCACTCTCTGTGTGAAAAAAGTCCTTCTCATCTCGGTCCTAAAGGATTTCCCCCTTATCCTTAAGCTGTGACCCCTTGTCCTGGGCCTCCCCAACATCGGGAACAACCTTCCTGCATCTAGCCTGTCCAACCCCTTAAGAAGGTGCAGGTGTGGGCCATTCGGCCCTTCATTCGGCCCAGCACCACCATTCAATGTGCTCACTGATCAATCTGATCATCCCCGTTCCTGCCTTCTCCCCATATCCCCTGACTCCGCTATCTTTAAGAGCCCTATTTAGCTCTCTCTTGAAAGTATCCAGAGAACCGGCCTCCACCGCCCTCCGAGGCAGAGAATTCCACAGACTCACCACTCTCTCTGTGAAACTCTCTCCAGAGATGCTGCCAGTCCCGCTGAGTTACTCCAGCATTTTGCGTCTATCTTCGATTCATCTGCAGTTCCTTCCTACATAAAACTAAAATTTGATTGAGAACTGTAGTTCAACCAATCAGTACCCTGTTCCAGCCTTCTCCCCATATCCCCCTGACTCCGCTATTTGGAGGGGCCATATCCCTCCAAACCCGTCCTATCCATGTACCTGTCTAACTGTTTCTAAAACGATGGGATAGTCCCAGCTTCAACTACCTCCTCTGGCAGCTTGTTCCATGCACCCACCACCCATTGTGTGAAAAAGTTACCCCTCAGATTCCCATTAAATCTTTTCCCCTTCACCTTGAACCTGTGTCCTCTGGCCCTCGATTCTCCTACTCTGAAATATCCATATCATGTATTGTCTTTCCGCTGACTGGTTAGCACGCGACAACAGCTTTTCACTGTACCTCGGTACATGTGGCAACAAACTAACGTGAACTGGGGCAAGGGACTCTGTGCGTCTATCCAATCTATTCCTCTCATGATTTTGTACACCTCTATAAGATCACCCCTCATCCTCCTACACTCCAAGGAATAGAAGCCGAGCCTGCTCAACCTCTCCCTGTAGCTCGCACCCCGAGTCCTTGTAAATCCATGTCAATGTGGGAAAACAAGGTGATATCCTTGTAAATCTCTGCACCCCTTCCAGCTGGAGGAGGGAAGAGAGAGGACGGAGGAGGGGGGAGGGAGGAGTGATATAGACAATAGGTGCAGGAGGAGGCCATTCGGCCCTTCGAGCCAGCACCGCCATTCAATGTGATCACGGCTGATCATCCCCAATCAGTAACCCCGATAAATAGTGGGGAGGAGGGGAGGGGGGAGAGGGGTGAGGTGGGGAGGGGAGAGGGGAGTGGGGTTGGGGGTGGAGGGAGAGGGGGAGTGGGGGGAGAGGGAGGTGAGGGGGAGAGGGTGGAGTGAGGGGAGGGGGGGTGATGTGGGGAGGGGAGAGGGGGGAGTGGGATTGGGGGAGTGGGTGGTAGGGGGAGAGGGAGGTGAGGGTGGAGTGGGGAGGAGGGGAGGGGGTTAGGGTGGAGGAGGGGTGAGGGGGTGGGGAGAAGGGGAGGGAGGTGAGTCTCGGACCTGCTCCTGACCTCCAGCCGCTCTGACTCCACCACCCTACCCTGACACATCTCCCCCCCTGACCTGGACCAATCTGACCCTCCCTGACATCTGACCCACCCCTCTGCTCCAGCCCTTCTGCCCCCAGCCCCCTCCCCCAGCCCACTCCCATGGTGGTGAGACCAAAACCCCACACACATTGGGGTCGAGAACGTTTCTCTCCCACGGCCAATTCCTGCTTCTGTTTCTGCTCTCTGCAGCCTCTCATAGAAACATAGAAATTAGGTGCAGGAGTAGGCCATTCGGCCCTTCAAGCCTGCACCGCCATTCAATATGATCGTGGCTGATCATCCAACTCAGTATCCCGTACCTGCCTTCTCTCCATACCCTCTGATCCCCTTAGCCACAAGTGCCACATCTAACTCCCTCTTAAATATAGCCAATGAAGTGGCCTCAACTACCCTCTGTGGCAGAGAGTTCCAGAGACCCACCACTCTCTGTGTGAAAAAAGTCCTTCTCATCTCGGTCCTAAAGGATTTCCCCCTTATCCTTAAGCTGTGACCCCTTGTCCTGGACCTCCCCAACATCGGGAACAATCTTCCTGCATCTAGCCTGTCCAACCCCTTAAGAATTTTGTAAGTTTCTATAAGATCCCCTCTCAATCTCCTAAATTCTAGAGAGTATAAACCGAGTCTATCCAGTCTTTCTTCATAAGACAGTCCTGACATCCCAGGAATCAGTCTGGTGAACCTTCTCTGCACTCCCTCTATGGCAATAATGTCCTTCCTCAGATTTGGAGACCAGAACTGTACGCTCTCGTTATTTTATAGATTTCTATTGGCTCTCCCTGCAACCTTCAGCATTCCAGAGAGAACACTGTCCAACCTCTGCCTGTAATACACAATAGGTGCAGGAGTAGGCCATTCGGCCCTTCGAATCATTCTGGTGAACCTTCCCTGGACACTTTCCAAAGCCTTAAAGATTTACTTGGATATTACCTGGATAGAGTAGATGTGGAGAGGATGTTTCCACTAGTGGGAGAGTCTAGGATCAGAGGGCACAGAACTCGGAATTAAAGGACGTACCTTTAGAAAGGAGATAAGAAGGAATTTGAGAAAATAATAAGGGGTAAGCCATTTAGAACGGAGATGAGGAAAAACCTTTTTCACCCACAGAGTTGTGAATCTGTGGAATTCTCTGCCTCAGAGGCAGTGGAGGCCAATTCTCTGGATGCTTTCAATAGAGAGCTAGATAGAGCTCTTAAAGATAGCGGAGTCAGGGCATATGGGGAGAAGGCAGGAACGGGGTACTGATTGGGGATGATCAGCCATGATCACAGTGGATAGCGGTTCTGGCTCGAAGGGCCGAATGGCCAACTCCTGCACCTATTGTCTATTGTCTAATTTCTTTAGCCAGAGGGTGGTGACTCTGTGGAATTCATTGCCACAGAAGGTTTTGGAGGCCAAGTCAATGGATATTTTGAAGGCAGATCCTTGACTAGTGTGGGTGTCAGACGTCATGGGGAGATGGCAGGAGAATGGGGTTGAGAGGGAGAGATAGATCAGCCGTGGTGGAGTAGACTCGATGGGCCGAAACGGCCTAATTCTGCTGCTAGACCCTCTGAAGGCCTGAGCTACAGGGAGGTTGTGTAGGCTAGGGCTGTATTCCTTGGAGCACAGGAGGATAAGGTGATTTTACAGGGGTGTACATAATAACGAGAGGTGTTTTCCCAGAGTGCGGGCATCTTATTACATAGTGGGTGCAGGGAACGGGCTGCCAGAGGAGAAACTAGAGCACCATTTAAAATACATTTGGACAGGTACATGGATAGGGGAGGTTTAGACAGATATGGGCCAAACAAGAGGCAGGTGGGACAAGTATGGATGGGGCACGCTGGTTGATTTGGGTAAGATGGGCCGAAGGGCCTGGTTCTGTATTTCTATGACTCTCTGACGATTTTTCCTATAACAGGGCACTGGAACTGCACACAATGCTCCAATTAATATGACTTAACCAAAGTCCTATAACGCGGCAATGTTACTTCCTGACTCTTATACTCAACGCCCCGACCTATCGAAGCAAGCTTTCTTTACTTCACCTCTGTCACCTCTTCAAAAACCTTGTTGAAGTTAGTAGGACACGACCTGCCTTGTACAAACCATGCTGACTGCCCCTAATTAACCCATTCTCTTCCAAACGGAAATCCTACTACTCTACCAACTTTTGCTGCCATTCTCAGGGACTTATGGACTTGGGGCCCAAGGTCCCTCTGTACGTCGGTGCTGCTAATGGTCGTGCCACTACTTGTATATCTTCCCCTGACATCTGACCTCATATTTACTCCGATTAAACGCCAGCTGCCCTTTCTCTGCCCATATCTGTGGCTGATCAACATCCCGCTGCACTCTTTGACAGCCTTCCTCAGTGTCCGTGACCCCAGCAATCTTAACCATACAACAACCATACAACAATTACAGCACGGAAACAGGCCCTCTCGGCCCTTCCAGTCCGTGCAGACCATTTATTTTCCCCTAGTCCCATCTACCTGCACTCAGACCCATACCCCTCCATTCCCTTCCCGTCCATATACCTATCCACTTTACTTTTAAATGTTAAAATCGATCCTGCCTCCACCACTTCTGCTGGAAGCTCATTCCATACAGCCACCACTCTCTGAGTAAAGAAGTTCCCCCTCATGTTACCCCTAAACTTCTGTCCCTTAATTCTCATGTCTTGCCCCCTTGTTTGAATCTTCCCTACCCTCAATGGGAAAAGCTTATCCACGTCAACTCTGTCTATCCCTTTCATCATTTTAAAGACCTCAATCAAGTCCCCCCTAAACCTTCTGCGCTCCAAAGAATAAAGACCTAACTTGTTCAACCTTTCTCTGTAACTTAGTTGCTGGAACCCAGGCAACATTCTAGTAAATCTCCTCTGTACTCTCTCTATTTTGTTGACATCCTTCCTATAATTAGGCGACCAAAAGTGTACACCATACTCCAGAATTGGTCTCACCAATGCCTTGTACAATTTTAACATCACTTCCCTACTCCTATATTCAATGCTCTGATTTATAAAGGCCAGCACACCAAAAGCTTTCTTTACCACCCTATCTACATGCGATTCCACCTTCAGGGAACTATGCACAGTTATTCCTAGATCCCTCTGTTCCACAGCATTCCTCAATTTCCTACCTTGGTGTCATCTGCAAACTTACTAACTAACCCGTCTACGTTTACATCCAAGTGGTCCCGCAGGTATTGCCACTTTCATTTCACTGTGCATCTTGTATATGTATGTGGGAAATAAAGTTGACTTGACCTGAAGTCATTTATACAAATCACAAACAGCAGAGGCCCCAGCTCAGATCTCTGTGGAACTCCACTGGTCACAGATCTCCAGCCTGAAGATTATCCTTCCACTACTATCTGTAAGCCAGCTCTGAATCATACAACCAAGTCACTGATAATCCCATGCACCTTCTGGATCAGCCTACCACATGGGAGTCTTATCAACAGCCTTGCTAAAATCCATGTTGACAACATCCATCCATCACCTCCGTCACCTCTTCAAAAACCTTGGTGAAGTTAGTAGGACACGACCTGCCTTGTACAAACCATGCTGACTTCCCCTAATTAACCCATTCTCTTCCAAACGGAAATCCTATCTCCAAGAATCCTCTCCAATAGTTTCCCCGCCACTGATGTGAGGCTCACTGGCCTGGACTCCCCCAACTTCACTTCATCAATAAAAGAACGACACTCTCCAGTCCTCCGGGTCCTTGCCTGCGGCTAGAGAAGATGCAAAGATCTTTGTTCATCTCCTCTCTTGCCTGTCTCACTAAACTGGGATTATTGCTTCACTTTAGTGCTCAAGACTCCAGTGACCAAGACGAAAGCCTTTCCCTGTTGCCCTGTACACATTATAAAAGATGAAATAGCCGCACATTTGGATAGCAGTAACAGGATCGGTCCAAGTCAGCATGCATTTACGAAGGGGAAATCATGCTTGACTAATCTCCTGGAATGTTTTGAAGATGTAACTAGGAAAATGGACAAGGGATGTAGTGTACCTGGACTTTCAGAAAGCATTTGATAAGGTCCCACATAGGAGACCAGTGGGCAAAATCAGGGCACATGGTATTGGGGGTAGAGTGCTGACATGGATAGAAAATTGGTTAACAGACAGGAAACAAAGAGTAGGGATTAACGGGTCCCTTTCAGAATGGCAGGCAGTGACTAGTGGGGTACCGCAAGGCTCGGTGCTGGGACCGCAGCTATTTACAATATATATTAATGATTTAGATGAAGGGATTAAAAGTAACATTATCAATTTTGCAGATGACACAAAGCTGGGTGGCAGTGTGAACTGTGAGGAGGATTCTATGAGAATGCAGGGTGACTTGGACAGGTTGGGGGAGTGGGAAGATGCATGGCAGATGCAGTTTAATGTGGATAAATGTGAGGTTACCCACTTTGGTGGCAAAAACAGGAAGGCAGATTATTATCTAAATGGTGGTTAGGAAAAGGGGAAGTTCAACGAGATCTGGGTGTCCTTGTACATCAGTCTATGAAAGTAAGCATGCAGGTACAGCAGGCAGTGAAGAAAGCCAATGGCATGTTGGCCTTTATAACAAGAGGAGTTGAGGATAGGAGCAAAGAGGTCCTTCTGCAGTTGTACAGGGCTCTAGTGAGGCCACACAAGGAGTATTGTGTGCAGTTTTAGTCCCCTAATTTGAGGAAGGACATTCTTGCTATTGAGGGAGTGCAGCGTAGGTTTACAAGGTTAATTCCTGGGATGGCGGGACTGTCATATGCTGAGAGAATGGAGCGGCTGGGCTTGTACACTCTGGAGTTTAGAAGGATGAGAGAGAATCTTATTGAAACGTATAAGATTATTAAGAGCTTGGACACGCTAGAGACAGGAAACATGTTCCCGATGTTGGGGGAGTCCAGAACCAGGGGCCACAGTTTAAGAATAAGGGGTAAGCCATTTAGAACGGAGACGAGCAAACACTGTGAGTTGTGTATCTGTGGAATTCTCTACCTCAGAAGGCAGTGAGGGCCAATTCTCTGGAATGCTTTCAAGAGAGAGCTAGATAGGGCTCTTAAAGATAGCGGAGTCAGGGGATAAGGGGAGAAAGCAGGAACGGGGTACTGATTGGGGATGATCAGCCATGATCACAATGAATGGCAGTGCTGGCTCGAATGGCCGACTCCTGCACCTAATGTCTATTGTCTACTGACTCGCACATTCCCCACACTTTCAGTTGATTTAAATGAGGTTGGAAGTTTACGATTCGCTGGAGTTTGTCTGTTTGCAGCAGCAGAGAGATGGGGAGACGGAGGATTACTGCATCATTTGGTTGCTTCATATTTGTTCCCCGACGCCATGACTCAGAGCCGCAGCTGCAGCAAGTCGTTGCCTGCAGGGAAAACATTGTTGTACTTGTTTAAAGCACTGGGGACTTCCAGGAGGAATCTTTGAGGCCTCTGAGGGTTCTTTGTTTGCGCTCTGTATTAATTGATAAGTTTACTCAAAACAGACGCAGGTTCTAAACCCGGGCTGGCTGACACCTGACACAGCTGTGAGCAGTGAACAAGAACGAGGCCATTTGGCCACTTTCACTCGGGATGTGCAGTGGTGGCGTAAGTCAAACTGCTGGAGAAACTCAGCAGGTCAGGCCTCAGTCCCCACTCGATATATCGTCTGTCCATCCATTCCCTCCACAGATGCTGCCTGACCTGCAGAGTTCCTCCGGCATGTTGTGCGTTGCTCATTGGCATGGTGCTGGGTTACAAATGCCTGGCTGCTGGATGTTACAGAGCGAGTGTGTACGTGTCTGTTCAGCTGCACTTCCTCCCAACAACCATCCCTGTCATGTCACGAGCTCTGACTCGAGCCGATCGGATCATAACCAGAGGTAGGTAAAAATGCTGGTGAATTTCTATAGTTCTTAAGATTAAATTGGATCCTGACCCAAAGTTAATAATATTAGGAGTTTCAGACTCAAATCTAATATTTACAGTAAATCAAAGAAATGTTCTTGATTACTGTTTAATAATTGGAAAAAAATTAATATTAAAATTCTGGAAGGGAACATTATCCCCCACAATTAAAATGTGGACAGTGGAAATGTTGGAGACGCTGCATTTGGAGGGAATCAGGTTTGTCCTAATGGACAAATATGAACTTTTTGAACAAATATGGTCTCCATTCACTGACTATATGAAGGGGTAGCTGAGCTCAGCATTGTAACTGGTGGTAGGATTAGATGAGAAGATCTATTCTGAGATTTGTATACACGTCTCTATATGATGAATGAATTGCCTTTATTGTCATTCAGACCTTTCGGTCTGAACGGAATTTCGTGCCTGCAGTCATACATATATAAAAATAACAAAACCACACAATAAACACAAATTTAACATCCACCACAGTGAGTTCACCAAACACCTCCCCACTGTGGTGGGAGGCAAAAGTCTTAGAGTCTCTGTCTTCCTCCCTCCTTATTCTCCCTCTGCGCTGAGGAGATCCAGGCCTCCGATGCTGCCGTCCACCAGGCCCGCGGCCGAGCCTCCGAAACCGGGCCGCCGCTGTCGCCGGAACGCCGGAACACCGCCACAGGGCCCGCCGCCGGAACGCTGGAGCACCGCATCCCCGAAGCCAGGTCGCCGCTGGAGCACCGCAGCCCCGAAAGCCAGGCAGCCGCTGGAGCACCGCAGCGCCACTTATAGATATTGTTATGTGAAATTGTTCCATTCATTGTTAAGATGTATACTTCAAATTTTTTTTTTTAGCATAATAACTGTTTGCTTGTATTATTTTTTAATTTTTATTATTTATATTGTATTTTTTTAAATTTTTATTTTTTTTCTATATAATCATAACTAATATTATTTAATCACACTCTTCATTGATTATACACTTACTCTTTCACCTCTTTACTTTCTTTACTTTCTAAAAAAAAATAAAATAGAAGCTTATATAAATCATTCCGTAATATTTGTATAACTTTTGAAACAAGTTAACTGTGTATTTGAAAAACTGTTATATCATTGGCAATATGTATTGCTTCTGATAAACATATTTTAAATAAAATGCTGGCGAAACTCAGCGGCTGAGGCAGCATCTCTGGAGCGAAGGAAATAGGCGACAGATCACTCACTTCCATAGTTTTACCTCTCTTGACACTACCCTGGTAGAGAATCATTATACTCATGTCTGAGTGTGGCGGATTGCAACCTTCACGTGGTCCACCCTGTTTCGACGAATGCAATCAACCTGCCGTGCACAAACAGAAGATCAAACAGAACTAGTTGTCTTACAACTTTATGGCCCTGTCCCACACTACGAGTTCATTCCTAGAGCTCTCCCGAGTTTAAAAAAAATCAAACTCGTGGTAAACATAGAAACAGAGAAAATTAGGTGCAGGAGTAGGCCATTCGGCCCTTCGAGCCTGCACCGCCATTCAATATGATCATGGCTGATCATCCAACTCAGTATCCCGTACCTGCCTTCTCTCCATACCCCCTGATCCCTTTAGCCACAAGTGCCACATCTAACGCCCTCTTAAATACATCAGAGACCGGCCAGAGCTTCAGCTTCAGCAGCGGCGCTGAATTCCATCGTGGAGCGGGTGATGCCTTACCAGGATCGCCGTGTGGATCTCTGGAGGGTTGGGACTGCCGACTTTAACGCCGTGGAGCTGTTATCTGCGGAGCGTCCAGCCACGGGCGGCGCTGACTCTAACATCGCAGAGGCCTGGGATCTTTCACCGAGGATCGCCAGTGTTGGAGCTGCGTCCAGCTTGGCCTGTGGACTTCGGAAGCCGCCGTTTCTGGTAGGAAGCGGCCGATTCGGAAACTCCAAGCCGCGGAGAGTGTTCTTCCGTTCCGACGCTGGAGTTGCGATCATCCCGGCGAGAGGCCCTGAAACATCGGGCCCCTCTGTGGCAGAGAGTTCCAGAGACCCACCACTCTCTGTGTGAAAACATTTCTTCTCATCTCGGTCCTAAAGGATTTCCCCCTTATCCTTAAGCTGTGACCCCTTGTCCTGGACCTCCCCAACATCGGGAACAATCTTCCTGCATCTAGCCTGTCCAACCCCTTAAGAATCTTGTAAGTTTCTATAAGATCCCCTCTAAATCTCCTAAATTCTAGAGAGTATAAACCGAGTCTATGCAGTCTTTGTTCATAAGACAGTCCTGACATCCCAGGAATCAGTCTGGTGAACCTTCGCTGCACACCCTCTATGGCAATAATGTCCTTCCTCAGATTTGGAGACCAGAACTGTACGCAATACTCCAGGTGTGGCCTCACCAAGATCCTATACAACTGAAGTAGAACCTCCCTGCTCCTATACTCAAATCCTTTTGCTATGAAAGCTAACATACCATTCGCTTTCTTCACTGCCTGCTGTACCTGCATGCCTACTTTCAATGACTGGTGTACCATAACACCCAGGTCGCGCTGCATCTCCCCTTTTCCTAATCGGCCTCCATTTAGATAATAGTCTGTTTTCCTATTTTTGCCACCAAAGTGGATAACCTCACATTTATCCACATTATACTGCATCTGCCAAACATTTGCCCACTCACCCAGCCTATCCAAGTCACCTTGCAGTCTCCTAGCATCCTCCTCACAGCTAACACTGCCCCCCAGCTTAGTGTCATCCGCAAACTTGGAGATATTGCCTTCAAATCCCTCATCCAGATCATTTATGTATATTGTAAATAGCTGGGGTCCCAGCACTGAGCCTTGCGGTACCCCACTAGTCACTGCCTGCCATTGTGAAAACGACCCGTTAACTCCTACTCTTTGCTTCCTGTTTGCCAGCCAGTTCTCTATCCACATCAATACTGAACCCCCAATGCCGTATGCTTTAAGTTTATATACTAATCGAAAGCCTTCTGGAAGTCCAGATACACCACATCCACTGGTTCTCCCCCATTACGAGCCGCTAAGAGACGTCCCCGAGCTCTGACGTACCCGTTACGTTCATTCTCCATGCAGACTGATTCCTGGGATGTCAGGACTTCCATATGAGGAAAGACTGGATAGACTCGGCTTGTACTCGCTGGAATTTAGAAGATTGAGGGGGGATCTTATAGAAACTTACAAAATTCTTAAGGGGTTGGACAAGCTAGATGCTGGAAGATTGTTCCCGATGTTGGGGAAGTCCAGAACAAGGGGTCACAGTCTAAGGATAAGGGGGAATTCCTTTAGGACCGAGATGAGGAAAACATTTTTCACACAGAGAGTGGTGAGTCTCTGGAATTCTCTGCCACAGAAGGTAGTTGAGGCCAGTTCATTGGCTATATTTAAGAGGGCGTTAGATGTGGTCCTTGTGGCTAAAGGGATCAGGGGGTATGGAGAGAAGGCAGGTACGGGATACTGAGTTGGATGATCAGCCATGATCACATTGAATGGCGGTGCAGGCTCGAAGGGCCGAATGGCCTACTCCTGCACCTATTTTTCTATGTTTCTTTGTTTCTATAAGGTGGTCAAAAAGGCTTTTGGCACATTGGCCTTCATCAGTGAATGTATTGAGTATTGAGGTTGGGTGGTCATGTTGCAGTTGTATAAGACGTTGGTGAGATCGCATTTAGAATATTGTGTTCAGTTCTGGGCACCATGTTAAAGGAAAGATGTTGTCAAGCTTGAAAGAGTTCAGAGAAGATGTTGCCAGGACTGGAGGGTGTGAGCTATAGGGAGAGGTTGAGCAGGCTGGGTCTCTATTCCATGGAGGATGAGGGGAGACCTTATGGAGGTGTATAAAATCAGGAGAGGAATAGATAGGGTAGACGCACAGAGTCTCTTCCTAGAGTAGGGGAATCGAGGACCAGAGGACATAGGTTTAAGGTTGAGATGGGAAAATAATTAATATGAACCTGAGAGGTGACTTTTACTCGCAAATCATGGTAGTTGTATGGAATGAGCTGCCAGAGGAGGTAGTAGAGGCACGTCTAACGTTTAAGAAATATTCAGACAGGTACATGGATAGGACAGGTTTGGAGTGATATGGGCCAAATGCAGGCAGGTGGGACTAGTGTAGATGGGACATGTTTGCCGGTGTGGGCAAGTTGGGCCGAAGGGCCTGTTTCCACGTTGTAAGATTCCATGACTAAGAGTCAAGAACCAGAGGATGTAGGTTTAAGGTGACGGGGGAATGTGTTATAAGAAACTACTTTACACAAATTGGAGTAAAACCCCCAGGGACAAGAACGTTCCACCCATCCCGTCACCTCCCGTTAGGGAGTCCACAAGCCCCATTATCCAGCCGGGGGCGGCGGGGATCGGGCGGGAGGAGGGGGTGCCACAGAGGAAGGTTGCTATGGCGACCCCAGAGTCTGTGAGCTCCTCCCCGTCGATAAAGAGAAGGAGGAATCTCTCCAGGGAGGAGGGGAAGGGGGACGAACGGGAATCCTACAGCGGGGGGGGAAGACCCCCGCCCTCTGGTTCAGGCCCCCGGTCACATGTTGTGGAGGGGATTCCGGGGAGGGTGGCGATGGGGGCAAGTACCGTAGGGTGGACAAGGCAGTGGTCTACTCGGTTTGTACGTGTCTCTGGATCGAGGCGGGAGGATTGGTGACGACACTCACAGTGAACAAGGGAGAATACGGCAGATGCACATTTATACTTTTACAGAGGGCATCGAACATACTGGCTGCCAAGTACTGAGACTGACTGCAGCTGCTCTACGCTCTCCTGGACCACTGTCTTCTTGACCCCTGACCACTGTCTCCTTGGCCACTGTCTCCTTGACCACTGTCTCCTTGGCCCCTGTCTCCTTGGCCACTGTCTCCTTGACCCTTGACCACTGTCTCCTTGACCCTTGACCACTGCCTCCTTGACCCTTGACCACTGTCTCCTTGACCCTTGACCACTGTCTCCTTGGCCACTGCCTCCTTGACCCTTGACCACTGCCTCCTTGACCCTTGACCACTGTCTCCTTGACCCTTGACCACTGTCTCCTTGACCACTGTCTCCTTGACCCTTGACCACTGTCTCCTTGACCCTTGACCACTGTCTCCTTGACCACTGTCTCCTTGACCCTTGACCACTATCTCCTTGACCCTTGACCACTGCCTCCTTGACCCTTGACCACTGTCTCCTTGACCCTTGAGCACTGTCTCCTTGACCACTGTCTCCTTGACTCTTGACCACTGCCTCCTTGACCCTTGACCAATGTCTCCTTGACACTGCCTCCTAGACCCTTGACCACTGTCTCCTTGGCCACTCTCCTTGACCCTTGACCACTGTCTCCTTGACCCTTGACCACCGTCTCCTTGACCCTTGACCACTGCCTCCTTGACCATTGACCACTGTCTCCTTGACCCTTGACCACTGTCTCCTTGACCCTTGACCACTGTATCCTTGATCCTTGACCACTGCCTCCTTGATCCTTGACCACTGTCTCCTTGACCCTTGACCACTGTCTCCTTGGCCACTGTCTCCTTGACCCTTGGCCACTGTCTCCTTGATTCTTGACCACTGCCTCCTTGACCCTTGACCACTGTCTCCTTGGCCACTGTCTCCATGACCCTTGACCACTGTCTCCTTGACCCTTGACCACTGCCTCCTTGATCACTGTCTCCTTGACCCTTGACCACTGCCTCCTTGACCCTTGACCACTGCCTCCTTGACCCTTGACCACTGCCTCCTTGACCCTTGACCACTGCCACCTTGACCCTTGGCCACTGTCTCCTTGATCCTTGACCACTGCCTCCTTGACCCTTGACCACTGTCTCCTTGACCCTTGACCACTGTCTCCTTGACCACTGTCTCCTTGACCCTTGACCACTGCCTCCTTGACCACTGCCTCCTTGACCCTTGACCACTGCCTCCTTGACCCTTGAACACTGTCTCCTTGACCCTTGACCACTGTCTCCTTGACCACTGTCTCCTTGACCACTGTCTCCTTGACCCTTGACCACTGTCTCCTTGACCACTGTCTCGACCCTTGACCACTGTCTCCTTGACCCTTGACCACTACCTCCTTGACCCTTGACCACTGTCTCCTCGGCCACTCTGTCCGCACAACCAGCTGCCAAACAAGGAAATGCATCCACTTTAAAATTAAACAACTATTTCTGTAAGTTCTTTTAAATATAGTTTTAAATTGCAATGATATAAACAAATTACCTTTAGCTAGGATACCTGCAGGAACGAGTTAGTTAGAAGTCAGGTGACACCAAATATGCTTTTGCGTTTGAGCAGCCCACTGGATGTTTTCAAGAAAGAGTTAGATTTAGCTCTTAGGGCTAATGGAATCAAGGGATATGGGGAGAAAACAGGAACGGGGTACTGATTGTGGATGATCAGCCATGTTTTCCATGTTCCTATAGTGGTGCAGAAAATCATGAAGGGAACAGGGCGAATGCACAGAATCTTTTCCAGCACTCTGTGAAACGTCACCTATCCATGTTCTCCACAGATGCTGCCTGACCCGCTGAGTTACTCCAGCACTCTGTGAAACGTCACCTATCCATGTTCTCCACAGATGCTGCCTGACCCGCTGAGTTACTCCAGCACTCTGTGAAACGTCACCTATCCATGTTCTCCACAGATGCTGCCTGACCCGCTGAGTTACTCCAGCACTCTGTGTCTTTTGTAAACCAGCAGTTTCAGTCCCTTGTGTGTCCTTCCTGTTGAAAGTCATACATGTATCCGCTCTGAGTGGATCCCCTGTGTGTGTAAAAGTTGCACAAGTTTTATCTTAAATCTCTCTCCTCTTCCCTTAAGCAAGGTAGTGTGTGTGTCGTAATAACTAGCATCCACTCACACTGACGCAACAGAGGGGGTGGGAGATTGCGACCTTCACGTGGTCCGCCCTGTTTCGACGAATGCAATCAACCTGGGGTGCACAATCAAATAAGATCAAATAGAACAAGTTGTCCGACAACTTTAGGCTGTACACGCCATACGCAAGAAGAAGACGTGTTTACAGAGGATGGTCACATCAGAAGTAACTCCAGTCTCCCATACAGCCTTGACCCACGGTAGTTTAATGGCCATCGCCACAGGACAACAGCAGATGCCATCTCCCTGGCACTGGGACCCTCCTCTCTGGAACCCCTGGCACTGGGACCCTCCTCTCTGGAACCCCTGGCACTGGGACCCTCCTCTCTGGAACCCGTGCATTGGGACCCTCCTCTCTGGAACCCCTGGCACTGGGGCCCTCCTCTCTGGAACCCCTGCCACTGGGACCCTCCTCTCTGGAACCCCTGCCACTGGGACCCTCCTCTCTGGAGCCCGTGGCACCGGGACCCTCCACTCTGGAAACCCTCCTCTCTGGGACCCTCCTCTCTGGAACCCCTGGCACTGGGACCCTCCTCTCTGGAACCCCTGACACTGGGACCCTCCTCTCTGGAACCCGTGACACTGGGACCCTCCTCTCTGGAACCCCTGACACTGGGACCCTCCTCTCTGGAACCCCTGACACTGGGACCCTCCTCTCTGGAACCCCTGACACTGGGACCCTCCTCTCTGGAACCCGTGACACTGGGACCCTCCTCTCTGGAACCCCTGACACTGGAACCCTCCTCTCTGGAACCCCTGACACTGGGACCCTCCTCTCTGGAACCCGTGACACTGGGACCCTCCTCTCTGGAACCCGTGACACTGGGACCCTCCTCTCTGGAACCCCTGACACTGGGACCCTCCTCTCTGGAACCCGTGACACTGGGACCCTCCTCTCTGGAACCCCTGACACTGGAACCCTCCTCTCTGGAACCCCTGACACTGGGACCCTCCTCTCTGGAACCCGTGGCACTGGGACCCTCCTCTCTGTGAGGCCACACCTGGAGTACTGCGTACAGTTTTGGTCTCCAAATCTGAGGAAAGACATCCTTGCCATAGAGGGGGTACAGAGAAGATTCACCAGACTGATTCCTGGGATGTCAGGACTTTCATATGAGGAAAGATTGGATAGACTCGGCTTGTACTCGCTGGAATTTAGAAGATTGAGGGGGGATCTTATAGAAACCTACAAAATTCTTAAGGGGTTGGACAAGCTAGATGCTGGAAGATTGTTCCCGATGTTGGGGGAGTCCAGAACAAGGGGTCACAGTCTAAGGATAAGGGGGAATTCCTTTAGGACCGAAATGAGGAAAACATTCTTTACACAGAGAGTGGTGAGTCTCTGGAATTCTCTGCCACAGAAGGTAGTTGAGGCCAGTTCATTGGCTATATTTAAGAGGGCGTTAGATGTGGCACTTGTGGCTAAAGGGATCAGGGGGTATGGAGAGAAGGCAGGTACGGGATACTGAGTTGGATGATCAGCCATGATCACATTGAATGGCGGTGCAGGCTCGAAGGGCCGAATGGCCTACTCCTGCACCTATTTTCTATGTTTCTATGTTTCTGGAACCCCTGGCACTGGGACCCTCCTCTTTGGAACACCTAGATAAGGATACCTGCATCAGACTTCTGTCCATTAATGATAGGAGCTGGTGGTGGCCCATCGGTAACCACCATGGCAGGTTGTGCAGTCTCCGGTGAGTTCTGACCTGGCTCACGAGTCCAATTGGTGACCCGCACACTTGAGGGCAGTGAGGGCAGATGAAGGGTATAGAAGCAGGGAGGTTCTACTTCAGTTGTATGGGTCTTGGTGAGACCACACCTGGAGTATTGCGTGCAGTTCTGGTCTCCAAATCTGAAGAAGAACATTATTGCCATAGAGGGAGTGCAGAGAAGGGTCACCAGACTGATTCCTGGGATGTCAGGACTGTCTTATGAATAAAGACTGCATAGACTCGGTTTATACTCTCTAGAATATAGGAGATTGAGAGGGGATCTTATAGAAACTTACAAAATTCTTAAGGGGTTGGACAGGCTGGATGCAGGAAGATTGTTCCCGATGTTGGGGAGGTCCAGGACAAGGGGTCACAGCTTAAGGATAAGGGGTAAATCCTTTAGGACCGAGATGAGAAGGACTTTTTTCACACAGAGAGTGGTGGGTCTCTGGAACTCTCTGCCACAGAGGGTAGTTGAGGCCAGTTCATTGGCTATATTTAAGAGGGAGTTAGATGTGGCCCTTGTGGCTAAGGGGATCAGAGGGTATGGAGAGAAGGCAGGTACAGGATACTGAGTTGGATGATCAGCCATGATCATATTGAATGGCGGTGCAGGCTCGAAGGGCCGAATGGCCTACTCCTGCACCTAATTTCTATGTTTCTATGTTTCTAAGGTCATCGCTGGCGGGGGTGTTCGGGGTGGCAGCCTTCCTCCTCTCCCTGGCTGTGGTAAGTCACTGTATGCGGCGCTCCCCAAAGCTGCTGGCTGCCATTCGCACTGCTGCACGCCAGTGTGTATTGCAGTTGCTTGGGCTCAAGACCACAATAGTGGAGATGGTCCCTGACACAATCTTTGTACCGCTTCCTGGGACACCCACCGTTGCTTTGTCCCCGGGAGAGCACGCTGTAGAAGACCTGTCGAGGCATGAGGGTTTTGATCCATCCTGATGACCTGCCCAGTCCATCGGAGCTGTGCTTTGATGATCATTGCCTCAATTGCTTGTGAAGCTGGATCTGTGCAATACGTCTAGGTCGGGCACTTTGTCCTGCCAGCGAATGGCCATGATGGACTGTAACGAGCGCATGTGGAACTTCTCAAGTTGCCGGATGTGATTCCTATACAAGGGCCACGTTTCACAGCCATAGAGCAGGCTGGAAAGCACAACTGCTTTGTAGACTTTGGGTTCAGTTGACAGCTTGATGTTGTAATGGTACAACACTTGTGTACGCTGTCATCCAAGTGCTTGACTGGCCTTGCTGATTCTCGTTGGGATGTCCTTGTCTAGGGAGCCATCAGATGATATGACACTTCCCAAGTATTTGAAGGAGTCAACGGCTTTCAGCTGTGAGCTGTCAATATGCACTCTTGGGGGCGGTGCTGCAGAGTCTGGAGCCGGCTGGTGGATGTCTTCTGTCACAATTGCTAAGGCTGATTGTGAGACCACAAGCCTGTGCTGCTTCCGCAAGTTGGTGACAATGAGCTGGAGGTCAGACTCCTCGTGAGCTGAGAGGATTCTCCCGACCCCAGAGCACCATCACCCGGCAAGGGATTTTATTAAAGACTTTACAAAAATCTATATTATCTCCTGACAGATCTCATAGTCATGAAGTAATAGAGTGTGGTGACAGGCTCTTTGACCTGACTTGCCCCACACCGACCAACATGTCTCATCTACTCTAGCCCCGCCTGTCTGTGTTTGGCCCATATCCCTCAAAACCTGTCCTGTCCATGTACATGTCCAAATGTTTCTTAAACATTGCGATAGACCCGGCCTCAACTACATCCTCCGGCAGCTCGTTCCATACACCCACCTCCCTTTGTGTGAAAATGTTACCCCTCAGGTTCCAATTAAATCTTTCCCCATCATCTTAAACGTCTGGTTCTCGATTCCCCTACTGGGCGAGAGACCCTGCTAGAGAGCTCATTGCATTGCGACGCCGTGCATGGTGTGGTTTCGTTTAGTGGGCGGCATGTTGGCACAGCAGTAGAGTCCTTTCCTTGCAGCGGCAGCGATCCAGGTTCCATCCTGACTAAGGGTGCACACAAATAGCAGGAGTAACTCAGCGGGTGAGGCAGCATCTCCAGAGAGAAGGAATGGGTGACGTTTCGGTTCGAGACCCTTCCTCAGACTGACACAGTTTGTACATTCTCCCCGTGACCTCATGGGCTTTCTATGGGAGCCCCGGCCTCCTCCCACACTCCAACAACGTACGAGTTTGTAGGCTAATTGGCTTCGGTAAAAAGTATAAATTGTCCCTGGTGTGTGTGGGATATGTTAATGTGCGGGCATCGCTGGTCCGCGCGGAGTCAGTGGGCCGAAGTGCCTGTTTCCCCACCGTATCCCTAAACTAAACTAAAGATCCAGCACGGAAATAGGACAGCACCCGTAGCCCGGATCTCATGAGGAAGGAAATGTCCAGACTCCAGGTTTGGCTTTCCACAGATCGCTGCCTGTAGTTCAGCTTAAATAGCGATTTGAGAGAGGACAACCAGTAACTGCGTCACAGCTTGGTTTGGGAACAGCTCCATCCAAGAACACAAGAAATTGCAGCGAATTGGGGACGCAGCCCAGACCATCACACAACACAGACCATCACCTCGTTTCCCTGATCCCTGACCAGTCTGAAGAAGGGTCTCGACCCGAAACGTCGCCTATCTCCTTCGCTCCTTAGATGCTGCTGCACCCGCTGAGTTTCTCCAGCTTTTTGTGTAACCCTCGATTCTCCAGCATCTGCAGTTCCTTCTTTAACACAAACCAACCTCCCTTCCTTTGACTCCATTGATACCAACCACAATCAGGCAGCAGTCCTGAACTACTATCGGAAGATCCTTGATCGCACTTCACTGGCTGTACCTTGCACTAAACGTTATTCCCTTATCATGTAACTGAACACTGCGAATGGCTCGATTGTAATCGTGTACACAGAGAGTGGTGAGTCTGTGGAATTCTCTGCCTCAGAGGTCGGTGGAGGCCGGTTCTCTGGATGCTTTCAAGAGAGAGTTAGATAGGGCTCTTAAAAATAGCGGAGTCAGGGTATATGGGGAGAAGGCAGGAACGGGGTACTGATTGTGGATGATCAGCCATGATCACATTGAATGGCGGTGCTGGCTCGAAGGGCAGAATGGCCTCCAACTGCACCTATTGTCTATTGTCTATTGTGTATTGTTGGTCTACTCAATCTAGTCAGGATTTTATACACCTCAATAAGATCACAACTCACCCTCCTCTGCTCCAAGGAATAATGTCCCACCCTGCTCAACCTGTCCCTATAGCTCAGGCCTTTGAGTCCTGACAACATCCTCATCAATACTCTCTGCACCCCTTCCAGCTTGACAACATCTTTCCTATAACATGGTGCCCAGAACTGAACACTATATTCCAAATGCAGTAAAATGTGTAGGAAGGAACTGCAGATGCTGGTTTACACCAAAGATAGAAAATGCTGGAGTAACTTTGCAGGACAGGCAGCGTCTCTGGAGAGAATGGGTAACTTTTTGGGTCAAGACCCTTCTTCAGACTGAGTATGGGGAGAGAGAGACTCTAAATGCAGCCTCAGCAATCTTAATGAAGTTCGTAAGACATGTCAGGGGTTATGGGGAGAAGGCAGAAGAGTGGGTTAAGAGGGGAAGATAGGTCAGCCATGCATGATTAAATGGGGTAGTAGACAGGGCCGGATTTAGATGAAGAGAGCCCCCCCCCCCCTCCCAATCCCCCACCCCAACGACTAGAGGACCATGACTACCCGACAATGACGGTGTGACACTTTTAGATCCTACAGTATGTTGTCATTAAACTGTTGGTTTTAAAATACATATTGGATTCACCGCGGAGCGGGCGATGCCTTACCTGGATCGCCGTTTGAAGCTCTGGAGTGTTGGGCCTGCTGCTTCAACATCATGGAGCTGTGGTTTGTAGAGCTCCCAGCCTCGGGCCGTTCTGATTTCAACATCGCGGAGCCCTGGGATCCCTTTGCCGAGGGCCGCCAGCGTGAATCTCCGCCCAGCTCAGCCTGTGGACTTTGGGAGCCGCGGTCTCCAGTGGGAAGTGGCCGATTCGGAAGTCCAAGCCGCTGAGAATGTTGTCCCGTTCCGACATCGGATGGTGACCCCCAATGTCATTGTACCAATTGGTGCATGTAACAATAAGTGTCTCTTGAATTGAATGTGGAATATTAAGAAATAAAGAAACTGCAAATACACTAAGAGCAAAAATGTTTTTTTCTCGTCATCTTCATAGCAAAATCATCCAGAAGTTCACTAAGATCTGTTTGTCTAAGTTTGTCACTCTCAATGCACAGACTGCTCATTGCAGACAACCTCTCTTGAGACATTGTGGACCTGAATTCATTTTTAATTCTTTTGAGTCTTGAAAAAGACCTCTCTCCCGAGCAGTTGGTGACCATTAATCTAAGAAACAGCCGCAAGATTGCTTCCACATTAGGGAAGGCCAACTGAATTGTATATTATTTGATAACGGTCTGTATGAGACAGAGAGTGCTCTTCTGCATGCCTATGGCTTTGTCTCACGTACGAGTGAAAGTGCAAAAAGTTCATCAGTAAGTTTCAGGTCAACATCTTCTGGGTATGCTTCCATCAACACCTTGCTGAATTTCTTGCTCAGATGCGGTCAGATTAGCAAGAAAGGAAAACTGTTGTGCAACTTCACTGTACACAGTACCTCTTCTTTTTAAATTGGTTTCAAGTGCATCTAGTATAGGAATAAAGGATTTTATCCTAAACTTATCTATTGAGGAGAGTTTATCTAAAGCATTAGGACCAGGTGCACCTCCATCATTTCCTTACCATTTCCTTAAAGAGTAAGGGAATGATGGAAGTGCATTTCCTGTCTCCCTGTGACAGTTCTGTAGTTAACATCTGGCAAGGTGGCCTTTGCTTGTTGCTCAAGCTCATCCAAATCTTCTCTAATTTTGCACACAAAATCCTGAAGTGATAAAGTGTTAAAGAAGGAACTGCAGATGCTGGAGAATCGAGGGTTACACAAAAAGCTGGAGAAACTCAGCGGGTGCAGCAGCATCTAAGGAGCGAAGGAGATAGGCGACGTTTCGGGTCGAGACCCTTCTTCAGACTGGTCAGGGGGCAGGGAAACGAGAGATATAGACGGTGATGTGGAGAGATAAAGAACAATGAATGAAAGATATGCAAAAAAGTATCGATGATAAAGGAAACAGGCCATTGTAAGCTGTTTGTAGTGTGAAAATGATAAGCTAGTACGACTTGGGTGGGGGAGATAGAGAGAGAAGGAATGCCAGGGCCCGAGGGCTGAGGGAGAGGTGGGAAGGGGAGGAGGCAGCCTGGGTTAACAGAATTGAGAAAATTCAATGTTTAAGCCCAGAGGATGCAGACTCCCCAAGCGGAATATGAGGTGCTGTTCCTCCAACTTGCGGTGTTGCTCACTCTGGCCGTGGAGGAGGCCCAGGACCGAGAGGTCGGATATGGAATGGGAGGGGGAGTTGAAGTGCTGAGCCACCGAACTGTGCAAACTTGCACAAGTACTCAATAACACTTTGGATTTCTGAATGGCTTTGTTGACCTTGTGGACATGACCTAGCAGACGGGTCCAGAAATGCAGCATGAACACAAATTCCAGTTCTTCCGTTTTCTGCAAAAGATTGTTAGCTTGCAGCCTGGTATCACCCTTCACATTAACATCACAGTACAAATGACTGAGGGCATCAGTGATGGCGCTGTAACTTTCCAAAATAGCTTCTGTGGCTTTTGCATGTGTCTCCCATCTAGTGTCTGACAAATGTTTAGGCACTTTTGACTGAGGTTGCAAAAATGATTTTAGAACTGCCCATCTCTTTGTGGATAATGAAAAGAAGGTATACATTTCATTGATAATTCCAAAACAGTCCACTGCATCAAGGCAGCAATCAACAGCCGAATGGTTCACCAAATTTAATGAGTGAGCAGCGCATGGAATAAATACTTATCAGCCATGTTGGCAGCATTGTCATAAGACTGCCCTCGGAAGAAGAGCTCCAAATCGCGGTGGGCACAGAACTCATTGAGGTGGGGACGGAGGGGGACAAAGGTGAGGCCTCTGCTATGGACCGTTTGGTGTCGGAGAGGGGGAGGTCAGGGGGGGATGGTGAACACACGGCAGGGATGGAGGTTGGGGCCAGAGGAAGGCAGATAGATGAGTGGACTGAGGCCGAGGCGATGTCTGGTGGGGGCTGGTGGGTGGTCAGGGGGTAGGGGGGGTATGAAGACTGTAGTGTGGGTGGGGAAGAACTGGGTCACATGGTTTGAGGGGAATGGGGAAGACCCTGTGGAACAGCCACTGAGGTTACCAGGGTTGGGGGGACTAGCACTAGGACCCAGTGCAGTCAAACTCAGGGGAGTTGGAGTCTGCAGCGTGGAAATTTCAGGCTCGGTGCTGAGTCCAGGCTGCAGGTTAGGCGACGGCTGCAGGCTGCTGGAAGGCGGTGGTGTGGCGAGGGTCACCGGGCAAAGTGTGGGAGGTCCCGGTGGGCGGGAAACCAGCCCCATCAGAGACTGTGAGCAGGGATAACTATAGAAAGGACCATTCCGCCTATCGTAGCGGGTGGCTGCTCGTTCCCACCCACCCTTTAACCCGCCCGGAGCCTTATCTCTTCTAGCTTTGAAGCAGGCAGGTCGGGCACAGTTGGAGCTGGTTCTGACATTGTTAAACTCCACACCGACTCGAACACTCCTGTTGAAAGGACAAGGCTCAGAAAATACGGATATGTCAAACGTTTTATACACCTTGGGTACACAAAAGGCTGGAGAAACTCAGCGGGTGCAGCAGCATCTAAGGAGCGAAGGAGATAGGCGACGTTTCGGGCCGAAACCCTTCTTAGTGGAGCGGGCCGAGGCCCCCCTGGATCTCGAGGCCCTAAACTTAAACTTGTCTAGTGTATATGTAAATCCGGCCCAGGTAGCGGACTTGATGGGCCAAATGGCCTCTTTCTGCTATCAGTTATGAACCTGTGACTAATGAGCCCATTCCAAATAGGAGTAAATCTTACTCTGAAGAATGTCGCCAATAGCTCCCCTCACATTGCTGGGAGTTATGGTGAGGGTGAGGGCTGGGCCGGGGGCGGTGGGTGGGTGGGTGGGCCGGGGGCGGTGGGTGGGTGGGCCGGGGGCGGTGGGTGGGTGGGTGGGTGGGTGGGTGGGTGGGTGGGTGGGTGGGTGGGTGGGTGGGTGGGTGGGCCGGGGGCGGTGGGTGGGTGGGCGTGAGGCATTGGGGGGATCAGGGCCAGAGGTGGGAGTGGAGTGGGGGTGGGGGAGGGGCGGGGCCGTGGAGTGGGGGAGGGGCCAGTGTGAGGGGCGGGGCCGTGGAGTGGGGGGCGGGGCCGGGTGTGAGGGGCGGGGCCGGGTGTGAGGGGCGGGGCCGAGTGAGGGGCGGGGCCGAGTGGGGGGCGGGGCCGGGTGTGAGGGGCGGGGCCGGGTGTGAGGGGCGGGGCCAGTGTGAGGGGCGGGGCCGTGGAGTGGGGGGCGGGGCCGGGTGTGAGGGGCGGGGCCGGGTGTGAGGGGCGGGGCCGGGTGTGTGAGGGGCGGGGCCGGGTGTGTGAGGGGCGGGGCCGAGTGTGAGGGGCGGGGCCGGGTGTGTGAGGGGCGGGGCCGGGTGTGAGGGGCGGGGCCGAGTGTGAGGGGCGGGACCGAGTGGGGCGTGTCCGGGTGTGAGGGGAGGGGCCGAGTGAGGGGCGGGGCCGAGTGTAAGGGGCGGGGACGGGTGTGTGAGGGGCGGGGCCGGGTGTGTGAGGGGCGGGGCCGGGTGTGAGGGGCGGGGCCGCGTGTGTGAGGGGCGGGGCCGGGTGTGTGAGGGGCGGGGGCGAGTGTGAGGGGCGGGACCGAGTGTGAGGGGCGTGTCCGGGTGTGAGGGGCGTGTCCGGGTGTGAGGGGAGGGGCCGAGTGAGGGGCGGGGCCGAGTGTGAGGGGCGGGGCCAGTGTGAGGGGCGGGGCCGTGGAGTGGGGGAGGGGCCAGTGTGAGGGGCGGGGCCGGGTGTGAGGGGCGGGGCCGGGTGTGAGGGGCGGGGCCGAGTGTGAGGGGCGGGGCGAGTGTGTGGGGGCGGGGCCAATATGACGGCGGGGCCGGGTGTGAGGGGCGTGTCCGGGTGTGAGGGGCGGGGCCGGGTGTGTGAGGGGCGGGGCCGGGTGTGAGGGGCGGGGCCGGGTGTGAGGGGCGGGGCCGAGTGTGAGGGGCGGGGCGAGTGTGTGGGGGCGGGGCCAATATGACGGCGTGTCCGGGTGTGAGGGGCGTGTCCGGGTGTGAGGGGCGTGTCCGGGTGTGAGGGGCGTGTCCGGGTGTGAGGGGCGTGTCCGGGGTGTGAGGGGCGGGCGGGCGGGGCCGAGTGAGGGGCGGGGCCGAGTGTAAGGGGCGGGGACGGGTGTGTGAGGGGCGTGTCCGGGTGTGAGGGGCGGGGCCGGGTGTGTGAGGGGCGGGGGCGAGTGTGAGGGGCGGGACCGAGTGGGGCGTGTCCGGGTGTGAGGGGCGTGTCCGGGTGTGAGGGGCGGGGCCGGGTGTGAGGGGCGTGTCCGGGTGTGTGGGGCGGGGCCGGGTGTGAGGGGCGGGGCCGGGTGTGTGAGGGGCGGGGCCGAGTGGGGCGGGCGGGCGGCCGCCGGGCTGCGGGGGCGGGGGTCTGGGGCCTGGGCCGGACCGGGACCGGGACCGGGGCCGCGGGTGCGGGTCGGGGCGGCGGGATGGGAGCGAGCAGCGGCAAGGAGTGCGGCAGCGACGGTGAGTGGAGCCGGGGGCGGGGGCCGGGGGCTGCGGTAGACGGGGCCCGGGTGCCGGGGGCTGGGCCGGGGGTCGGGGTTGAGGCCCGGCCGGGGATCAGGGCCCGGGGGCTGTGGTAGACGGGGGGCCGGGGACTGGGCTGCAGGACCGGGGTGAGGGTTGGGCCCGGGCCCCGGGGTCTGCTCCGCTCGGCCTGGCCTGGCCTGGCCTGCGCCCGCCTCCCACCCCATCCCCGCCCTTCCCCGGCCCGCCCGCCGGCCTGACCTACCGGGTCGGGCAGGAGACACAAGAGGGCGAGGTGGCCGCTTCACTCTCCGCCGGCCCTTCCCTCAGTGTGGGTGGGGAAGGGGGCTAGCAGGGGCCGGGTGGGCCGAAGGGCCGGACTAAAACTGCTTTAAGAATAAAGGGTCGGCCGTTTAGGGCTGAGGTCAGGAACAACTTCCCCACCCAGAGAGTTGTGAATGGTGGAATTCTCTGCCACAGATGCATTGGAGGCCGGTTCACTGGATGTATTCAAGAATGATTTAGATTTATCTCTTAGGGTTAACGGGGTTAGGGGATATGGAGAAAAAGCGGGTACGGGGCACTGATTGTGGATGATCAGCTGCAAACACATTGAATGGCGGTGCTGGCTCGAAGGGCTGAATGGCCTCCTACTGCACCATTTGTTCATGTTTTCATTTTTCCGTGTTTCCTCGCCTGCAACTCCCGCAGTGTCTTGTGTGTCCTGTGCACTCGTCAGACTAATCCCATTCACCAGCCCCTGGTTAGTGATGGCCACTGGGATCGAGCTACCGTGAAAAACTTTTGTTTGCTTGCCACTCATCCGCCTGTGCTCCAAGGAATAAAGTCCTAGCCTGCTCGACCTCTCCCTGTAGCTCAGTCCTTCGAGCCCTGGCAACGTCCTCGATCAGACTGCGACTCTATTCCTTGGAACACAGGAGAAAGAAGGGTGATCTTATAGAGGTGTATAAAATCATGAGAGGAATCGATCAGGGAGTCTCTTGCCCAGAGTAAGGGAATCGAGAATCAGAGGACATAGGTTTAAGGTGCGGGGGGAAAGATTTAATGGGAATCTGAGGGGCACCATTTTCACACAAAGGGTGGTGGGTGTATGGAACAAGCTGCCAGAGGAGGTAGTCCAGGCTGGGACTAATGCAACATTTAAGAAACAATTGAACAGGTACAGAAACATAGAAAATATGTGCATATGTCATTCCTACATGTGTTTCCTCATCTGAGTCCTAAATGTCCTACCCATTATACTTAGACTGTGACCCCTGGCTCTGGACTCCCCCAACATCGGGAACATTTATCCTGCATCTGGCCAGTCGAATCCATTAAGAATATTAAATGTTTCTTTAACTATAACATCCCCTCTCATCCTTCTAAATTCCAGTGATTATAGAAACATAGAAATTAGGTGCAGGAGTAGGCCATTCGGCCCTTCGAGCCAAATCTGGAGTATAGTGTACAATTTTGGTCGCCCAATTATAGGAAGGATGTCAACAAAATAGAGAGGGTACAGAGGAGAATGTTGCCTGGGTTTCAACAGCTAAGTTACAGAGATAGGTTGAATAAGTTAGGTCTTTATTCTCTGGAGCGCAGAAGGTTAAGGGGGGACTTGATAGAGGTCTTTAAAATGATGAGAGGGATAGACAGAGTTGATGTGGACAAGCTTTTCCCTTTGAGAATAGGGAAGATTCAAACAAGAGGACATGACTTTAGAATAAAGGGACAGAGGTTTAGGGGTAACATGAGGGGGATCTTCTTTACTCAGAGAGTGGTAGCGGTGTGGAATGAGCTTCCAGTGGAAGTGGTGGTGGCAGGTTCGTTGGTATCATTTAAAAATATATTGGATAGGCATATGGATGAGAAGGTTATGGAAGGTTATGGTATGAGTGCAGGCAGGTGGGATTAAGGGAAAAAAGTTGTTCGGCACGGGCTTGAAGGGCCGAGATGGCCTGTTTCCGTGCTGTAATTGTTATATGGTTATAAGTGGTCCAGAGTCTATAGAACATTGGAAAATTATCACCAATGCATCCACGATTTCTACGGCCATCTCCTTGAGTATTTTGGGATGCAAACCATCAGGCCCTGGGGATTTATCTGCCTTCAGTCCCAACAGTTTACCTAACACCACTTCATGACCAATGTGAATTTCATTCAGCTCCTCCGTCACGCTAGATCTTCAGTCCCCCAGTATTTCTGGACAGGTTTAGAGGGTTATGGGCCAAACGCAGGCAGATGGGACTGATGTAGCTGGGACATGTTGGTACGTGTGGGCAAGTTGGGCTGAAAGACCCGCATCCACGCTTTTAGACTCTCTGCAGTCTCTACTGACTTCATCCATTTCATCACCAATTTCCATCATGCACTCAAATTCACCATTTCTGACATCTCCATACCATTTCTAGACCTCACTATCTCCATCGCAGGTAACAGACTACTGTCCAACATCTACTACAAACCCACTGACTCCCTTGGCTATCTGGACTACACTTCATCCCACCCTGCTTCCTGTAAAGACTCTATCCCCTACTCCCAATTCCTCCATCAACGTCGCATCTGCTCCCAGGATGAGGTTTTCCATACCAGGGCATCGTAGATGTCCTTTTTCTTTAGGGAACGGGGGATCCCCTCTTCGACTAAAAATGAGGCTCTCACCAGGGTCTCTTCTATATCCCATAGCTCCGCTCTCACTCCCCAACCCCCCGCTCGTAACAAGGACAGAGTCCCCCTTGTCCTCACCTTCCACCTTATCAGCCGTCGTATACAACATAGAATCCTCCGACATTTTCGCCACCTCCAACGGGATCCCACCACTGGCCACATCTTCCCATCTCCACCCCTTTCTCCTTTCCGCAGAGACCGCTCCCTCCGTAACTCCCTGTTCAATTCGACCCTTCCCGCCCCCTCTCCAGGCACTTTTCCTTGCAGCCGCAGGAAATGCTACACTTGTCGCTTTTCCTTCCCCCTCGACTCCATCCAAGGACCCAAGCAGTCTTTCCAGGTGAGGTAGAGGTTCACCTGCACCTCCTCCAACCTCATCTACTGTATCCGCTGCTCCAGGTGTCAACTTCTCTACATCGGTGAGACTAAGTGCAGACTTAGTAATCGCTTCGCCCAACACCTCCGCTCAGTTCGTATTAACCAACCTGATCTCCCGGTGGCTCAGCACTTTAACTCCCCCTCCCATTCCAAATCCGACCTTTCTGTCCTGGGCCTCCTCCATGGCCAGAGTGAGGCCCACCGCAAATTGGAGGAGCAGCACCTCATATTTTGCTTGGGTAGTTTACACCCCAGCGGTGTGAACATTGACTTCTCCAATTTCAGGTAGTCCCTGCTTTCTCCTTCTTTCCCCTCCCCTTCCCAGCTCTCCCACAGCCCACTGTCTCCGCCTCTCCCTTTCATTTTCCACCCTCCCGAACATCAGTCTGAAGAAGGGTCTCGACCCGAAATGTCGCCTATTTCTTCTCCCCATAGATGCTGCCTCACCCCGCTGAGTTTCTCCAACATTTTTGTCTACCTTGGAGGAAAATTGAAGTCAGTTTAGTTTATTGTCACGTGTACCGAGGTACAGTCTAACCAGTTAGCGGAAAGACAATACATGATTACAATCGCAGTGTCTTCTTTTTTTTGTGTCCATCATCTGTGTTTCAGATGTTGGGCCTGCCTCTTGCACAGTGGACAGCCTTCTCGTTTGCCACCGCTTGATCTTCCAGGCAGCATTGTTCACCAACAAATGGGCATCTTAGTGAGCGTGGCATGGATTGTACAGATGGTCCACATTCACATTCTGTGACTGCCGCATCTGCATAGCTCCATTGGCTCATGTTATTCTTGCATCGGCCCATCCCTGTACGGAGCCTATTGAGGGACTTCCAGGTCTCCCCGTCGCACCTGTGACCAGGTGGGAGCTGTTCCTTGGTTGGGATTGGCATCTTTACGTGGTGGTGGTTTTCACTGCGTTTCTTTTCCCACAAGGCTAGTCTGGTTGCTTGAAGAGACTGTGACAGTGGCTGGACTGGGTGAAGGAAGCTCTTCCTCCACTTCAGCCGTTTTGGGGCTGGTTGATGGGAGTGACAGGAACTTGCCGACTACGTTCAGTTCTACCGGCAACTGATCTGCGGATTCCTGGTGGAGCAACACCGGCCAAAGCATGCAAGCTATCCCCATCCGTTGGCTTTAGGCAGCCAGTGATACATCTGCAGCTGTCATTAAGGGCGGCATCAACTTTCTTCACATGAGATGATCTCTCCCAAACAGGCCAAGCATGCTCTGCAGCAGAGTAGCACAGCGCAAGAGCAGTTGACCGCAGTGTGGATGCATTCCTGGGAACCAGACTGATTCCTGGGATGGCGGGAGTTTCATATGAAGAAAGACTGGATAGACTCGGCTTATACTCGCTAGAATTTAGAAGATTGAGGGGGGGATCTTATAGAGACTTACAGAATTCTTAAGGGGTTGGACAGGCTAGATGCAGCAAGATTGTTCCCAATGTTGGGGAAGTCCAGAACAAAGGGTCACAGTTTAAGGATGAGGAGGAAGTCTTTTAGGACCGAGATGAGAAAATCATTTTTCACACAGAGAGTGGTGAATCTGTGGAATTCTCTGCCACAGAAGGTAGTTGAGGCCAGTTCATTGGCTATATTTAAGAGGGAGTTAGATGTGGCCCTTGTGGCTAAAGGGATCAGGGGGTATGGAGAGAAGGCAGGTACAGGATACTGAGTTGGATGATCAGCCATGATCATATGGAATGGCGGTGCAGGCTCGAAGGGCCGAATGGCCTACTCCTGCACCTATTGTCTATGTTTCTATGCTTCTATTGGTAACGGGTTTGCCAGCTTGCGTAGGACTTTGCCCTTCACCCTATCGATGTGTTACTTGAAGGACAGGTTTGGGTCCAGAGTGACCCCAAGGTAGACAGGGTAGTTCACAGTATCTTAAAGGAACACCATTCCACGTTACGGACAGCTTCCTCCCAGCTTCACGATTACGAAGGTGGAGCAGGCTAACTTGGGTCTCAGCAGGGTTTGCCTTCAGTTGGTTGTCCTTGTAGTAGTTTGTCAAGTTGACTAAGGGTGATGAGAGGTTAGCCTCTACCTCATCTATGTGAGTGCTCCGGGCTGCTATTCCAAGGTTGTCAGCATAAATGAAGCTTCTCGTCGCTGGTTACACGGGCTGGCCATTAGTGTATACATTGAACAGCACCGGAGCAAGGACGCTGCCCTGAGGTGGGCAGTGGAAAGGTACATGATAAGAGAATAACGTTTAGTGCAAGGTAATGCCAGTACAGTCCGATCAAGGATATCCCGAGGCTCCCCGATGAGGTAGATGATAGTCCAGCACTGATCTCTGGTTGTGGTAGGATGGTTCAGTTCAATTGGCTGTCATAAATCTCCCAATGCTAGAAATCTGAATAACCTGGTCCATGGGACATGAAGCCTCCTCAAAGAGAGAAACAAAATGAATGTTTCAGATCACCAACTTTTCATCAGAACTTTTCACCTGCCGCAGGAGGTAGTTGAGGCCAGTTCATTGGCTATATTTAAGAGGGAGTTAGATGTGGCCCTTGTGGCTAAAGGGATCAGGGGGTATGGAGAGAAGGCAGGTACAGGATACTGAGTTGAATGATCAGCAATGATCATATTGAATGGCAGTGCAGGCTCGAAGGGCCGAATGGCCTACTCCTGCACCTATTGTCTATGTTTCTATGAAGTTGTTGAAATAGAAGACACAGGTTGATGAAACAGAACTGTTCATGAAGAGATATTATTTGGACTCAAGCTGTGATCTGAGTTCTATTGGGACAGGTCTGGGATGGGTGACGTTTGGGGTCGAGACCCTCTTCAGACCAACGCTAACGCCACTCGCACAATGAACCAGTACGTTAGACTGTGTGTGGATCGCGCAGGGACAGGGCATGTCTGTGCGGCAGAGGCAGGTGGGCCCAGTGCTAACTCTGCTCCACCTTTGAACCAGTAGACTGTGGACAGGGCATGCCTGTGCGGTGCAGGCCCAATGCTATCTCTGCTCCACCGTTGGTCCAGTGCTATAGACTGTGGATAGAGTATGGACAGGGCATGTCTGTGCAGCAGAGGCAGGTGGGCCCAGTGCTATCTCTGCTCCCACATTTGCTAGTGCCTGTAATCTGAACCAACAATGTGGAATGAGTTCAAAAGCTTTCTTCCTATTTTAAACATGGAGCACGCCAATGTGTTTCTGACGTTGTGACAGGAATCTGTTTAAAGCCTCTATCATTCGCTCGTGTGTCAGACGGTGGAGCTCGCTGGCAGCTTCTGTCGTCGTCCAACATTTTGACAGAAGTGTCGCCCGACGCGTCACAGAGCGCATCGCGTTGTCGTTTCCGGGGATCGCCACGAGGAGGCTTCTGTCATCATCCCCAAACACACTATGATCTTGCAGCAGATATGAAATCAGACATTAGAATTGCATTTCAGTTCCCGCTGTTGGAATTCCTCCAATTACAGCGTGCTTTAAAACAGGATTAGTTCCGACATCGGGTGCGGACGTCACACAAGTTCTGTCACCCAACAAATGGTGTTTTAGTTGCTGTAGATAGACACAAAGTGCCTGAGTAACTCAGCGGGTCAGGCAGCATCTGTGGAGAACATGGATAGGTGACTCGACAATCTCGCACTCTCACACACATGCAGACACACATGTAGACTCACACACGCATGCAGACACACACGCATGCAGACACACACGTAGACTCACACACACACGCAAACTCACACACACACCCAGACTCACACACACACCCAGACTCACACACACACCCAGACTCACACACACACACACCCAGACTCACACACACACACCCAGACTCACACACACACACCCAGACTCACACACACACACCCAGACTCATACACACACACCAGACTCATACACACACACACCCAGACTCATACACACACACCCAGACTCACACACACACACCCAGACTCACACACACACACCCAGACTCATACACACACACCCAGACTCATACACACACACCCAGACTCACATACACACACCCAGACTCACATACACACACCCAGACTCACACACACACACCCAGACTCACACACACACACCCAGACTCACACACACACACCCAGACCTCACACACACACACCCAGACTCACACACACACACCCAGACTCACACACACACACCCAGACTCACACACACAACCCAGACTCATACACACACACCCAGACTCACACACACACACCCAGACTCACACACACACACCCAGACTCATACACACACACCCAGACTCACACACACACACCCAGACTCACACACACACACACCCAGACTCACACACACACACCCAGACTCACTACACACACACCCAGACTCACACACACACACCAGACTCACACACACACACCCAGACTCACACACACACACCCAGACTCACACACACACACACCCAGACTCACACACACACACCCAGACTCACACACACACACCCAGACTCACACACACACACCCAGACTCACACACACACACCAGACTCATACACACACACCCAGACTCACACACACACACCCAGACTCACACACACACACCCAGACTCACACACACACACCCAGACTCACACACACACACACAGACTCATACACACACACACCCAGACTCACACACACACACCCCAGACTCACACACACACACACCCAGACTCACACACACACCCAGACTACACACACACACCCAGACTCATACACACACACCCAGACCTCATACACACACACCCAGACTCACATACACACACCCAGACTCACATACACACACCCAGACTCACACACACACACCCAGACTCACACACACACACCCAGACTCACACACACACACCCAGACTCACACACACACACCCAGACTCACACACACACACCCAGACTCATACACACACACCCAGACTCACACACACACACCCAGACTCACACACACACACCCAGACTCACACACACACACCCAGACTCATACACACACACCCAGACTCACACACACACACCCAGACTCACACACACACACACCCAGACTCACACACACAACACCCAGACTCACACACACACACCCAGACTCACACACACACACCCAGACTCACACACACACACCCAGACTCACACACACACACCCAGACTCACACACACACACCCAGACTCATACACACACACCCAGACTCACACACACACACCCAGACTCACACACACACACCCAGACTCACACACACACACCCAGACTCACACACACACACACAGACTCATACACACACACACCCAGACTCACACACACACCCAGACTCACACACACACACACCCAGACTCACACACACACACCCAGACTCACACACACACACCCAGACTCACACACACACACCCCAGACTCACACACACACACCCAGACTCACACACACACCCGGACTCACACACACACACACCCAGACTCATACACACACACCAGACTCACACACACACACCCAGACTCACACACACACACCCAGACTCATACACACACCCAGACTCACACACACACACCCAGACTCACACACACACACCCAGACTCACACACACACACCCAGACTCACACACACACACCCAGACCTCACACACACACACCCAGACTCACACACACACACACACAGACTCACACACACACACCCAGACTCACACACACACACCCAGACTCACACACACACACCCAGACTCATACACACACCCAGACTCACACACACACACCCAGACTCACACACACACACCCAGACTCACACACACACACCCAGACTCACACACACACCCAGACTCACACACACACACCCAGACTCATACACACACACCCAGACTCACACACACACACCCAGACTCACACACACACACCCAGACTCACACACACACACCCAGACTCACACACACACACCCAGACTCACACACACACACCCAGACTCACACACACACACCCAGACTCACACACACACACCCAGACTCACACACACACACCCAGACTCATACACACACACACCCAGACTCACACACACACACCCAGACTCACACACACACACCCAGACTCACACACACACACCCAGACTCACACACACACACCCAGACTCACACACACACACCCAGACTCATACACACACACCCAGACTCACACCACACACACCCAGACTCACACACACACACCCAGACTCACACACACACACACACCCAGACTCACACACACACACCAGACTCATACACACACACCCAGACTCACACACACACACCCAGACTCACACACACACTCCCAGACTCATACACACACACCCAGACTCACACACACACCCAGACTCACACACACACCCAGACTCACACACACACACCCAGACTCACACACACACACCCAGACTCACACACACACACCCAGACTCACACACACACACCCAGACTCACACACACACACCCAGACTCACACACACACACACAGACTCACACACACACACCCAGACTCACACACACACACCCAGACTCACACACACACACCCAGACTCACACACACACACCCAGACTCACACACACACACCCAGACTCACACACACACACCCAGACTCACACACACACACCCAGACTCACACACACACACACAGACTCACACACACACACCCAGACACACACACACACCCAGACTCACACACACACACCCAGACTCACACACACACACTCAGACTCACACACACACACCAGACTCACACACACACACCCAGACTCACACACACACACACCCAGACTCACACACACACACCCAGACTCTCATACACACACCCAGACTCACACACACACACCCAGACTCATACACACACCAGACTCACACACACACACCCAGACTCACACACACACACCCAGACTCACACACACACACCCAGACTCATACACACACCCAGACTCATACACACACCCAGACTCACACACACACACCCAGACTCACACACACACACCCAGACTCACACACACACACCCAGACTCACACACACACACCCAGCTCACACACACACACCCAGACTCACACACACACACCCAGACTCACACACACACACCCAGACTCACACACACACACACCCCAGACTCACACACACACACACCCAGACTCACACACACACACACCCAGACTCACACACACACACACCCAGACTCACACACACACACACCCAGACTCACACACACACACCCAGACTCACACACACACACACCCAGACTCACACACACACACACCCAGACTCACACACACACACCAGACTCACACACACACACCCAGACTCACACACACACACCCAGACGCACACACACACACCCAGACTCACACACACACACCCAGACTCACACACACACACCCAGACTCACACACACACCAGACTCACACACACACACCCAGACTCACACACACACACCCAGACTCACACACACACACCCAGACTCACACACACACACCCAGACTCACACACACACACCCAGACTCACACACACACACCCAGACTCACACACACACACCCAGACTCACACACACACACACCCAGACTCACACACACACACCCAGACTCACACACACACACCCAGACTCACACACACACACCCAGACTCACACACACACACCCAGACTCACACACACACACCCAGACTCACACACACACACCCAGACTCACACACACACACCAGACTCACACACACACACCCAGACTCATATACACACACACCCAGACTCACACACACACACCCAGACCACACACACACACCCAGACTCACACACACACACCCAGACTCACACACACACACCCAGACTCACACACACACACCCAGACTCACACACACACACCCAGACTCACACACACACACCCAGACTCACACACACACACCCAGACTCACACACACACACCCAGACTCACACACACACACCCAGACTCACACACACACACCCAGACTCACACACACACACCCAGACTCACACACACACCCAGACTCACACACACACACCCAGACTCACACACACACACCCAGACTCACACACACACACCCAGACTCACACACACACACCCAGACTCACACACACACACCCAGACTCACACACACACACCCAGACTCACACACAGCACACCCAGACTCATACACACACACACCCAGACTCACACACACACACCCAGACTCACACACACACACCCAGACTCACACACACACACCCAGACTCACACACACACACCCAGACTCACACACACACACCCAGACTCATACACACACACCCAGACTCACACACACACACCCAGACTCACACACACACACACCCAGACTCACACACACACACCAGACTCACACACACACACCAGACTCACACACACACACCCAGACTCAACACACCACACCCAGACTCACACACACACACCCAGACTCACACACACACACCCAGACTCACACACACACCCAGACTCACACACACACACCCAGACTCACACACACACACCCAGACTCACACACACACCCCAGACTCACACACACACACCCAGACTCACACACACACACCCAGACTCACACACACACACCCAGACTCACACACACACACCCAGACTCACACACACACACCCAGACTCACACACACACACCCAGACTCACACACACACACCCAGACTCACACACACACACCCAGACTCACACACACACACCCAGACTCACACACACACACCCAGACTCACACACACACACCCAGACTCACACACACACACCCAGACTCACACACACACACCCAGACTCACACACACACACCCAGACTCACACACACACACCCAGACTCACACACACACACCCAGACTCACACAACACACACCCAGACTCACACACACACACCCAGACTCACACACACACACCCAGACTCACACACACACACCCAGACTCACACACACACACCCAGACTCACACACACACACCCAGACTCACACACACACACCAGACTCACACACACACCCTGACTCACACACACACACCCAGACTCACACACACACACCCAGACTCACACACACACACCCAGACTCACACACACACACCCAGACTCACACACACACACCCGACTCACACACACACACCAGACTCACACACACACACCAGACTCACACACACACACCCAGACTCACACACACACACCCAGACTCACACACACACACCCAGACTCACACACACACACCCAGACTCACACACACACACCCAGACTCACACACACACACCCAGACTCACACACACACCCAGACTCACACACCACACACCCAGACTCACACACACACACCCAGACTCACACACACACACCCAGTCACACACACACACCCAGACTCACACACACACACCCAGACTCACACACACACACCCAGACTCACACACACACACCCAGACTCACACACACACACACAGACTCTCACACACACACACCCAGACTCACACACACACACCCAGACTCACACACACACACACAGACTCACACACACACACCCAGACTCACACACACACACACCCAGACTCACACACACACACCCAGACTCACACACACACACCCAGACTCATACACACACCCAGACTCACACACACACCCAGACTCATACACACACCCAGACTCACACACACACACCCAGACTCACACACACACACCCAGACTCACACACACACCCAGACTCACACACACACCCAGACTCATACACACACCCAGACTCATACACACACCCAGACTCACACACACACACCCAGACTCACACACACACACCCAGACTCATACACACACACCCAGACTCACACACACACACCCAGACTCACACACACACACACCCAGACTCACACACACACACACCCAGACTCACACACACACACCCAGACTCACACACACACACCTAGACTCACACACACACACCCAGACTCACACACACACACCCAGACTCATACACACACACCCAGACTCACACACACACACCAGACTCACACACACACACACCCAGACTCACACACACACACACCCAGACTCACACACACACACCCAGACTCACACACAACACACCCAGACTCACACACACACACCCAGACTCACACACACACACCCAGACTCACACACACACACCCAGACTCACACACACACACCCAGACTCACACACACACACCCAGACTCATATACACACACACCCAGACTCACACACACACACCCAGACTCACACACACACACCCAGACTCACACACACACACCCAGACTCACACACACACACCCAGACTCACACACACACACCCAGACTCACACACACACACCCAGACTCACACACACACCCAGACTCACACACACACACCCAGACTCACACACACACACCCAGACTCACACACACACACCCAGACTCACACACACACACACAGACTCACACACACACACCCAGACTCACACACACACCCAGACTCACACACACACACCCAGACTCACACACACACACCCAGACTCACACACACACACCCCAGACTCACACACACACACACCCAGACTCACACACACACACCCAGACTCACACACACACACCCAGACTCACACACACACACCCAGACTCACACACACACACCCAGACTCATACACACACCCAGACTCATACACACACCCAGACTCACCACACACACACCCCAGACTCACACACACACACCCCAGACTCACACCACACACACCCAGACTCATACACACACACCAGACTCACACACACACACACCAGACTCACACACACACACCCAGACTCACACACACACACCCAGACTCACACACACACACCTAGACTCACACACACACACCCAGACTCACACACACACACCCAGACTCACACACACACACCCAGACTCACACACACACACCCAGACTCACACACACACACACCCAGACTCACACACACACACCCAGACTCACACACACACACCCAGACTCACACACACACCCAGACTCACACACACACAACCCAGACTCACACACACACACCCAGACTCACACACACACACCCAGACTCACACACACACCCAGACTCACACACACACACCCAGACTCACACACACACACCAGACTCACACACACACACCCCAGACTCACACACACACACCCAGACTCACACACACACACCCAGACTCACACACACACACCCAGACTCACACACACACACCCAGACTCACACACACACACCCAGACTCACACACACACACCCAGACTCACACACACACACCCAGACTCACACACACACACACCAGACTCACACACACACACCCAGACTCACACACACACACCCAGACTCACACACACACACCCAGACTCACACACACACCCAGACTCACACACACACACACAGACCTCACACACACACCCCAGACTCACACACACACACCCAGACTCACACACACACACCCAGACTCACACACACACACCCAGACTCACACACACACACCCAGACTCATACACACACACAGACTCACACACACACACCCAGACTCATACACACACCCAGACTCACACACACACACCCAGACTCACACACACACACCCAGACTCATACACACACACAGACTCACACACACACACCAGACTCACACACACACCCAGACTCACACACACACCCAGACTCACACACACACCCAGACTCACACACACACACCCCAGACTCACACACACACACCCAGACTCATACACACACCCAGACTCATACACACACCCGACTCATACACACACCCAGACTCACACACACACACCCAGACTCACACACACACACCCAGACTCACACACACACACCCAGACTCACACACACACACACCCAGACTCACACACACACACACCCAGACTCACACACACACCCAGACTCACACACACACCCAGACTCACACACACACACCCAGACTCATACACACACACCCAGACTCACACACACACACCCAGACTCATACACACACACACCCAGACTCACACACACACACCCAGACTCACACACACACACACCCAGACTCACACACACACACACCCAGACTCACACACACACACACCCAGACTCACACACACACACACCCAGACTCACACACACACACCCAGACTCACACACACACACCCAGACTCACACACACACACCCAGACTCACACACACACACCCAGACTCACACACACACACCCAGACTCACACACACACACCCAGACTCACACACACACACCCAGACTCACACACACACCCAGACTCACACACACACACCCAGACTCACACACACACAGCCAGACTCACACACACACACCTAGACTCACACACACACACCCAGACTCACACACACACACCCACTCATACACACACACCCAGACTCACACACACACACCCAGACTCACACACACACACACCCAGACTCACACACACACACCCAGACTCACACACACACACCCAGACTCACACACACACACCCAGACTCACACACACACACCCAGACTCACACACACACACCCAGACTCACACACACACACCCAGACTCACACACACACACCCAGACTCACACACACACACCCAGACTCACACACACACACCCAGACTCACACACACACACCCAGACTCACACACACACACCCAGACTCACACACACACACCCAGACTCACACACACACACCCAGACTCACACACACACACCCAGACTCACACACACACACCCAGACTCACACACACACACCCAGACTCACACACACACACCCAGACTCACACACACACACACACAGACTCACACACACACCCAGACTCACACACACACACCCAGACTCACACACACACACCCAGACTCACACACACACACACAGACTCACACACACACACCCAGACTCATACACACACCCAGACTCACACACACACACCCAGACTCATACACACACCCAGACTCATACACACACACCCAGACTCACACACACACACCCAGACTCACACACACACACCCAGACTCACACACACACCCAGACTCACACACACACACCCAGACTCACACACACACACCCAGACTCACACACACACCCAGACTCACACACACCCAGACTCACACACACACCCAGACTCACACACACACCCAGACTCACACACACACACCCAGACTCACACACACACACCCAGACTCACACACACACACCCAGACTCACACACACACACCCAGACTCACACACACACACCCAGACTCACACACACACACACCCAGACTCACACACACACACACCCAGACTCACACACACACACCCAGACTCACACACACACACCCAGACTCACACACACACACCCAGACTCATACACACACCCAGACTCACACACACACACCCAGACTCATACACACACCCAGACTCACACACACACACCCAGACTCACACACACACACCCAGACTCATACACACACCCAGACTCACACACACACACCCAGACTCACACACACACACCCAGACTCACACACACACCCAGACTCACACACACCCAGACTCACACACACACCCAGACTCACACACACACCCAGACTCACACACACACACCCAGACTCACACACACACACCCAGACTCACACACACACACCCAGACTCACACACACACACCCAGACTCACACACACACACCCAGACTCACACACACACACACCCAGACTCACACACACACACCCAGACTCACACACACACACCCAGACTCACACACACACACCCAGACTCACACACACACACCCAGACTCACACACACACACCCAGACTCACACACACACACCCAGACTCACACACACACACCCAGACTCACACACACACACCCAGACTCACACACACACACCCAGACTCACACACACACACCCAGACTCACACACACACACCCAGACTCACACACACACACCCAGACTCACACACACACACCCAGACTCACACACACACACCCAGACTCACACACACACACCCAGACTCACACACACACACCCAGACTCACACACACACACCCAGACTCACACACACACACCCAGACTCACACACACACACCCAGACTCACACACACACACCCAGACTCACACACACACACCCAGACTCACACACACACACCCAGACTCACACACACACACCCAGACTCACACACACACACCCAGACTCACACACACACACCCAGACTCACACACACACACCCAGACTCACACACACACACCCAGACTCACACACACACCCACTCATACACACACCCAGACTCACACACACACACCCAGACTCACACACACACACCCAGACTCACACACACACACCCAGACTCACACACACACACCCAGACTCACACACACACCCAGACTCATACACACACACCCAGACTCACACACACACACCCAGACTCACACACACACACCCAGACTCACACACACACACCCAGACTCACACACACACCCAGACTCACACACACACCCAGACTCATACACACACACCCACTCACACACACCCAGACTCACACACACACACCCAGACTCATACACACACCCAGACTCACACACACACACCCAGACTCACACACACACACCCAGACTCACACACACACACCCAGACTCATACACACACCCAGACTCACACACACACACCCAGACTCACACACACACACCCAGACTCACACACACACCCAGACTCACACACACACACCCAGACTCACACACACACACCCAGACTCACACACACACACCCAGACTCACACACACACACCCAGACTCACACACACACACCCAGACTCACACACACACACCCAGACTCACACACACACACCCAGACTCACACACACACACCCAGACTCACACACACACACCCAGACTCACACACACACACCCAGACTCACACACACACACCCAGACTCACACACACACACCCAGACTCATACACACACACACCCAGACTCACACACACACACCCAGACTCACACACACACCCAGACACACACGTAGACTCACACACATGTAGACACACACACACATGCAGACACACATAGATTCACACACATGCAGACTCACACACACATGCAGACACACAGGTAGACGCACACACATGTAGACGCACACACACGCGGACTCACGCACACACGCGGACCCGCACGAGGACCCGCGCGCGCACATGCGGACTCACACACGCCCAGACACTCACACACATGTAGACACACACATGTATACACACACACATGCAGACACACGTAGATTCACACACATACTCACACACACATGCAGACACACGGGTAGACGCACACACATGTAGACACACACACGGACTCGCAGACACACACACACGCAGATGCACTCACACGTAGACTCACACACATGCAGACTCACACACATGCAGACACACACGTAGACTCACACACATGTAGACACCCAGATGTAGACTCACACACACATGCAGACTCACACACGCAGACACACAGGTAGATGCACACACATGTAGACACACATACAGACACACATGCAGAGTCACACGCACATGTAGACTCACACACACACATGCAGACACACGTAGACTCAGACACACATGCAGACACACATGCAGACACACACACATGCAGACACACAGGTAGATGCACACACATGTAGACACACATGCAGACTCACACACACATGCAGACTCAGGATGAGCCACAGGAAAAACACTGTTATTGAACACTTTTCAATATCCTGATGTATCAGAAAGATTGTTTTGAAGTCAAATAGTGGGTGAGTTTTAAGGAGAGCGCTGATAGTCACTGAACTTTAATTGTAGAAGTTACTCTTATCTCATTGAGCCTCTAAATGAAAGGACGTTCTTTTAGGAAGGAGATGAGGAGGAATTTCTTTAGTTAGAGGGTGGTGAATCTGGGGAATTCATTGGCACAGAAGGCTGTCAATTGATATTTTTAAGCCAGAGGTAGATAGATTGTTGATTAGTGCGGGTGTCAGGGGTTATGGGGAGAATGCAGGAGAATGGGGTTAAGAAGGAAAGATAGATCAGCCATGATTGAATCGTGGAGTAGACTTGATGGGCTGAATGGCCGAATTCTGCTCCCATCACTTGTGTCCTTATGACAATTCCTTCCATAATTTTCTTATTTACCAATTTTTCAGGATCTGGCTATTTCTGGGCGAGGCCAACAGTTATTGCCCATGTGATCTGCTGTACCTGCTGCAGTCCGTGTGGTGTACATGTTCCCACTGTGCCCATGTCATCAACTGCTCCTGCTGCACTCAGTGTGGTGTACATGCTTCCACAGTGCCTTTGGGAAGGAGATGCAAGACTAACACCCAGTCACTGAAGAGGTGGCAATATAGTTCCAAATTAGAGTTGTGTGGAGTGTGAAGGTATGTGTGTGTGTGTGTGGTGGAGGTGGTGAGGTGAACCTGGTGGAGGTGAGGTGAACCTGCTGGTGGTGGTGGTGTTTGCAGGAGAATCTTCCCCTCGTTCTACTTGGTGGAAGAGTCCCTCTGTTCATCAGTGCTGTCAATGGGCTTGCAATGATTTTATATTTTCCCCTTGCATTCAACCACCCAAAGACCAACGCCTCACGCTTGCTCGGATTCAACCCCAGCTGCCATTTCTCTGCCCCTTCCTGCTGATGATCTATATCCGACTATGCTTTGACGGCCTTGCTCACATTCCACGTCCCCAGCGGTCCACGTCTCCAGCGTTCCACAACCCCAGCGGTCCAGCTCATCTGAAAACCTACGAACTAGCCGACGTTTCTTTACATCCCAGTCATTTATACATACAGGTCCACCACTGATATCCCAGCAACTGGTGTCAGGCACTTCCTTTAACCTGGTCTAAATCACTTGAAATCCCACCCGAAGTCCCCCCCCCCCCCCAAAAACGTGTCGCCTCGGACGGGTAGGGCCGCCGATCTCAACTCCAGTGAGACTACTGCGCCAGTCGGCGTGTCGAATCTGCCCTCTGCAGCCATTGCTCTGGAATCCCAGCCCGGTTGGAGCCAGCAGATCCGTTCCCATAGCCGACTTCTGCGGCCGACTCTCTGGCCTGGATCCCAGCCCCTCGGCGGAACATTCCGGTGCCCTTGGATTCCTCTCAGTAGTCCTGCTGCAAAAGTGGATCCTCAGCCCCATGTAATTTTAATTGACATTATTATACATGATTTAATTTGTTTTATTGAAGTGTCTAACAGTGCTTTAGAGGCACGGGAGGGGTATATTAGTAGGTCAGCGACTGGCTATACGGGTAATCCAGCAGAGCTCTGGAACCAGGCAATCCGTGGTGGCCCTGTACATCATAAACACACGTGGACCCAGCACAGATCCCTGGGGAACTCCGCTAATAGAATCATATAGTGTGGAAACAGGCCCTTCGGCCCAACTTGCCCACACCGGCCAACATGTCCCAGCTACACTAGTCCTACCTGCACTAGCGTTTGGTCCATATCCCTCCAAACCTGTACTATCCATGTACCTGTCTAACTGTTGAAGAAGGAACTGCAGATGCTGGAAAATCGAAGGCTGACAAAAGTGCTGGAGAAACTCAGCGGGTGCAGCAGCATCTATGGAGCGAAGGAAATAGGCAACGTTTCGGGCCGAAACCCGTCTTCAGTTTGAAGAAGGGTTTTGGCCTGAAACGTTGCCGATTTCCTTTGCTCCATAGATGCTGCTGCACCCGCTGAGTTTCTCAACCACTTTTGCCTACTTGTCTAACTGTATCTTAAATGATGGGATCGTCCCAGCCTCAACTATCTCCTCTGGCAGCTTGTTCCATACACCCACCACCCTTTGTATGAAAAGGTGACCCATCAGATTCCTATTAAATCTTTTCCACTTAACAGACCTCGGGCCTGAATATTATTCTTCCACCACTACCCCGGTCTTCAATCAGTAAGTTCTAAATCCTGATACAGGTGAGGAGGGGTTGTTACATTTTCTCAATCGCAAGCTTTGTGCACAGCAACTGTATCAAGGCATTCTGCTGTCTGAAGGGTCCCCACCTATCCATGTTCTCCACAGGTGCTGCCTGACCCGCTGAGTTACTCCAGCACTAGTGTGAAACGTCACCTATCCATGTTCTCCACAGATGGTGCCTGACCCGCTGAGTTACTCCAGCACTCTGTGCAACGTCACCTATCCATGTTCTCCACAGATGCTGCCTGACCCGCTGAGTTACTCCAGCACTCTGTGAAACGTCACCTATCCATGTTCTCCACAGATGCTCCCTGACCCGCTGAGTTACTCCAGCACTCTGTGAAACGTCACCTATCCATGTTCTCCACAGATGCTGCCTGACCCGCTGAGTTACTCCAGCACTAGTGTGAAACGTCACCTATCCATGTTCTCCACAGATGGTGCCTGACCCGCTGAGTTACTCCAGCACTCTGTGAAACGTCACCTATCCATGTTCTCCACAGATGCTGCCTGACCCGCTGAGTTACTCCAGCACTCTGTGAAACGTCACCTATCCATGTTCTCCACAGATGCTGCCTGACCCGCTGAGTTACTCCAGCACTCTGTGAAACATCACCTATCCATGTTCTCCACAGATGCTGCCTGACCCGCTGAGTTACTCCAGCACTCTGTGAAACGTCACCTATCCATGTTCTCCACAGATGCTGCCTGACCCGCTGAGTTACTCCAGCACTCTGTGAAACGTCACCTATCCATGTTCTCCACAGATGCTGCCTGACCCGCTGAGTTACTCCAGCACTCTGTGAAACGTCACCTATCCATGTTCTCCACAGATGCTGCCTGACCCGCTGAGTTACTCCAGCACTCTGTGAAACGTCACCTATCCATGTTCTCCACAGATGCTGCCTGACCCGCTGAGTTACTCCAGCACTCTGTGAAACGTCACCTATCCATGTTCTCCACAGATGCTGCCTGACCCGCTGAGTACCGTGTACCGTGACTACATCCTCAAACTCCAGGCATCTATCTTCCTGCTTTATCCTTCTCCCTGGTTACCCTCTTGTGTTTAATATTGGTATAAAAAGCTTTGGGATTTCCTTTAATCTAACTCTGCAAAGACATTTTGTGGCCCCTTCTATTTGCCCACGTGAGATCTTTCCCCCTTTCCTTATATTCCTCAGAGTTCTGTCTGATTCAACCCCCTTCGCCCTACATCGGCCTTCGTTGTTGTGTCCAAATTCACAACCTCTTTGGTCACCCAAGATCGCCCAACCTTGCTGCCTGCCTCCCTCCTCCTTGCTGGAGCATGCCAGTTGTGGACTTTGCTCAAGCGGCTTTTAAAAGGCTGCCACGTGCCAGATTTACCCAATAACTGCTCGCCGTGTACCCTCCTGAGCTCCTGCTTCACGCCGTTAATGTTTGTCTCGCTCCACTCCTTCCCACAAGGCTTTTACAATTAAAATCTTAACGGCTCCACCATGCTCTTCCACTGACCCACCTGTCACCTGGCCAGGCTCATTCCAAACACAAGGTCCACTATGTTCCCTGCTCGGATTGGACTGTCCACATCATGTTTCAGGGAACCCTCTTTGATACACCTGACAACTGCTGCCATTGGCACTGAGCAAGTGCCAGTCAATATTGGGCAAGTTAATGTCACCCATAAAGACCCCCCCCTGTGGTTTTGGCATCTTTTGGTAAGATGTCTACGATACTGTTCATCTCTCCCACTGGCTATTGGGGGGCCTCCAGCACAATCCCATTGGATTACTTGCAGCTTTCCTACCTCTTAGCTTTGCCCATAATGTCTCAAGTGGCCGATGACAAAGACATTACATTTGGCAAAAGGCAGGTCAAAGGTGATTGGATCATAGAAACATAGAAAATAGGTGCAGGAGGAGGCCATTCGGCCGTTCGAGCCAGCACCGCCATTCATTTTGATCATGGCTGATCGTCCCCAATCAATAACCCGTGCCTGCCTTCTCCCCATATCCCTTGATTCTACTAGCCCCTAGAGCTCTATCAAACTCTCTCTTAAATCCATCCAGTGACTTGGCCTCCACTGCGCTCTGTGGCAGGGAATTCCACAAATGCACAACTCTCTGGGTGAAAAGGTTTTTTTCTCACCTCAGTCTTAAATGGCCTCCCCTTTATTTTAAGACTGTGGCCCCTGGTTCTGGACTCGCCCAACATTGGGAACATTTTTCCTGCATCTAGCTTGTCCAGTCCTTTTATAATTTTATATGTTTCTATAAGATTGCCCCCTCATCCTTCTAAACCCGAGTGAATACAAGCCTAGTCTTTCCAATCTTTCCACATATGACAGTCCCGCCATCCCAGGGATCAATATCATGAACCTACGCTGCACTTTCAATCGTAAGGATGTCCTTCCTCAAATTAGGAGACCAAAACTGTACACAATACTCCAGATGTGGTCTCACCAGAGCCCTATACAACTGCAGAAGAATCTCTTTACTCCTGTACTGAAGTCCTCTTGTTATGAAGGCCAACATTCCATTAGCTTTCTTCACGGCCTGCTGTACCTTAGGGATAGTCAGCATGGTTTTGTACGTAGGAGGTCGTGTCACACAAATCTGATTATTTTTTTAAAGATGTGACCAAAAAGGTTGATGAGGGCGGAGCTGTAGATGTTGTGTACATGGACTTCAGTAAGGCGTTCGACAAGGTTCCACATGATAGGCTGCTCTGGAAGGTTGAATCGCATGGGATCCAAGGAGAGATAGCTGAATGGATAGCAAATTGGCTCCATGGAAGGAAGCAGAGGGTGATGGTGGAAGGTTGCTTCTCGGACTGGAGGCCTGTGACTAGTGGTGTGCCTCAGGGTTCGGTGCTGGGCCCGTTTCTGTTTGTCATCTACATCAATGATTTGTGAGAACATACAGGGCAGTGGTTTTGCAGATAGTGAAGATGGTTGTGAACGATTGCAGCAGGATCTGGATCGATTGGAGTAATGGTTGATGGAATTGTTTACAGAGAAGTGTGAGGTGCTGCATTTTGGGACGTCTAACAAGGGCCACACAAACGCAGTTAATGGTAGGCCTCTGGGTAGTGTTGTAGAGCAGAGGGATCTAGGAGTACAGGTGCATGGTTCCTTGAAGGTCGAGTCGCAGGTAGATAAGGTGGTCAAAAAGGCTTTTGGCACTTTGGCATTCATCAGTCAGAGTATTGAGTATAGAAGTTGGGAGGTCATGTTGCAGTTGTATAAGACGTTGGTGAGACCTCATTTAGAATATTGTGTTCAGTTTTGGGCACCATGTTATAGGAAAGATATTGTCAAGCTTGAAAGAGTTCAGAAAGGATTTACGAAGATGTTGCCAGGACTAGAGGGTGAGAGCTATAGGGAGAGGCTGAGTAAGCTGGGTCTCTATTCCATGGAGTGCAGGAGGATGAGGGGTGATCTTACAGAGGTGTACAAAATCATGAGAGGAATAGATTGTGTAGACGCACAGAGTCTCTTGCCCAGAGTAGGGGAAACGAGGATCAGAGGACATTGCTTCAAGGTGAAGGGGAAAAGATCTAATAGGAATCTGAGAGGTAACTTTTTCACGCAAAGGGTAGTGGGTGCATGGAATGAGCTGCCAGAGGAGGTAGATGAGGCTGGGACTATCCCATCGTTTAAGAAGCAGTTGAACAGGTACATGGATAGGACAGGTTTGTAGGGGTGTGGACCAAGCGCGGGCACTAGTGTAGCTGGGACATTGTTGGCCGGTTTGGTTGTGTTGGGCTGAAGGGTCTGTTTCCGCACTGTATCACTCTATGACTCTAATGTTTGGCAGAGATATTGTGGGCCGAAGGGCCTGACTTCAGGAAGCTTGGTGGAGTCCATGCCCCAATCAGCATCACCGGTGCCCAAGTGAAATGGTCGAGAGCTTGAAGTTGCCCATGGTCCGTGGTGGACCAACCACATTGAAGCGGCAGCCAGGAAGTCACCAATGCCTCTTAGCAGACTGAGGACATTCAGCATGACTCCAATGATCCTTCCTAGCTCCTACAGATGAACCATAGAAAGCATACTGGCAGCTTGGTTTGGGAACGCTCTGCTCAACACAGCAAGATATGGTAGAGAGTTGTAGACATAGCCCAGTCCCACACACAGACCACACTCCCCACCATTGTAGATGTGGCCCAGTCCCACACAGACCACACTCCCCACCATTGTAGATGTGGCCCAGTCCCACACACAGACCACACTCCCCACCATTGTAGATGTAGCCCAGTCCCACACACAGACCACACTCCCCACCATTGTAGATGTGGCCCAGTCCCACACACAGACCACACTCCCCACCATTGTAGATGTGGCCCAGTCCACACACAGACCACACTCCCCACCATTGTAGATGTGGCCCAGTCCCACACACAGACCACACTCCCCACCATTGTAGACATAGCCCAGTCCCACACACAGACCACACTCCCCACCATTGTAGATGTGGCCCAGTCCCACACAGACCACACTCCCCACCATTGTAGATGTAGCCCAGTCCCACACAGACCACACTCCCCACCATTGTAGATGTAGCCCAGTCCCACACACAGACCACACTCCCCACCATTGTAGATGTGGCCCAGTCCCACACACAGACCACACTCCCCACCATTGTAGATGTGGCCCAGTCCACACACAGACCACACTCCCCACCATTGTAGATGTGGCCCAGTCCATCACACACAGACCACACTCCCCACCATTGTAGATGTAGCCCAGTCCCACACAGACCACACTCCCCACCATTGTAGATGTAGCCCAGTCCCACACAGACCACACTCCCCACCATTGTAGATGTAGCCCAGTCCCACACACAGACCACACTCCCCACCATTGTAGATGTGGCCCAGTCCCACACACAGACCACACTCCCCACCATTGTAGATGTGGCCCAGTCCCACACACAGACCACACTCCCCACCATTGTAGATGTAGCCCAGTCCCACACACAGACCACACTCCCCACCATTGTAGATGTGGCCCAGTCCCACACACAGACCACACTCCCCACCATTGTAGATGTGGCCCAGTCCCACACACACCACACTCCCCACCATTGTAGATGTAGCCCAGTCCCTCACAGACCACACTCCCCACCATTGTAGATGTGGCCCAGTCCCACACACAGACCACACTCCCCACCATTGTAGATGTGGCCCAGTCCCACACACAGACCACACTCCCCACCATTGTAGATGTGGCCCAGTCCCACACACAGACCACACTCCCCACCATTGTAGATGTGGCCCAGTCCCACACACAGACCACACTCCCCACCATTGTAGATGTGGCCCAGTCCCTCACAGACCACACTCCCCACCATTGTAGATGCAGCCCAGTCCCTCACAGACCACACTCCCCACCATTGTAGATGCAGCCCAGTCCCACACACAGACCACACTCCCCACCATTGTAGATGTGGCCCAGTCCCACACACAGACCACACTCCCCACCATTGTAGATGTGGCCCAGTCCCTCACACAGACCACACTCCCCACCATTGTAGATGCAGCCCAGTCCCTCACAGACCACACTCCCCACCATTGTAGATGTGGCCCAGTCCCTCACAGACCACACTCCCCACCATTGTAGATGCAGCCCAGTCCCACACACACCACACTCCCCACCATTGTAGATGTGGCCCAGTCCCACACACACCACACTCCCCACCATTGTAGATGCAGCCCAGTCCCACACACAGACCACACTCCCCACCATTGTAGATGTGGCCCAGTCCCACACACAGACCACACTCCCTACCATTGTAGATGCAGCCCAGTCCCTCACAGACCACACTCCCCACCATTGTAGATGTGGCCCAGTCCCACACACAGACCACACTCCCTACCATTGTAGATGCAGCCCAGTCCCTCACAGACCACACTCCCCACCATTGTAGATGTGGCCCAGTCCCTCACAGACCACACTCCCCACCATTGTAGATGCAGCCCAGTCCCTCACAGACCACACTCCCCACCATTGTAGATGTGGCCCAGTCCCACACACAGACCACACTCCCCACCATTGTAGATGTGGCCCAGTCCCACACACAGACCACACTCCCTACCATTGTAGATGCAGCCCAGTCCCTCACAGACCACACTCCCCACCATTGTAGATGTGGCCCAGTCCCACACACAGACCACACTCCCTACCATTGTAGATGCAGCCCAGTCCCTCACAGACCACACTCCCCACCATTGTAGATGCAGCCCAGTCCCTCACAGACCACACTCCCCACCATTGTAGATGTGGCCCAGTACCACACACACCACACTCCCCATCATTGTAGATGTGGCCCAGTCCCACACACACCACACTCCCCACCATTGTAGATGCAGCCCAGTCCCTCACAGACCACACTCCCCACCATTGTAGATGTGGCCCAGTCCCACACACAGACCACACTCCCCACCATTGTAGATGCAGCCCAGTCCCTCACAGACCACACTCCCCACCATTGTAGATGTGGCCCAGTCCCTCACAGACCACACTCCCCACCATTGTAGATGTGGCCCAGTCCCACACACAGACCACACTCCCCACCATTGTAGATGTGGCCCAGTCCCTCACAGACCACACTCCCCACCATTGTAGATGTGGCCCAGTCCCACACAGACCACACTCCCCACCATTGTAGATGTGGCCCAGTCCCACACACAGACCACACTCCCCACCATTGTAGATGCAGCCCAGTCCCTCACAGACCACACTCCCCACCATTGTAGATGCAGCCCAGTCCCACACACAGACCACACTCCCCACCATTGTAGATGTGGCCCAGTCCCACACACAGACCACACTCCCCACCATTGTAGATGCAGCCCAGTCCCACACAGACCACACTCCCCACCATTGTAGATGCAGCCCAGTCCCACACACAGACCACACTCCCCACCATTGTAGATGCAGCCCAGTCCCTCACAGACCACACTCCCCACCATTGTAGATGTGGCCCAGTCCCACACAGACCACACTCCCCACCATTGTAGATGCAGCCCAGTCCCTCACAGACCACACTCCCCACCATTGTAGATGCAGCCCAGTCCCTCACAGACCACACTCCCCACCATTGTAGATGTGGCCCAGTCCCTCACAGACCACACTCCCCACCATTGTAGATGTGGCCCAGTACCACACACACCACACTCCCCACCATTGTAGATGTGGCCCAGTCCCTCACAGACCACACTCCCCACCATTGTAGATGTGGCCCAGTACCACACTCCCCACCATTGTAGATGTAGCCCAGTCCCACACACACACACCACACTCCCCACCATTGTAGATGTGGCCCAGTCCCACACACAGACCACACTCCCCACCATTGTAGATGTGGCCCAGTCCCACACACAGACCACACTCCCCATCATTGTAGATGTGGCCCAGTCCCACACACAGACCACACTCCCCACCATTGTAGATGTGGCCCAGTACCACACACACCACACTCCCCATCATTGTAGATGTGGCCCAGTCCCTCACAGACCACACTCCCCACCATTGTAGATGTGGCCCAGTACCACACACACCACACTCCCCACCATTGTAGATGTGGCCCAGTCCCTCACAGACCACACTCCCCACCATTGTAGATGTGGCCCAGTACCACACACACCACACTCCCCACCATTGTAGATGCAGCCCAGTCCCTCACAGACCACACTCCCCACCATTGTAGATGTGGCCCAGTACCACACTCCCCACCATTGTAGATGTGGCCCAGTCCCTCACAGACCACACTCCCCACCATTGTAGATGTGGCCCAGTCCCTCACAGACCACACTCCCCACCATTGTAGATGTGGCCCAGTACCACACACACCACACTCCTCACCATTGTAGATGTGGCCCAGTCCCTCACAGACCACACTCCCCACCATTGTAGATGCAGCCCAGTCCCTCGCAGACCACACTCCCCACCATTGTAGATGTGGCCCAGTACCACACACACCACACTCCCCACCATTGTAGATGTGGCCCAGTCCCACACAGACCACACTCCCCACCATTGTAGATGTGACCCAGTCCCACACACAGACCACACTCCCCACCATTGTAGATGTGGCCCAGTCCCACACACAGACCACACTCCCCACCATTGTAGATGTGGCCCAGTCCCACACACAGACCACACTCCCCACCATTGTAGATGTGGCCCAGTCCCACACACAGACCACACTCCCCACCATTGTAGATGTAGCCCAGTCCCACACACAGACCACACTCCCCACCATTGTAGATGTGGCCCAGTCTGTCACACAGACCACACTCCCCACCATTGTAGATGTGGCCCAGTCCCACACACACACCACACTCCCCACCATTGTAGATGTGGCCCAGTCCCACACACAGACCACACTCCCCACCATTGTAGATGTGGCCCAGTCCCACACACACACACCACACTCCCCACCATTGTAGATGTGGCCCAGTCCCACACACAGACCACACTCCCCACCATTGTAGATGTGGCCCAGTCTGTCACACACACCACACTCCCCACCATTGTAGATGTGGCCCAGTCCCACACACAGACCACACTCCCCACCATTGTAGATGTGGCCCAGTCCCACACACACACAGACCACACTCCCCACCATTGTAGATGTGGCCCAGTCCCACACACACACAGACCACACTCCCCACCATTGTAGATGTAGCCCAGTCCCACACATAGACCACACTCCCCACCATTGTAGATGTGGCCCAGTCCCACACATAGACCACACTCCCCACCATTGTAGATGTGGCCCAGTCCCACACACAGACCACACTCCCCACCATTGTAGATGTGGCCCAGTCCCACACACACACCACACTCCCCACCATTGTAGATGTGGCCCAGTCCCACACACAGACCACACTCCCCACCATTGTAGATGCAGCCCAGTCTGTCACACAGACCACACTCCCCACCATCGACTCCATCTACACTTCACGCTGATTGATCAAAGACTTGTCCCACCCCGGTCATTCCTTCTTCTCCCCTCTCCCGTCCCGGCAGAAGGTACAGAAGCTTGAAAGCGCGCACCACCAGACTCAGGAACAGCTTCTTCCCCTCTGTTCTCAGGCTTCTGAACGGCCCTTCCATAAGCTAGGGTACTGTCTGATTCACCTCTGCCCCATTGCGGACATTGGACTTTGTCTGTGGAACTGGTGCGCTACAATGCTGAGAGCTATATTCTGCACTCTGTATCTTCCCCTTTGCTCCACCTATTGTACTTCAACTTAATTGGATTTATGTATAGTACTATCTGATTTTATCTGTTTGGATAGCATGCAAAACAAAGCTTTTCACTGACAATAATAAACTTTACCTCACCTGTTCCTGTGCTCTACTTTTCTGTTCTACATCTCTCCTCCAGTTGGATTGTCTAATAATGTTTTCGGAAACCACCTTGTGTACACTTAACTGGTCGAGCCCTTTGCACCAACTCCCAGGCAATATTGGGGAAGTTAAAATCCAACATTAGAACATTTCATTTGTTCTATTACCTTCTATATTTCTCATTTCCTTTCCCCCGACTCGGTCTGAATAAGGGTCACAATAGACAATAGGTGCAGGAGGAGGCCATTCGGCCCTTCGAGCCAGCACCGCCATTCAATGTGATCATGGCTGATCATCCCCAATCAGTACCCCGTTCCTGCCTTCTCCCCATATCCCCTGACTCCGCCATTTTTAAGAGCCCTATTCAGCCCTCTCTTGGAAGCATCCTGGGAAACGGCCTCCACCACCCTCTGAGGCAGAGAATTCCACAGACTCACCACTCTCTGTGTGAAAAAGTGTTTCCCCGTCTCCGTTCTAAATGGCTTACTCCTTATTCTTAAACTGTGGCCTCTGGTTCTGGACTCCCCCAACATTGGGAACATGTTTCCTGCCTCTAGCGTGTCCAAACCCTTAACAATCTTATATGTTTCAATGAGATCCCCTCTCATCCTTCTAAACTCCAGCATGTACAAGCCCAGCTGCTCCATTCTCTCAGCATATGACAGTCCCGCCATCCCGGGAATTAACCTTGTAAACCTATGTCCTTCCTCAAATTAGGGGACCAAAACTGCACACAATACTCCAGATGTGGTCTCACTAGGGCTCTGTACAACTGCAGAAGGACCTCTTTGCTCCTATATTCGACTCCTCTTGTTATAAAGGCCAACATGCCATTCGCTTTCTTCACTGCCTGCTGTACCTGCGTGCTTACTTTCATAGACTGATGTACAAGGACCCCCAGATCCCGTTGCACTTCTCCTTTTCCCAACTTGACTAATGGGATGGTGGAGGGTGGATCAGTGAATCTCAAAGGAAGGACAGGAAGGGATCAATGCAGGAATATGGTGGATCTGATGGGCTGGAGTGTGTTCATTTCAACCCTAGAAGTTTCATGAGGAAAGCTAGTGAAATGATCAAGCCAGGACCAGTGCTTGGATCCATGATATGGGAGGCAAGATTGGCATCTCAATGCTCCCGGGATTCCATGTATGAGAAGTGATAGCGGGAAGGGTGAAGAGGTGGGGTATGTCACTGTGACACTCGGAGAACATACCGCAGGGTTCATCCCCTGAGCTTGGCCATGAAAGGTGCAAGCACCCTAATGACATTGTACTCTCCCCCCCACCCCTCCAATACCAAGTGGGGAGGAAAGTAGATGCAGACAGATGAGCAACAGGGTTGTTCAAGTGTACGAAGCAACTGCAGATGCTGGTTTATACACACAAAAACAAGACTGATTCCTGGGATGTCAGGACTGTCATGAAGAAAGACAGGATAGACTCGGTTTATGCTCTCTAGAATTTAGGAGATTGAGAGGGGATCTTATAGAAACTTACAACATTTTTAAGGGGTTGGACAGGCTAGATGCAGGAAGATTGTTCCCGATGTTGGGGAGGTCCAGGACAAGGGGTCACAGCTTAAGGATAAGGGGGAAATCCTTTAGGACCGAGATGAGAAGGACTTTTTTCACACAGAGAGTGGTGGGTCTCTGGAACTCTCTGCCAGATGGTAGTTGAGGCCAGTTCATTGGCTATATTTAAGAGGGAGTTAGATGTGGCCCTTGTGGCTAAGGGGATCAGAGGGTATGGAGAGAAGGCAGGTACGGAATACTGAGTTAGATGATCAGCCATGATCATATTGAATGGCGGTGCAGGCTCGAAGGGCCGAATGGCCTACTCCTGCACCTAATTTCTATGTTTCTATGTAAAAAGCTGGAGTAACTCAGCGGGTCAGGCAGCAACTCTGGAGAAAGGGAATAGGTGAGGTTTTGGGTCGAGCCTAATTTGAGGAAGGACATTCGTGCTATTGAGGGAGTGCAGCGTAGGTTTACAAGGTTAATTCCCGGGATGGCGGGACTGTCGTATGCTGAGAGAATGGAGCAGCTGGGCTCTTAAAAATAGCGGAGTCAGGGGATGTGGGGAGAAGGCAGGAACGGGGTACTAATTGGGGATGGTCAGCCATGATCACATTGAATGGTGGTGCCGGCTCGAAGGGCCGAATGGCCTCCTCCTGCACCTATTGTCTATTGACTTTTCATTTATAGACACAGGTGTTCCTCGGTTCGGTGCTGGGCACCATTACAGTTTGTCATCTGTATCAATTACTTGGTTGAGAACATAAACAGCAAGATTAGTAAGTTTGCTGATGATACGAAGGTGGGTGGTTTTGCAGATAGTGAAGATGGTTGTGAAAGATTGCAACAGGATCTGGATCAATTGGCCAGATGGGCTGAGGAATTTAATGCAAAAAAATGAGAGGTGTTACATTATGGGAAGTCTAACATGGGCAGAGCCGACACAGTGAATGGTAGTGCTCTGGGTAGTGTTGTAGAGCAGAGGGATCTAGGAGTATAGGTGTATAGGTCCCTGAAGGTCGAGTCGCAGGTAGATTGAATGGTCAAAAAGGCTTTTGTCACATTGGCCTTCTTCAGCCAAAGTATTGAGTTTAGAAGTTAGACACAAAAAGCTGGGGTAACTCAGAATCTGAAGAAGGGTCTCAACCTGAAACGTCACCCATTCCTTCTCTCCAGAGATGCTGCCTGGCCCGCTGAGTTGCTGCAGTTTTTTGTGTCTATCTTCGGTTTAAACCAGCATCTGCAGTGCCTTTTTACTTATTGAGTATAGAAGTTATGAGGGCATGTTGCAGTTGTATAAGACGTTGGTGAGGCTACATTTAGAGTATTGTGTTCAGTTCTAGGCACCATGTTATTGGATAGGTGTTGTCAAGCTGGAAAGGTACAGAGAAAATAGATTGGGTAGATGCACAGAGTCTCTTGCCCAGAGTAGGAGAATCGAGGACCAGAGGACGTAGGTTCAAGGTGAAGGGGGAAAGATTTAATAGGAATCCGAGGGGTGACTTTTTCACACAAAGGGTGGTGGGTGTATGGAACAAGCTGCCAGAGGAGGTAGTTGAGCGTTTAAGAAACAGTTGGGCAGGTACATGGATAGGAAGGTTTGGAGGGATATGGACCAAACGCCGGCAGGTGGGATTATTGTAGCTGGGACATGTTGGCCGGAGTGGGCAAGGTGGGCCGAAGGGCCTATTTCCACCGTATATCATTCTATGACTCTGACTAAACATAGAAAAATAGGTGCAGAGGTAGGCCATTCGGCCATTCGGCCCTTCGAACCAGCACCGCCATTCAATATGATCATGGCTGATCATTTAAAATTAGAAACCCATTCCTGCTTTTCCCCCATATCCCTTGATTCCGTTAGCCCTAAGAGCTAAATCTAACTCCCCCTTGAAAACATCCAGTGAATCGGCCTCCACTGCCTTCTGTGGCAGAGAATTCCACAGATTCACAACTCTCTGGGTGAAAATGTATTTTCCTCATCTCAGTCCTAAATGGCCTACCCCTTATTCTTAAACTGTGACCCCTGGTTCTGGACTCCCCCAACAACAGGAACATTTTTCCTGCATCTAGCCTGTCCAATCCTTTAAGAATTTTAAATGTTTCTACGAGATCTCCTCTCATCCTAAATTCCAGTGAATATAAGCTCAGTCGACCCATTCTTTCATCATATGACAGTCCCGCCATCCCGGGAATTAACCTACGCTGCACTCCCTCAAAAGCAATAATGTCCTTCCTCAAATTAGGAGACCAGAATTGCACACAATACTCCAGGTGCGGTCTCACCGGGGCCCTGTACAACTGCAGGTCAACTGCTCAACCCCCCACCTTATGCCAGTGTTCTGAAGCCGCTTGAAGATCTCCTGGACCCTGGCACCAGGGAGGTGGCGCACCATCCTGGAGTCTCGTTTACTGTCTGTCATCGAGTGGCACAGCATGGAAAGAGGCCCTTTGGCCCAATGTGTCCATGCTGCATGCCCCATCCACACTAGTCCCACCTGCCTCCATATGGCCCTCGTTTCCTATCCTTGTACCTGTCTTTTACACGTTAAGGGTTTGGACACGCTGGAGGCAGGAAACATGTTCCCAATGTTGGGGGAGTCAAGAACCAGGGGCCACAGTTTAAGAATAAGGGGCAAGCCATTTAGAACGGAGACGAGGAAACACTTTTTCTCGCAGAGAGTTGCGAGTGTGTGGAATTCTCTGCCTCAGAGGGCGGTGGAGGCCGGTTCTTTGGATACTTTCAAGAGAGAGCTAGATGGGGCTCTTAAAGATAGCGGAGCCAGGGGATATGGGGAGAAGGCAGGAACAGGGTACTGATTGTGGATGATCAGCCATGATCACATTGAATGGCGGTGCTGGCTCGAAGGGCCGAATGGCCTCCTCCTGCATCTATTGTCTATTGTCTGTGTCTATAGTACTTGCCTCAACTGCCTCCTCTGGCTGCCCATTCCACACACCCAGTACACTGTGCGGAAACTGTTTCCCCTCAAGTTTCTATTGAATCTTTCCCCTCTCACCTGAAGTCTGGTTCTTGATTCCCCTACTCTGGGTTAAAGGCTCTGTGTATTTGCCTTATCTATTCCCCTGAAGATGTTATGTGTCTGTGTAAGATCACACCTCACTCTCCTGTGCTCCAAGGAATAAAATCTTAGCCTGCCCAACCTGGGCCTATAGCTCAGGCCCACACGACCTGGCTCTTTCCAGCGTAACATCCTTCCTCCGGCAGGTTAACCAAAATTGAACACAATACTCCAAAATGTGATCTCACCATCATCTCGTACAAAGTTTTTCACTGTACCTCAGTGGACGTGACAATAAACTAACTCAGTGTCCAAACTCCTATACTGTACCCTAGCTGACCAAGGCCAATGTACCAAAAGCATTCGTGAACACCCTATTGACAGTTTACCACTTTCAGGGAGCCATGCACCTGCACTCCTAGATCCCTCTGCTCTACAACACCCCAGGGCCCTGTGTAGGTCCGGCCCTGGATTGACTTCCCAAAATATAAACATCACACTTCTCTGCATTCAACTCCATGGACCATTCCGCAGGCCACTTGCCCAACTGGTCAAGACCGTGCTGTAGGTTTTGATGACCTTGGCTCTCGATGGTACCACCCACGTTTGTGTCATCTAGACGTATACATGCCTTGTACATTTTCATCTAAATCGTTGATGTAAAGTGCAAACAGCAATGGGCCCAGCACTGATCCCTGAAGCCTCTTGTCTGAAAAACAACCTTCCTTCCATCAAGCCAATTCTCTGTCCAATCGTAGACAGACACAAGATGCTGGAGTAACTCAGCGGGACAGGCAGCATTTCTGCAGAGAAGAGATTTCTCTGGTGACATTTCTGGTCGAGACCCTCTTCAGACTGAGTGTCAGGGGAGAGGAAGGATAAACGTATAGAATCATAGAAAATAGGTGCAGGAGTAGGCCATTCGGCCCTTCGAGCCTGCACCGCCATTCAATATGATCATGGCTGATCATCCAACTCAGTATCTCGCTGCAATTTAGAAGATTGAGGGGGGATCTTATAGAAACTTACAAAATTCTTAAGGGGTTGGACAAGCTAGATGCTGGAAGATTGTTCCCGATGTTGGGGGAGTCCAGAACAAGGGGTCACAGTCTAAGGATAAGGGGGAATTCCTTTAGGACCGAGATGAGGAAAACATTCTTTACACAGAGAGTGATGAGTCTCTGGAATTCTCTGCCACAGAAGGTAGTTGAGGCCAGTTCATTGGCTATATTTAAGAGGGCGTTAGATGTGGCACTTATGGCTAAAGGGATCAGGGGGTATGGAGAAAAGGCAGGTACGGGATACTGAGTTGGATGATCAGCCATGATCACATTGACTGGCGGTGCAGGCTCGAAGGGCCGAATGGCCTACTCCTGCACATATTTTTCTATGTTTCTCTGTACCTGCCTTCTCTCCAATCCCAATCTTCCTGCATCTAGCCTGTCCAACCCCTTAAGAATTTTGTAAGCCTCTATAAGTTCCCCCCTCAATCTCCTAAATTCCAGCGAGTCTATCCAGTCTTTCTTCATACGGAAGTCCTGCCATCCCAGGAATCAGTCTGGTGAACCTTCTCTGTACTCCCTCAATGGCAAGAATGTCTTTCCTCAGATTAGGAGACCAAAACTGTACGCAATACTCCAGGTGTGGCCTCACCAAGAACCTGTACAACTGCAGTAGAACCTCCCTGCTCTTGTACTGAAATCCTTTTGCTATGAATGCTAACATACCATTCGCTTTCTTCACTGCCTGCTGCACCTGCATGCCTACTTTCAATGACTGGTGTACCATGACACCCAGGTCTCGTTGCATCTCCCCTTTTCCTAATCTGCCACCATTCAGATAATAATCTACCCTCCTGTTTTTGCCACCAAAGTGGATACCTCACATTTATCCACATTATATTGCATCTGCCATGCATTGGCCCACTCACCCAACCTATCCAAGTCACCTTGCAGCCTCCCAGTATGGAAGGGTAAGGTGTGAAAGCGATAGATCAAAGCAGACGATAATCAAGGAAATGTAGAATGGTTCATTGGTACACAATAGGCTGGAGAAACTCAGCGGGTGCAGCAGTATCTAAGGAGCGAAGGAGATAGGCGACGTTTCGGGTCGAGAGCCTTCTTCTTGAATAGAATGGTTCATTGTTGGCTATGGGGAAGCTGACAGCGAGGAATACAATCAGTAAAACCTGATTGGACTTGATCAGCAGGACAGTGAAACTAGTCGGAGAACTAGGGTGGGTGATGGACGGAGAGAGAGGGAACGCAAGGGCTATCTCAAGTTAGAGAAGTCAATGTTCATACCGCTGGGGTGTAAACTGCCCGAGCAAAATATCAGGTGCTGCTCCTGCAGTTAGCGCTGGGCCAAGCGGGAGATCGCATAGGCCTAGGCAGGCTGAGCGGAAACAATCGCCAAGCCTGCGCTTGGTCTCACCGATACGTACCAGTCCACACCTGGAACAGCGGATACAGTAGATGAGGTTGGAGGAGGTGCAAGTGAACCTCTGCCTCACTTAGAAGGACTGTCGCGGTCCTTGGACAGAGTTGAGGGGGAGGTATAAGGACAGGCATTGCATCTTCTGCAGTTGCAGGGGAAAGCAACTGGGTGGTTTGGGTGGGAAGGGATGAGTCAAGTCAAAGTCAAACAAACTTTATTGTCATTTAGAAATACATCGATATATGCAGTTCCAACGAAATTCCGTTGCATTTGGCTCCCTGTGCAACACTTAACAGAAGGATAAACATGGATAAAATGATAAATAGACAATGGTGGCAGCCCATTACATGGCATTCAGGAGTCTGATGGCTCGTGGGAAGAAGCTGTTGCAGAACCTTGATGTTCTGCTCCTTATGCTGCGATATCTTTTGCCCGAGGGCAGCAGAGTGAACAGTCCGTGATGGAGATGTGTGGGGTCTTTTATAACACTGCTGGCCTTAGACACGCAACGTTTGGTCGCAATATCCCCGATTGAGGGGAGAGAGGTCCCGATGATTTTTTCCGCTGTCCTCACCACTCTCTGCACGGACTTCCAGTCAGAGGCTCTACAGTCCCCAAACCAGACAGAGATACAGCTGGTCAAAATACTCTCTATGGTGCCCCTGTAGAAAGTGGTGAGGATGGGATGGGGGAGGTGAGCTCTTCTCATCCGGCGCAGAAAGTGCAACCGCTGCTGCGCTCTCTTAACTGTTGATGAGATGTTATTCGACCCGAGTTGACCAAGGAGTTGCGGAGGGAGCGGTCTCTGCGGAAAGCAGAAAGGCGAGGAGATGGGAAGCTGTGGCCAGTAGTGGGATCCCGTTGGAGGTGGCGAAAATGTCGGAGGATTATCTGTTGTATGCGACGGCTGATGGGGTGGGATGTGAGGACAAGGGGGACTCTGTCCTTTTTATGAGTAGGGGGACGGGGAGCAAGAGCGGAGCTACGGGATATCGAGGAGACATGAGTGGGAGCCTCATTTGTGATGGGAGAGGGGAACCCCAGTTCCCTGAAGAATGAGGACGTCTCGGATGTCCTGGTGTGAGAACACACAGGGCAAGATTAGCAAGTTTGCTGATGATACAAAAGTGAGTGGTTTTGCAGATAGTGAAGATGGTTGTGAACGATTGCAGCAGGATCTGGATCGATTGGCCAGGTGGGCGGAGTCGTGGTTGATGGAATTTAATGCAGAGAAGTGTGAGGTGTTGCATTTTGGGACGTCGAACAAGGGCAGGACCTACACAGTGAATGGTCGGCCTCTAGGTAGTGTTGTAGAGCAGAGGGATCTAGGAGTACAGGTGCTGGTTCCTTGAAGGTGGAGTCGCAGGTAGATAAGGTGGTCAAAAAGGCTTTTGGCACATTGGCCTTCATCAGTCTGAGTATTGAGTATAGACTGCCGAACCCGCTGAGTTTCTCCAGCACTTTTGTCTACCTTCGATTTTCCAGCATCTGCAGTTCCTTCTTAAACATATTAAGTATAGACGTTGGGAGGTCATGTTGCAATGGTATAAGACGTTAGTGAGACCGGATTTAGAATATTGTGTTCAGTTCTGGGCACCATGTTATAGGAAATATATTGTCAAGCTTAAAAGGGTTCAGAAATGATTTACGAAGATGTTGCCAGGACTAGAGGGTGAGTAGGCTGGGTCTCTATTCCATGGAACGCGGGAGGATGAGGGGACATCTTATAGAGGTGTATAAAATCATGAGAGGAATGGATCGGGTAGATGCACAGAGTCTCTTGCCCAGAGTTGGGGAATCGAGGACCAGAGGACATAGGTTTAAGATAAAGGGGAAAAGATTTAATAGGAATCCAATGGGTAACGTTTTCACACACAGGGTGGTGGGTGTATGGAACAAGCTGCCAGAGGAGGTAGTTGAAGCTGGGACTATCCCATAGTTTAAAAAACAGACAGATACATGGATAGGACAGGTTTAGAGGGATATGGACCAAGTGCAGGCAAGTGGGACTAGAGTAGCTGGGATAATAGACAATGGGTGCAGGAGTAGGCCATTCATCCCTTCATGCCAGCTCTATCACTATCACTCTATCACTGCCCGATGGCAGCTGAGCGGGGCAGTTTCTCATTGCAAGGGTCTCATTGGGCCGTGTTGGTGAGCTGCGATGCGATTGTCCAGGGGAGTTACACGCTGACCTCTGCCTGCCCTGGTCGGCAGTGGCTGCTGAATAACCCCGATACGGGGCTGAGTGAAGAGCAGGGCAGGGAATGAAGGACATCAATCACTACATGTCCACAACAGTCGTCTGGAGAAGGGTGAGTGTGGATGGGACCAGAGTGTTGGAATCACAGTTAGCCGGCCAAGCTGGTGCCGCAACTATGGAGGGTCTTTACCGTGACGGAACTATGGGGTCCGTACATCGGACATGGTCCAGCAACAAGCTCCAATCTCACAGGGGAGAAGGTTGGGAAATGAAAAGCAGAACTGCTGGTGACCAAAGGACAGAGGAAGGAGGAGCGGAGACAGAAGGGAGGTTGGTGGACAACCTTGTGGGAGGAAGTACAAAAGCAAATGAGAGGGAGGGAGATGGGAATGGCACCAAGCATGGGTGGGAATCTGAGTAGCATGAAGGTGAGGGGTGATTAAGGATGAACATTGACTGGTGAAGCTCCACATCATGGAAACAGGCCCTTCGGCCCAACTGCTCTATGCTGTCCAAGATGTTCACTGAGCTTGGCCTGCTTGCTTGCATTTAGCACATATCCCTTTCCTATACATGTACCTGTCCAAGTGTCAAATGGGATAGTACCTGCCTATAAATCTTTCACCCTTTAACCTTAAAGCTATGTTCTCTGGTACTTGATTCGTCTACTCTGGGTAAAAGACTCCTGTGTATTCACCCTATCCATTCCCCAGTTAATTCTCTACACCTCTGTAAGGTCACCCCTCAGTTTCCTGCGCTCCAAGCAATGTGACGTAAGCCCACCAGGGGGCAGGCGTGAGGTGTCAGTCTGAACACCGGTCTCGACCCAAAACGTCACCTATTCCATCGCTCCATAGATGCTGCCTCACCCGCTGAGTTTCTCCAGTATTTTTGTCTACATTCAATATTGACATCAGTCTCCACCAAGGAAGATGGAGTCTCCATGTAGAGGTGGCAAAGGGTCGGCATGGGCCCATTATTGTGAACACCAGGAACATGGAGAACATGGATAGGTGACGTTTCACAGAGTGCTGGAGTAACTCAGCGGGTCAGGCAGCATCTGTGGAGAACATGGATAGGTGACGTTTCACAGAGTGCTGGAGTAACTCAGCGGGTCAGGCAGCATCTGTGGAGAACATGGATAGGTGACGTTTCACAGAGTGCTGGAGTAACTCAGCGGGTCAGGCAGCATCTGTGGAGAACATGGATAGGTGACATTTCCGGTCAAGATTCTTCGGTCTGTGTGTTATATGCCATATGTTTTATGACTTGTCTCAGAAACGTTATTTAACTCTCCCCTTCAAACTATGCAGCCTAGTTCTACTCCACGGTCTACCTGCTGAGGTTAAACTTGCTGTGGGGAAGGGTGGGGTGTGGGATCAGCTCTTGTTCTCACACGCAGTTGGTGCACGCTGCAAGGCTGGATGTCCTGCCTCCGACTGTGCGCTGGCCTGAACAACTGCTCCACAACTTCCCCACATCTGGCATTGTTAACCATGCAATTTAAATCCTGCAATTGCAAAATGTTCCAAATGCTGGCATGGAACCGTGGCATAAGCCGTGGCAAGAAGGCTTGTGGCATATCACAGTGAGTTGTGAAAGCTGCCAACAGCATGTATTTTTGTTGGAATCACAGCTCTGGCCAGATGGCTGTGGGTATGTTGAGGAAGGAACCGCTTTGCCTCAATGCTGGGGAGTTTCAGTGTGTGCTCCCTCGCCCGATTGTGCCTTGCTACTGGCTCGTGCCTTATTTATCTTCCCGTGGTCTTCATACTGTTTTCTCATCTGATCCCTTTGTTTAGGTAAAGGCAGCTCAAGCATTTCGTCAGACATCAGCTCGAGTACAGATCACACCCTGACCAAAGCTGCGAGGAATGCAGCTGCCAGCGAAGGTAAGCATCTGGTCCTCGTTAAACGCTGTCCTTCTGTGCACGGCACGGCTGTCCATGGGAAATAAACGCTCCTTCATTCAAACCAACTACACTCTTGCTGCATTGCACGACTTGTCTTTCTTTAAAAGTAATAAATGAAGCAACTCAGAAACAAACAGCCCCCTCAGTTCAATATGGAAACCAGAAACTCCACATCATTCACTAATCCCCCTGCTCCTGCGGACAAGGGTCTCCACCCAAACCGTCACCTATCCATGTTCTCCACAGATGCTGCCTGACAATGGACAACAGGTGCAGGAGTAGGCCATTCCGCCCTTTGAGCCTCCCTCTTTCTCTCTCTCTCTCTCTCTCCCCCTCTTTCTCTCTTTCTCTTTCTATCTCTCTATATATCTCTCCCCCTCCCCCCTCTCCCTCTCCCCCCCTCTCCCCCTCTCCTTCTCTCTCCTTCTCTCTCCTTCTCTCTCCTTCTCTCTCCTTCTCTCTCCTTCTCTCTCCTTCTCTCTCTCTCTCTCTCTCTCTCTCTCTCTCTCTCTCTCTCTCTCTCTCTCTCTCTCTCTCTCTCTCTCTCTATCTCTCTATCTCTCTATCTCTCTATCTCTCTATCTCTATCTCTCTCTCTCTCCTCTCTCCCTCTCTCCCTCTCTCCCTCTCTCCCTCTCTCCCTCTCTCCCTCTCTCTCTCTCTCTCTCTCTCTCTCTCTCTATCTCTCTCTATCTCTCTCTATCTCTCTCTCTCTCTCTCTATCTCTCTCTATCTCTATCTCTCGCTATCTCTCTCTATCTCTCTCTATCTCTCTCTATCTCTCTCTATCTCTCTCTATCTCTCTCTATCTCTCTCTCTTTCTCTCTCTTTCTCTCTCTTTCTCTCTCTTTCTCTCTTTCATGTTACAAACGTTTCGTCTTGTTCGTATCCTCCCCTCCCCGGCAACTACTGAACGTAAGGCCAATGTTGGAAGGAACTACATATGTTGGTTTAAACCAAAGATAGACACAGCATGCAGAGTAGTCATTCATTCAGCTTTGGTCTGGACAGACTATTGAACAGATATTTATAAAGATTTTGGATGCTCTTGCTCAAAAGACAAAGTGCTGGAGTAACTCAGCGGGCCAGGCAGCATCTGTGGAGAACATGGATAGGTGACGTTTCACAGAGTGCTGGAGTAACTCAGCGGGTCAGGCAGCATCTGTGGAGAACATGGATAGGTGACGTTTCACAGAGTGCTGGAGTAACTCAGTGGGTCAGGCAGCATCTGTGGAGAACATGGATAGATGACGTTTCACAGAGTGCTGGAGTAACTCAGCGGGTCAGGCAGCATCTGTGGAGAACATGGATAGGTGACGTTTCACAGAGTGCTGGAGTAACTCAGCGGGTCAGGCAGCATCTGTGGAGAACATGGATAATTGACGTTTCACAGAGTGCTGGAGTAACTCAGCGGGTCAGGCAGCATCTGTGGAGAACATGGATAGATGACGTTTCACAGAGTGCTGGAGTAACTCAGCGGGTCAGGCAGCATCCGTGGAGAACATGGATAGGTGACGTTTCACAGAGTGCTGGAGTAACTCAGCGGGTCAGGCAGCATCCGTGGAGAACATGGATAGGTGACGTTTCACAGAGTGCTGGAGTAACTCAGCGGGTCAGGCAGCATCTCCTGATGTCTCAGTAAGGCCTGTGTCAGTTGGAAGGGTGACAGGGACTGGAGACGATGAGAAGTTTATGGGAGTGTGTTGCGGATCAGCTGATGGTGACATCTATCCGGGCCGCTGAGTGCCAACTCCAACCCTCCCACAGAGTTCAGGAATTCCATGTTCTGACCTCGGCCAAGAGCTTTTGGCAGGAGGGAGAGGGAAGCTGGAAACTGCCGGAAACACCAGCTCAGGATGCTCACAGTCCCTGTGGACACCTCAAATGTCTCCTCCAATGGCTGCTTTAGTTTGCATTTAACGACCAAATACCAAGCCAGAAAAATGTATCTGTTAACAGGGAAACAACCCAGTGATTATAAATGCAAAATGTGCAGTGCGGATTTGTGACAGTTGTTTTAAACTCATGTAGGTGACATTGAAAATAGTTATCTGCTTATTTTAGTTGTGAATTTGAATTACATTTTTATAGAAAATATATATTTTTTACTCAATGCGCGTGAGCAGTTGCCAATGTTGATCCTTTTGCCAGTGTGATATTGAATCCATTGGAGCAGCAGATTAGTGCTGGACTGGACACTGCACACGGGACACTGGACTGGACACTGCACACGACACTGGACACTGGACATTGGACTGGACATTAGTCATTGGACACTGGACAGGACACTGGACACTGGTCATTGGTCTGGACATTGGTAATTTGTCAGGACATTGAACTGGACATAAGGCACTGGACATTTGACACTGGACATTTGACACTGGACATTTGACACTGGACATTTGACACTGGACATTTGACACTGGACATTTGACACTGGACATTTGACACTGGACATTGGACATTGAACTGGACATTTGACATGACATTGGATACGATATTGGGTCAACGTTACAGTGCTGGGAGCAGCAGATCCGTGTGCTTGTCAGTGCTGGACAGGGCATTAGGATGGCATGTGGAGTCTACTAGATGTTGGTGATACATTTTCGGGGGGGGGAGAGTGGGGAAGAGAGAGGGAGAAGGTGGGGTGAGAGAGGGAAAGAGATGGAGTGGAGGAGAGTGAGAGAGAGACTGGGGGGAAATGGAGGGACTGGGGGGAGAGAGACGTAGAGCATGGGGGAGAGAGGGAAACTGGGGGGGAGAGAGAGAGCATGGGGAGAGAGGGAGAGAGGGGGAAAGTGAGAGAGAGAGGAGAGAGAGAGAAAGAGAGGGACTGGGGGAGAGACAGAGCGTGGGGAGGGAGAGGGGGAGGGACTGGGGAGGGAGAGAGTGGGCGTGAGACCACACTTGGAGCAATGTTTGCAGTTCCAGATGCCCAGCTATAAGACGGCAGGCAACTGGAACTGTAATTGCTCGATGCCAAAGGCACAGGCGGGCAATATGTGGACGGGTCAATACGAGAACGTTCAGTGCAGTTTAGTTTATTGTCACGTGTACCGAGGTACAGTGAAAAGCGTGCTAACCAGTCAGCAGAAAGACAATACACGATTACAATCGAGCCGTCCACAGTGTCTAGATAAAAGATACGGGAATAACGTTTAATGCAAGGCAAAGCCAGCAATGTCCGATTAAGGATAGTCCAAGGGTCACCAATGAGGTAGATAGTAGTTCAGGTTGCTCTCTGGTTGTGGTAGGATGGTTCAGTTGCCTGATAACAGCTGGGAAGAAAAGTCCCTGAATCTGGAGGTGTCCGTTTTCACACTTCTGTACCTCTTGCCCGATGGGAGAGGGGAGAAGAGACTATAACACCATCAGTAATAGGAGTAGAATAAGGTATTTTAGCCCATCAAGTCTACTCCGCCTTTCAATTATGGCTGGTCTATCTCCTCCTCCTAACCCTGCCTTCGCCACATAACCCCTGACACCCATACTAAGCAAGAATCTATCTATCTCTGCCTTAAAAATATCCACTGACTTGGCTTCCACAGCCGTCTGTGGCAAAGAATCCCACAGATTCACCACCCTCTGACTAAAGACATTTCTCCTCAGCTCCTTCCTAAAGGAATGTCCTTTAATTCTGAGGCTGAGACCTCTAATCCTAGGCACTCCCACTAGTGGAAACATCCACGTTATCCAAGCCGTTCACTATTCTGTACGTTTCAATGAGGTCCCCCCTCATTCTTCTGCTATTGAGACTAAAAACGGCATCCGTTGCCTATCCCTCATTTTGTGTTGATCCTGAATGATGTTTAGCTGTAAACACAGAGTGCTGGAGTAACTCAGCGGGTCAGGCAGCATCTGTGGAGAACATGGATAGGTGACGTTTCACAGAGTGCTAGAGTAACTCAGCGGGTCAGGCAGCATCTATGGAGAACATGGATAGGTGACGTTTCACAGAGTGCTGGAGTAACTCAGCGGGTCAGGCAGCTTCTGTGGAGAACATGGATAGGTGACGTTTCACAGAGTGCTGGAGTAACTCAGCGGGTCAGGCAGAATCTGTGGAGAACATGGATAGGTGACGTTTCACAGAGTGCTGGAGTAACTCAGTGGGTCAGGCAGAATCTGTGGAGAACATGGATAGGTGACGTTTCACAGAGTGCTGGAGTAACTCAGCGGGTCAGGCAGCATCTGTGGAGAACATGGATAGGTGACGTTTCACAGAGTGCTGGAGTAACTCAGCGGGTCAGGCAGCATCTCTGGACAGAAGGAATGGGCAGCGTTTTGGGTCGAGACACTTCTTCAGACTGATGTCAGGGGAGGGGGTGGTACAGAGATAGAATGTAGTCGGAGACAGTCAGACTGGTGGAAGAACTGGTAAGGGGGAGGGGATGGAGAGGGAGGGAGAGAAAGCAAGGGCTATCTGAAGTTAGAGAAGCTGTATCAGTCTTTAACCACAATTCAGCGGCAAAGCTGATGGGAGTGCCCCCTCTGGTGGGTGCTGCTCAGCACTGCAGGCTGTGCTGCCGTCTTGTCAGTCTGTGTAGGAAGGATGCCGGATTGCACCAAAGATGGCAGCGAATCAGAGCCGGATTTACCTATAGGCTTCATAGGCTGAAGCCTGGGGCCTCAAAATCTAGGGGGCCTCCGGCCAAGGTGTAAAAAAATCCAGATTTAAAAAAAAATTGGTGCGTAATCAGCATTTCCACTTTGACGGAAATTACCCGAAATTCTGGTTCCGGCCGCTGGAGGATTTGGGAAAAAAGTTGCGACCATCCGCGCCTGCGCAGTTGGGGGAAGCTGGTGACGCAGCAGCGACAAAAAATGTCGCTGTCTCTCCACGCGTGTGCAGTGGGCCCGGGCGGGTTCAGTTCTGCATTTGCATTCCATTACCTCGATGCCTCGTGTCTACTCTAGGTAAGTAGTGGAATATTGCGTTGCGGGAGTGCCCGTTTCTCCGGGCCGGGGAGGGGGCTGCGGTGTCTGCGGCACGGAGTCGGAGCCTCGCTGCGTGGGAGGGAGAGAGTGGGGGGAGGGAAAGAGGGGGAGAGACAGAGGGGGGAGAGAGGAGGGGTAGAGGGGGAGGGAGTGAGAGAGAGAGGTGAAGGGGGGAGTGGGGAGGGGGGGAGAGAGAGCTGGAGGAAGAGGGAGGTGGATAGAGGAGGGGGAGGGAAAGGGGGATTATCTTTAGTGAGATTGCAAAATTTAGGTAGGTTTTAGAGCAATTATATTTTCTTCGTATGAATAATATCAAACAATTGGAACTGCTTTATTTTCCTTGATAACAATACTGAAAAATATGAATTCCATAGTTTGCAACTTTCTTTTTGCATCATATTTTTAATGTGCACACACTAATAAGGTCGCACAGTAACAGGCAATCAAATCAACACACAAAACATTTGCTTAAAAAGGGCTTTATTTACTGCAAAAACTTACAATATTTTATTTGCAGTGTTTGCATGCTCCTTTATAACATTTTACATAACATTTTACAGGACAACTTGATTATTAAAACAAGGACAACTTCAATTCTTGATTTAAAAAAAATGTATACAACAATGACCCCAATCATCCCATTCCAACCACTCATTACTCTTGACTCAACCAAAATTATTTCTGAAATATTGGTCATAAACGTGGTGCATAAATGCACCAAAATAAGGCACAGAATGCACCAGAGAGCATCTAAAACCCCAGAGCCGCAAGGGACTTTGAGCTTCGCACTTGTGATATGCGCTGCTTGCATTTATTTAATAGAATTTTTTTGTAATCCTGCCATGTCACCCCCTTTTTGAAAAGCTTCGTACAGGCCTGGTGTATAATATTTTTGACACTGTCATAGGCCTTTCATTCATATGCTGTCACAACGCACTGTAGTCTCTAAACAACACTTCAGTAATTTTCCTTGCCCTCCATTTCAGAATAATAGTGTCTTAAGCCGATAACTCAACACTAGCACTGGCAATAAATAAAAGGCGCCGCTTTCCAGCCCTTATCTCATTGGCCACGCTCGGCTGCACATTGGTGTCAATCTGGTGGACTCTTCCATCTTCCTCTCGTGGTGGGGGATTGGGAGGGGCCTCACAAGTGGAACAGCCTAGGGCCTCTCTTCATCTAAATCCGGCCCTGCAGCGAATGGGTTAAATGTGTGGTTGTAGCCATGGTGGAGCTGTCAGTCTGAGCTCGGCTGTTGCCTTTTCAGCCACAGGCAGTGATGAGATGCACGCCACCACAATGCACACTACTGCACACTACTACACACACACTACTTTACACTACTACAGACACACACTACTACAGACACGCACTACTACAGACACGCACTACTACAGACACACAGTACTACAGATGCACGCTACTATGGTACACACTACAGTACACTACTACAGAACATGCTGCCAAGAACATCTCTTATTTATCTACACATAACCCATATGTGGAGGCCGATTCACTGGATGTTTTCAAGAGAGAGTTAGATTTAGCTCTGAGGGATAACGAATGGGGGAAAAAGCAGGAACGGGGTACTGATTTTGGATGATCAGTGAAGTGTGCGCATGTGCGGGGCCTCGGGCCAGAGGCCTGCGGAATCAGCGATCATTTCCAGGCGCTTCGAAGTTGTGTATTACAAAAATGAGTTACTTAAAGCTGAAATAAAGTTTAAGTAAATTAGAATGTTTCATTTGCCTCACAACAATTTAAGCAACTCAATCTCAGAAGTTAAGCAGTGTGACATCGAGATGGAGAAACAATTGAAACCACAACGCTTGGACCTGGATCCCAACTCACCTGCTGCTGCAAAGAATTGGAAGCACTGGCTTCGTACACTAAATAACTTCTTTGAGGAGTGTGGCAATGATGCACTAGACAGGCTCAAGACATTAATAAGCCCTGTCTCTTCTGATGTATATGATTACATAGAGGAATGTACAACTTATGATTCTGCTATTGATGTACTAAGCAGACTCTCTGTTAAGACACCCAACGTGATATTCGGTCGACACCTCCTTGCTGCTCGTAAACAAAAACCTGGTGAGTCACTTGATGAATTTTTACAAGAACTTCAAAGACTTAGTAAAGACTGTGCCTTCACGGCTGATCAATATCGACAGGAAGTTATTCGAGACTCTTTTATCAATGGTTTGGCATCGCCTTTAATACGACAGAGACTATTAGAACACAAAACCTTGGATCTACAGTCAGCTTACAATCAAGCTTACTCAATAGACTTGGCTTAGAAAAATTCAGATGCTTATGGCTCATCTAATGTGTATTCTGCTGCAATTACTTGGCTATATTTAAGAGGGCGTTAGATGTGGCACTTGTGGCTAAAGGGATCAGGGGGTATGGAGAGAAGGCAGGTACGGGATACTGAGTTGGATGATCAGCCATGATCACATTGAATGGCGGTGCAGGCTCGAAGGGCCGAATGGCCTACTCCTGCACCTATTTTCTATGTTTCTACTACAAACGAATTTCACCCAAGTACTAATATAAAGCAAGCTGAAACAATTTCTACTGATAAAGGTGCCTTGCTGCAGCATATATTTATTCAAAAAGGAACTGTTACTTTTGCGGGGGTAATATTCATAAGAGAGAGAGAGATGCCCTGCTGGAGAGGCAACTTGTAATAGTTGTGGCAAGAAGGGACAATTATTCTAGAATATGCAAGTCCAAAGCAACTACTAAAATTGTGACTGCTGCCATGTGTACGCCTTCTTTATGTGCAATTACAGCTGCATTTCCTCAGAGCTTGTCTTATGCAGCTACAACAGTATCCATCAATGGCCATACACTTAATGTACTACTTGATTCTGGCAGTTCAGAAAGTTTTATAAGTGTACAACTTTTGTCTTGACTAAATCTAAACATAATTCCTTCAAATAGAGAAATCTCGATGGCTCTGGCAACTCTCAATACTCAAATTATTGGATCTTGTATTGTAGACTTTATTCTGAACAAAACTAGCTACAAATCTGTATGTCTAGGTATTTTGAAAAATGTGTGTAGCGATATAATTTTAGGTCAGGATTTTCAGAAACAGCACAGATCACTTCAAATAATGTATGAAGGAACTATGCCTGATCTTGTGTTGTCAAAGGCACCAGTATTGTGTAGTTTTTCTGCTGCATCTGTTGAATGTCCTTAAGTGCAAGCCAATTGCTACAAAATCAAGACACTTTAGTAAAGATGATAGGAACTTTATCAACAGAAGTAACAAATCTTTTACGAGAAGGGATTATAGAACCCAGCTCTTCCCCTTGGAGGGCACAAGTTGTCGTGGTTAAGGACCCCTTGGAGAGACATAGAAAGAGACTCTGCATTGACTACTTTCAAACTATAAACCAGTTCACGGAGCTTGATGCAGATCCACTACCTCGAATAGAAGAGATTATCAATACATTAGCTAAGTATAAGATATTCTCTACTTTTGACCTAAAAAGTGCTTACTACCAAATTCCTTTGAAAGAATCAGAGAAGAAATACACTGCATTTGAAGCAAATGGGAAATTATATCACTACTGCAGAGTTCCTTTTGGTGTAACTAATGGTGCGGCTGTTTTTCAGAGAGTGATGGACAAACTTGTTGAACAGGAAAACCTTAAAGATACTTTCCCTTATCTTGCAGCAGGCTGTGAAGAAAGCAAATGGTATGTTAGCATTCATAGCAAAAGGATTTGAGTATCGGAACAGGGAGGTTCTACTGCAGTTGTACAGGGTTTTGGTGAGACCACACCTGGAGTATTGCGTACAGTTTTGGTCTTCTAATCTGAGGAAAGACGTTCTTGCCATAGAGGGAGTACAGAGAAGGTTCACCAGACTGATTCCTGGGATGGCAGGACTTTCATATGAAGAAAGACTGGATAGACTCGGCTTGTACTCGCTAGAATTTAGAAGAATGAGGGGGGATCTTATAGAAACTTACAGATTTCTTAAGGGGTTTGACAGGCTAGATGCAGGAAGATCGTTCCCGATGTTGGGGAAGTCCAGAACAAGGGGTCACAGTTTAAGGATGAGGGGGAAGTCTTCACACAGAGAGTGGTGAATCTGTGGAACTCTCTGCCACAGAAGGTAGTTGAGGCCAGTTCATTGGCTATATTTAAGAGGGAGTTAGATGTGGCCCTTGTGGCTAATGGGATCAGGGGGTATGGAGAGAAGGCAGGTACAGGATACTGAGTTGGATGATCAGCCATGATCATATTGAATGGCAGTGCAGGCTCGAAGGGTTGAATGGCCTACTCCTGCACCTATTTTCTATGTTCCTATGTTGATAATATAACTATTGCAGGAAAAGACCAAGCTGAACACGGTGAAAATGTACAACAGTTTTTAGATGTTGTACATTCTAAAAATCTAACATTAGATGAGGCTAAGTCAATAACATCAGTGGCATCAATTAAAATTCTTGGTTATTGGGTTGGAAATGATATAATCAAGCCTGATCCAGAAAGACTCCGCCCACTCCAAAAGATACCTGTTCCAGCTACATTGAACTCTCTACGAAGGGTTCTTGGTATGTAAGCATATTATGCTAAATGGATATCAAATTTTTCTGACAAAATTCAACCTTTGATTAGAGCAAAATCTTTCCCCCTTGACTCTACAGCAATTGGTGCCTTTACTTCTTTAAAGAAACAATTAGAATCTGCAACATTACACGCCATCAATGAGGATCTCCCCTTTGTTCTTGAATGTGAGGCCTCTGATTTAGCAGTATCAGCAACATTAAATCAAGGAGGACGACCAGTGGCTTTCGTGTCATGTACTCTCCAAGGTAGTGAATTGCACTAGCCACCTGTCAAAAAGGAAGCTACAGCAATTATTGAAAGAATGGTATCATTTCCTTGCTGGCCAGCACTTCACTTTGATAACAGATCAGCGTTCAGTAGCTTTTATGCTGGATAATCGGAAACGAACAAAGATTAAAAACAGTAAAATTCATGAATGGAGGTTTTAATTATCTGCATATAGTTATCCAATTGATTACCGCCCTGGTAAGGATAATGTTGCTCCGGATACATTAACTGGAGCATTTTGTGCCTCAGTTCATTCCTCTGCACTCACTGATCTTCACAATGGGCTGTGTCGGTGCTGGGACCCCAGTTATTTACAATATATATTAACGATTTAGACGAGGGAATTAAATGTGACATCTCCAAATTTGCGGATGACACAAAGCTGGGTGGCAGTGGGAGCTGCACGGAGGATGCTATGAGACTGCAGGGTGACTTGGATAGGCTGGGTGAGTGGGCAGAAACATGGCAGATGCAGTTTAATGTGGATAAATGTGAGGTTGTCCACTTTTGGTGGCAAGAACAGGAAGGCAGATTATTATCTGAATGGTGTCAGATTAGGAAAAGGGGAGATGCAACGAGACCTGGGTGTGCTTGTACATCAGTCACTGAAAGTAAGCATGCAGGTACAGCAGACAGTGAAGAAAGCGAATGGCATGTTGGCCTTCATTTGAGTTTAGGAGAATGGAGGTCCTACTGGAGTTAGGAGACCACACCTGAAATATTGAGTGCAGTTTTAGTCCCCTAATTTGAGGAAGGACATTCTTGCTATTGAGGGAGTGCAACGTAGATGGCGGGACTGTCATATGCTGAGAGAATGGAGCAGCTGGGCTTGTACACTCTGGAATTTAGAAGGATGAGAGGGGATCTTATAGAAACACTAGACCAAGGGGGACCCGTTGGGTCCCATCCCCTCAATGGGCGGGGGATGGGTGGGGAGAGTGGGGTGGGGAAAGAGGGGGGGAGGGAGGGGGGAGGAAGAGGGATGCTGGGGGAGGAAGAGAAAGGCTGGGGAGAGAGAGAGAGGAGGGGGGAGAGAGCAGGGGGGGGGAGGGAGGTGGGGGGTGAAAGAGAGGCCGGGGGGGGGTAGAGACCGGGTAGGGGGGAAGAGAGCCCCGGGGTGGAGAGAGAGCCCGGGGGGGGGAGGGTGGGGGGAGAAAGCTGGGGGGGGGGGGAGGGAGCTGGGGGGGGGGGGGGGGGGCAGAGAGAAAGCTCGGGACTTCGCTCGAAGGGCGAATGGGCTACTCCTGCACCTATTTTCTATGTTTCTATGAATTAGGACATTTGGCCCATCAAGTCTACTCCGCCATGCAATCATGGCTGATCTATCTCCCCCTCCTAACCCCATTCTCCTGCCTTCTCCCCATAACCTCTGACACCTGTATTGTACAAGCCCTCTCGAAATAAATGCTAGCATTGCGTTAGGGTTCTTCACTACCGATTCGACTAGTAGATTCACTTTTTTGGGAATCCTGCACCACTCCCAAGTCCCTTTGCACCTCTGATTTCTGGATTCTCTCCCCATTTCAAAAATAGTCTACGCCTTTATTCCTACGACCACAATGCATGACTCCACACTTTGCTACACTGTATTCCATCTGCCCCTTCTGTGCCCACTCTCCCAACCTGTCCAAGTGTTTCTGCAGAGTCCCTGCTGCCCCTACACTACCTGCACCTCCACCGATTTTTGTATCATGCACAATCCTGGCCACAAAGCCTTCAATCCCCTCGTCCAAGTCATAGAAGCATAGAAGTTGGGAGGTGATGTCCAGTTGGATAAGACGAGGTTGAGGGCTCATTTAGAATAATGTGTTCACCACATTGTTATACCATGTTTGGTCACCATGTTAGACCATGTTCACCACCATGTTGTGGACAGGACTTAAGATAATGTTGCCAGGACTCGAGGGCCTGAGTTATAGGGAGAGGTTGAGCAGGCTAGGACTTGAATACTTTGAGTACAGAAGGATGAGGGGTGATCTTATAGAGGTGTGTGCAAGATCATGAGAGGAATAGACTGGGTAGAATCTTTTACCCAGAGATGGGGAACCAAGAGCCAGAGAACAAAGGTTTAATGTGAGGGGAAAGATCCTTAGAGCAGATTGGGACCCTTCTTCAGACCTGTCTGTCCCCCTCCCTATAGAGTCCCCTTTCACAATGACTCTGAAGAAAGGTCCCAACACGAAACGTCCTCTGGCCAATCCCTCTGGATGCTGCCTGACCCACTGAGCTACTCCAGCACTTTGTGTTTTGCTCCAGATTCCTGCATCTGCAGTATCCTCACAGCCACATAAAGGAGGCTGTTTGTGATGAGTTTGATGGGTTTGTGTGGATCATAAATGCTGTTGCTAAATGGCCCGCGAATGTTGGATGATTGGCTAACACGAGATATTTTAAGAATAAGGAGTAAGCCATTTAGAACGGAGACGAGGAAACACTTTTTCTCACAGAGAGTGGTGAGTCTGTGGAATTCTCTGCCTCAGAGGGCGGTGGAGGCCGGTTCTCTGGATGCTTTCAAGAGAGAGCTAGATAGGGCTCTTAAAGATAGCGGAGTCAGGGGATATGGGGAGAAGGCAGGACCGGGGTACTGATTGGGGATGATCAGCCATGATCACATTGAATGGCGGTGCTGGCTCAAAGGGCCAAATGGCCTACTCCTGCACCTATTGCCTATTGTATCTAATGGCCTGTGAATGTTGAAGGATTGGCTAACACGATGTATCTAATGGACCGTGAATGTTGAAGGATTGGCTAACGCAAGGTATCTTCTTCTTCTTGCACAGCCTAAAGTTGTCGGACAACTTGTTCTATTTGATCTTATTTGATTGTGCACGCCGGGTTGATTGCATTTGTCGAAACAGGGCGGACCACGTGAAGGTTGCAATCTCCCACCCCGCGAGGTATCTAATGGCCGGTGAATGTTGAATGATTGGCTAACACGAGGTATCTGTCTGTCTGTCTGTCTGCAGATTCTGACTTGAGTATGCGGACATTGAACACCCCGAGCCCGGCGCTGATCCACAGTGTGACCTCGGCGTCCGTGCAGAACGGCCAGACATCCTCCACCTCATCGTCGTCTGTCACTGGGGAGGCCACCACGAAGGTGCCGACCCTGGAGCCCGTCCCCCCTTGTGGCATCAGGCCAGCCTCCAGGCTGCGGAGGGAACAGTCCCCCATCGACAGACTGCCAGACCACACGCTGATCGAGATGTTCTCCCACCTGCCCACCAACCAGCTGTGTCGATGCACCAGGGTGTGTCGGCGCTGGTACAGTCTGTGCTGGGATCCGCGCCTCTGGAGGACAATCCGCCTCACAGACGAGACGGTCAACGTGGACAAAGCGCTGCGTGTGCTGACACGTCGACTGTGCCAGGACACGCCCAACGTGTGCCTCATGCTGGAGAACGTCATCATCCTGAGCTGCCGACGTCTGTCCGACAGGGGCCTCTACACCATTGCTCAGTGCTGCCCCGAGCTGCGGCAGCTGGAAGTGCCCGGCTGCTACAACATTTCCAATGAAGCACTCTACGACTTGGTCTCACGGTGTCCCAACCTGGAGCAGCTGGACGTTTCAGGTAATAATTGTACGGCAAATGCAGAAAAAGATTCTGGTCACATGTACCCAGGTACAGGGCAGTCACGGTGGCGCAGCGGTAGAGTTGCTGCCTGACAGCAAAATGCAGAGCCAGAGACCCGGGTTCCATCCCGACTACGGGTGCTGTCTGTACGGAGTTTGCACGTTCTCCCCGTGACCTGTGTGGGTTTTCTCCGAGATCTTCGGTTTCCTCCCACACTCCAAAGATGTACAGGTTTGTAGGTTAATTGGCTTGATAATAATGTAAAATTGTCCAAGTTGGCGATATGCAGAGGTACTGCCCCGCCGACTACAAGGTTCAGAAGGAAAGCTTTTGTCTGTCATGCCATACACAGCCAGGGAAAACAGGTAGTGCATGGACAAACATACCAGACTGCACAATATAATGTCACAGCATTGTAGTGTTATAGTTCCAGAGAAAAGGTCCAATGTCAGCGATGAGACAGGTTGGTAGATCGGACCACACCCTAGTGCATGCGAGGACCATTCACCAGTCTAGAGGGGATGTTCGGACCACACCCTAGTGTATGTGAGCACCGTTCACTAGTCTGTTTATAGAGGGGAAGAAGCTGTTTGTGAATCTGTAAATTCAAATACATTCATAATTCATTGGAGCATCAAGTCTACTTTGTCATTCAATCATGGCTGATCTATCTCTGCCTCCTAACCCCATTCTCCTGCCTTCTCCCCATAACCCCTGACACCCGCACTAATCGAGAATCTATTTTTCTCTGCCTTAAAAATATCCACTGACTTGGCCTCCACAGCCGTCTGTGGCAATGAATTCCACAGATTCACCACCCTCTGACTAAAGAAATTCATCCTCATCTCCTTCCTAAAGGAACGTCCTCTAATTCTGAGGCTGTGTCCTCTGATCCTAGTCTTTCCCACTGATGGAAACATCCTCTCCACATCCACTCTACCCAGGTCTTTCATTATTCGGGAAGTTTCAGTGAGGTTCCCCCTCATCCTTCTAAACTCCAGGGAGTACAGGCCCAGTGCCGACAAATGCTCATCGTACGTTAACCCACTCATTCCTGGGATCATTCTTGTAAACCTCCTCTGGACCCACTCCAGAACCGGCACATCCTTCCTCAGATACGGGGCCCAAAACTGCTCACAATATTTCCAAATGCGTCCTGACCAGCGCCTTATAGAGCCTCTCTGCCTTAAAAATATCCACTGACTCACCTCCATAGCCGTCTGATTCACCACCCACGGACAAATTTCATTTATCAGCCCAGTAAATATTCGTCAACCATTTGCCTCAGTTGTCAGGCATTTCCACTTTTTAGAACAAGGAAATGTAAATGCTGGTTTACAAAAAAAGGACACAGTGCTGGAGTAACTCAGCGGGTCAGGCAGCATCTGTGGAGAACATGGATAGGTGACGTTTCACAGAGTGCTGGAGTAACTCAGCGGGTCAGGCAGCGTCTGTGGAGAACATGGATAGGTGACGTTTCACAGAGTGCTGGAGTAACTCAGCGGGTCAGGCAGCATCTGTGGAGAACATGGATAGGTGACGTTTCACAGAGTGCTGGAGTAACTCAGCGGGTCAGGCAGCATCTGTGGAGAACATGGATAGGTGACGTTTCACAGAGTGCTGGAGTAACTCAGGGGTTCAGGCAGCATCTGTGGAGAACATGGATAGGTGACGTTTCTGGTCAAGATTCTTCAGTCTGTGTGTTTTATGCCATATGTTTTATGACTTGCCTCAGAAATGTCATTTAACCTTTCCTCTCGCCTTCAAACTATGCGGCCTAGTTCCACTCCAAGGTCTACCTGCTGACGTTAAACTTATTGTAGGGAAGGGTGGGGTGTGGGATCACTTCAGCTCTTACACGCAGTTCGTGCACGCTGCAAGGCTGGATGGTTTCTTTGGCCAGCCAATGAAATTTCATTGGCCAGGTCAGTCATGCAATAAAACGCAACAGATCACTCAAAAACACATTTTAACGTGAACATCCACCACAGTGACTCCTACACATTCCTCACTGTGATGGAAGGCAAAATAAAGTTCAAGTCTCTTCCCCTAGCTCTTCCTCGGTCGGGGGCCTCGAGCCCCCGTTGACGGGACGATCTTGACTCCCGTAGCCGGCGGCGTTCTGGCCCCCCGGGTCGAGGCGATCAGCTCCCGCATCGGGGGAATATCAGTTCCCCCGCGCCGGGCGATCGAACCTCGCGTCGGGGCTGGTCGAACCTTCTGCGATGTTGGAGCTCCCGACTAGACTCTCCCGACTGTGAGCCCTTGATGGTAAGTGAGAGTGATCCCAGGCAAGGGATCAGCTCCGATGTTAAGTCCGGGCCCCAGGGTGGGGCACACGACAGTCCGAGGAGGCTTCCAGCTCCAGCGATGGTAGGCCGCAGAGCCCGGAGAATGTAATCTGAAAATTGATCACATCTCCGGGAAGGTAGGAGCTTGAAAAAAAGTTTCCCCCGACCCCCCTCATTAAACAAACCGAAGAACATTAAAACAAAAACGTTTAACGCTCTAAAAAATAACAAAAAGAAATAAAAAACATACACACCTGGTGCCCCTGGTGGTCTATCTAAACTGAACGCGATACTCTGCAACCTCACCAACGTCTTATACAGCTGCAACATGACCTCCCAACTTCTATACTCAATACTCTGCCTTATTACCTTATCTACCTGTGAGTCGACCTTCAAGGAGCCATGCACCTGTACTTCTTGATCCCTCTGCTCTCCAAACACCACCCAGAGGCCGACCATTTACTTCTTCTTTCGTGTGGCGTGCACAGCCTAAAGTTGTCGGACAATTTGTTCTGTTTGATCTTCCGTTTGTGCGCGTCGAGTTGATTGCATTAGTCGAAACAGGGCGGACCACGTGAAGGTTGCAATCTTCCACCCCGACCATTCACTGTGTAGGTCCTGATCATGTTAGACTTTCCTAAATACAACACCTCACGTTTCTGTGTACTAATTTCCATCAACCATTCCTCCGTCCACCTGGCCAATCGATCCAGATCCTGCTGCAATCGTTCACATCCAGCTGCACTGTCTTGCTTTTTTTGGTACCATTTTATACCATCAGCAAACTTGCTAATCTTGCCCTGTACGTTCTCATTCACATCATCCACTGACGTGGATAAATCGTAGATAAAAGGACAATAAAATAGTAAAGAAACAGCAGTAGGATGAAGGAAAATGGATCACTTGCAGGCATGGGCAAGGTCAACCAAAGAGCCTCCCTCTCCTCAGTGTCCTGGGCCATTGATCAGCTAGCGTGTCAGATAATGGTCAAATAACAATGATCCTTGTTTGTTGTCTAGGTTGGTCAGCTAGTACGTCAGCTAAGGGTTGAGTAACATGATCATTGTGTCTAGAAGAAGGGACTCGACCCGAAACGTTGCCCATTTCCTTCGCTCCATAGATGCTGCCTCACCCGCTGAGTTTCTCCAGCACTTTTGTCTACCTTCCTTGCTGTCTAGGTTGGTCAGCTAAGGGTTGAGTAACATGATCCTTTGTTGTCTAGGTTGCTCCAAGATAACCTGCATCAGTCTGACGAAGGAGGCTTGTGTGAAACTCTCCCCACTTCACGGGAAGCAAACCTCCATCCGTTACCTGAACATGACCGACTGCTTTCTCCTGGAGGACCAGGGGCTGCACACAATAGCAGCCCACTGCACACAGTTAACACACCTGTACCTGCGCAGGTGTATCCGTGTCACCGACGAGGGCCTGCACTTCCTCATGCTTTATTGCACGTCAATCAAAGAGCTGAGCGTCAGTGACTGCCGGGCGGTGACTGACTTTGGGATGAGAGAGGTGGCAAAGCTGGAAGCACATCTGAAGTATCTCAGCATTGCTCACTGCGTGCGGATCACGGACGTCGGAGTCCGCTACATAGCCAAGTACTGCAGCAAACTACGCTACCTGAATGCACGAGGTTGCGATGGGCTGACTGACCACGGCATTGAGTACCTGGCCAAGAACTGCACAAAACTCAAGTCGCTGGACATTGGCAAGTGCCTGTTGGTTTCTGACGCTGGCATGGAGGTTCTGGCACTGAACTGCTACAACCTCAAGAGGCTAAGTCTCAGATCGTGCGAGAGCATCACTGGCCGCGGGTTGAAGATCGTCGCAGCAAACTGCTTTGAGCTGCAGGCTTTGAATGTGCAGGATTGTGATATCTCTGTGGAGGCGCTGCAGTTTGTGAAGCGCCATTGTAAGCGGTGTATTATAGAGCACACCAACCCAGCTTTCTTCTGACTGACTGACTGACCTCACGGCACCAGACCTGCCCTCCAAACGCCCGACATTTTATTTGCTCTTATTTTCCAAATCAAATATTTACTTCATTTCTGCACTGTACAATGATAATTATATTATGACAAAGTCATGGAAATGAAATACAATGTTTTTTTATAGTATGCATTTGTACATTTGTACCTGTCAAACCACTATAGAAATCATTATCCAGAGACATAAATACAAACTGCTGGAAAAATTTTCATTGTTCTTACATTCCTCTCTGGAATATATAAAGGCAATCATCTGAATTCTGTTCGACTTGAGTTTTCTTAAAGAATTAGAGTATTGAGCCATCGTGTTGTCATGGTAATAGCCTAAAGCCACTCAACCGAAACCCTAATGCCAACTGGGCTAGCACACTGGGCTAGTTTCATTTGGTTCATAACCCTCCAAACACTTCTTATCCATATATTTGTCCAAATCATATATCTATCTCTATTATATTAAAACTCTTTGTGTGTGTCTGCCGACAGCCGTCTGCCTGCCGTCCGGCTGCCACGTTTTCCCCCTTTGATTCACTTATCCACCAAAACCGGACCTTCAGACGCCGCCGTTTTTTCCATATAGCCAGACATTACGCTTGTACATTACCAAAGGCACTCCTCTTTACGTTTAGATGTTGTTACGTACACCATTTTGAATAAAATCCTTCCCCCCCCCCCCCCACTTTTTCAAAATCTTAAAACAATCAAACTGCTCTCACCCACAGAATGTTGGTAAACATTCCATCGTGTGATGTCACAATGCCCAATGCTCACAGATGTCCAATCGGAATGGATCTCATTTACATCTGCCCTCGCGCCAGCCCCAGCCCCCCCCTCCCCGCGTGATGTCCCAGCACATTCCATTGTGTGATGTCACAATGCCATCCCTCACAGATGTCCAATCGGAATGGATCTCATTTACATCTTCCTTTGCCCCAGCCCCAGCAGCCTGTGTCGAAGCGCTTGATCACGTGTGTGGGAATAGAGAAAGAGGATTGTTAGTGATAGGGAGTGGGGAATAGATGGACTGCCCCTACACCTCCCCCTCCCACTACCTCCCCACTCTTTCCCCTCTCTCCCCCCAACCCTCTCCCCCTCCCTCCACACTCTTCCCCCTCCCTCCCCTACCCCATCTCCCTCCCCATCCCTCCCCCCTCCCCCACACCTCTCTCACCCGTCCCCATCCCTCTCTCCTCCCCTACCCCTCTCTCCTCCCTCTCCTCCCACCCCATTCCTCTTTCCCCACCCCCTTCCCCCTCCTCCCCCCTCCTCCCTCTCTCCCCTTCTCCCACCCCTCTCCCCCTCCCCTCTCTCACCCCCTCCCCAAACCCTCTCTCACCCCCTCCCCACCCCTCATCCCCTTCCCCTCTCTCTCCCCTCCCCCCTCTCTCCTCACCCCTCTCTCCTCCCCTCCCACCCCCTCTCTCCCCCCTACCCCACATCTCTTCACGCCCAACTCCCCATCAACCCCTCCCCCTCTCTTGCACCACTCCCTGCTACCCCACTCCCGCTCACTCCCCACTCTTCCACTCTCCCTCCCCTTCCACTCTCTCCCTCTCCTCTCTCCCCTCCACCTCCCCTCCCCCTCTTCCTCCCCCTCTCCTCTCCCCACCTCTCCCTTTCCTCCCCTTCTCCACCACCCCTCTGCTCTCACCTCCCCCTCTTCCCCTTCCCCCACCCCTCTACTCCCCTCACCCCCTCCTCCTCCTCCCACCCCCTTCCCTCTCTCCCCACCCCTCTTCCTTCTCTCCCCCTGCCCCTTCCCTCTCTCCCCCCACCCCTTCCCCTACCCCGTCCCTTCCACCACTCCCTCCCACCCCCTTCCCCCTACCGCTCTGTCCCTCTTCAACCACTCCCCCTATCCCTCCCCCCCACTTTTCCACTTCTCTTCCCCTCCCTTCCCCCTCCCACCCCTCTCTCCCGCGCACCCCTTTTTCCCTATCCATCTCTCCCTCTTCCACCACTCCCCCACCCCCCTCCCCTCCGTCTCTCCCACTTGCACCACTCCCCCTCCCCCTCTCCCCACTCTTCCACTTCTCTTTCCCTTCCCCTATCCCACCCCACCTCTCTCCCTCCCCCACCCTCTCTCTCCCCTCCCTCCCTATGTCCCCTACCCCTTTCCCCTACTCCTCTATCCCTCTTCCAGCACTCCCCTTCCTCCTCTCTCTCTCCCACTTCCATCACTCTCCCCTACACCTCTCGCCCCACTTCCACTTCTCTCTCCCCCATCCCCCACCTTTCCCCATCTCCATCCCCACCCCTCTCTCCCCCCTCCCTTCCCTCTCCCTCCCCACTCTTCCCCCGTCTCCACTCTCCCCCTCCCTCCACACTCTTCCCCTTTCTCCGCTTCCCCTCCTCCCTCTCTCCTCCCCTCCCCCACCTCTCTCTCAACCCCTCCCTGAACCCTCTCACACTCCCCCACCCCCTCTCCTCCTCCCTCTCCCCCTCTCCATCTCCCTCTCTCCTCACCGCTCCCACCCCCTCTCTCCCCACCCCTCTTCATCCCCATCTCCCCCCCAACCCCTTCCCCTCGCTCTTCCACCACTCCCTGCTACCCCTCTTCCCCTCACTCCCCACTCTTCCCCTCTCCCTCACCTCCCCACCTCTCGCCCTCTCCTTTCTCTCTCTCCCCCCCTCCTCTCTCACCCCCCCTCTCTCCCCACCTCTCTCCCTCTCCTTTCTCTCTCTCTCCCTCCCCCTCTCCTCTCCCCTCCACCTCCCTTTCCTCCTCTCTTCTCCATAACCCCTCTCCTCTCACCTTCCCCTCTCTTCTCACCTTCCCCTCTCCTCTCACCTCCCCTTCCCTTCCCCTTATCCCACCCCACTCTACCCCTCACCCACCCTCAGGGACATGCTGCCCCTGCCCCCACCCCCTGCAACCAACGGGTCTGCACTTGGTCTAGTATATTACTAAAACTCTTCTCGTGTGTATATGTGTGTGTGTGCCATCTGGCCACGGTCTGGTTAATTCTTATTTTCTTCCAAACGCTTGGCCACAGCCTTCCCATTTTCACACATTCTACTCACATTTTTTCCCTCAACGGGATAAACATCTTCCTGTCGCATTCCAACCTATATTTCCGAAGTTTAAATTGTTTATTTAAAAAAATTAACAGCTTTTCAGTGGGAGACTCTTGCAGCACTTTCCATGGATGATGTCACAGTACCATCTCACAGACACCCAATCACAATGGATCTTATTTACATATGACATCACAATGGGACAGGGGTGGGAGATTGCAACCTTCATGTGTTTCCCTCTCATAGAAACATAGAAAATAGGTGCAGAAAATAGGAGTGGGCCATTCGGCCCTTTGAGCCTGCACCACCATTCAATATGATCATGGCTGATCATCCAACTCAGTATCCTGTACCTGCCCTCTCTCCATACCCCCTGATCCCTTTAGCCACAAGGGCCACATCCAACTCCCTCTTAAATATAGCCAATGAACTGGCCTCAACTACCTTCTGTGGCAGAGAATTCCAGAGACTCACCACTCTCTGTGTGAAAAATGTTTTCCTCATCTCGGTCCCAAAGGAATTCCCCCTTAGCCTTAGACTGTGACCCCTTGTTCTGGACCTCCCCAACATCGGGAACAATCTTCCTGCATCTAGCTTGTCCAACCCCTTAAGAATTGTGTACGTTTCTATAAGATCCCCCCTCAGTCTTCTAAATTTCAGCGAGTACAAGCCAAGTCTATCCAGTCTTTTCTCATATGAAAGTCCTGACATCCCAGGAATCAGTCTGGTGAACCTTCTCTGTACCCCCTCTATGGCAAGAATGTCCCTTCTCAGATTTGGAGACCAAAACTGTACGCAATACTCCAGGTGTGGTCTCACCAAATCCCTGTACAACTGCAGTAGAACTTCCCTACTCCTATACTCAAATCCTTTCGCTATGAATGCTAACATACCATTTGCTTTCTTCACTGTCTGCTGCACCTGCATGCCTACTTTCAACGATTGGTGTACCATGACACCCAGGTCTCGTTACATCTCCCCTTTTCCTAATTTGCCACCATTAAGATATTAGTGTACCCTCCCGTTTTTGCCACCAAAGTGGATAACCTCACATTTATCCACATTATACTGCATCTGCCATGCGTTTGCCCACTCACCCAGCCTATCCAAGTCACTTTGCAGCCTCCTAGCATTCTCCTCACACCTAACACTGCCCCCGCAAACTTGGAGATGTTGCATTTAATTCCCTCGTCCAAATCATTTATATGTATTGTAAATAGCTAGGGTCCCAGCACTGGTACCCCACTAGTCACTACCTGCCATTCTGAAAAGGACCCATTTACTCCTGCCCTTTAGAAACATAGACATAGAAACATAGAAAATAGGTGCAGGAGTAGGCCAGGAGTAGGCCTTTGCTTCCTGTCTGCCAGCCAGTTCTCTATCCACATCAATACTGAACCCCCAATACCATGTGGTTTAAGTTTGTATACTAATCTCTTATGTGGGACCTTGTCGAAAGCCTTCTGAAAGTCCAGATATAACACATCCACTGGTTCTCTCTTATCAACTCTACTAGTTACATCCTCAAAAAATTCTATGAGATTCGTCAGACATGATTTACCTTTCGTAAATCCATGCTGACTTTGTCTAATGATTTCACCACTTTCCAAATGTACTGCTATCCCATCTTTAATAACTGACTCTAGCAGTTTCCCCACTACCGATGTTAGACTAACTGGTCTGTAATTCCCCATTTTCTCTCTCCCACCTTTTTTTAAAAGTGGGGTTACATTCGCTACCCTCCAATCCTCAGGAACTACTCCAGAATCTAAAGAATTTTGAAAAATTATCACTAATGCATCCACTATCTTTGTGGCTAATTCCTTGAGTACTCTGGGACTCACCTGTTTCTGACTGCAAGTGACCTACATTTGTTTTAATTAATCTCTTTGTCTTCACATATCTATAAAAACGTTTGCAGTCAGTTTTTATGTTCCCTGCCATTTTTCTTTCATAATCTATTTTCCCTTTCCTAATTAAGCCCTTTGTCCTCCTCTGCTGAACTCTGAATTTCTCCCAGTCCTCTGGTAGGCTGCTTTTTCTGGCTAATTTGTATGCTTCATCTTTTGTTTTTATACTATCCCTGATTTCCCTTGTTATCCATGGATGCACTACCTGCCCTGATTTATTCTTTTACCAAACTGGAATGAACAATTGTTGTAGTTCATCCATGCAGTCTTTAAATACCTTCCATTGCACATTTACTGTCAACCCTTTAAGAATCACTTGCCAGTTTATCTTGGCCAATTCACTTCTCATACCTTCAAAGTTACCTTTGTTTAAGTTCAGAACCATTGCTTCTGACTTAATTATGTCACTCTCCATCCTAATGAAGAACTCAACCATATTATGGTCACTCTTGCCCAAGGGGCCACGCACAACAAGACTGCTAACTAACCCTTCCTCAATACCCAGTCTAGAATAGCCTGCTCTCTCGTTGGTTCCTCCACATGTTGGTTTAGAAAACTATCCCGCATACATTCCAAGAAATCCTCTTCCTCAGCACCCCTGCCCATTTGATTCACCCAATCTATATGTAGATTGAAGTCACCCATTATAACTGTTTTACCCTTGTTGCACGCATTTCTAATTTCCTGTTTGATGCCATCCCTAACTCCACTACTACTATTAGGTGGCCTGTACACAACTCACACTAACGTTTTCTGCCCCTTAGTGTTTCGCAGCTCTACCCATATCGATTCCACATCCTCCAAGCTAATGTCCTTCCTTTCTATTGCATTAATCTCCTCTCTCACCAGCAACGCTATCCCACCTCCCTTTCCTCTCTGTCTATCCCTGAATATTGAATATCCCTGGATGTTCAGCTCCCAGCCTTGGTCCCCCTGAAGCAATGTCTCCGTGATCCCAACTATAGCATAGTCATTAATAGCTATCTAATAGCTATTCAACTCGTCCACCTTATTACGAATGCTCCTTGCATTGAGACACAAAGCCTTCAGGCTTGTTTTTACAACACTCTTACTCCTTATACAATTATGTTGACAAGTGGCCCCTTTTCATTTTTGCCCTGGAAACCCACCACCTCTTATTCTCTGTTTATTATTTTTTTCTTCTTTCCCCCCTACATGTTGGGTCTGAGTGCTTCCCTTCTGTGCCTCCTGCCTCAGACCCTGTCTACTGGCTTTCTCTATTTGAGTCCCTCCCCCCAACCGTTCTAGTTTAAAGTCCCCCCCAGTAGCCTTTGCAAATTTCGCTGCCAGGATACTGGTCCCCCTTGGGTTCAAGTGCAACCCATCCTTTTCATTCAGGTCACTCCTTCCCCAAAAGAGGTTCCATTGATCCAGAAACTTGAATCCCTGCCCTCTGCACCAGTCCTTCAGCCAGGCATTTATACTCCACCTTGCTCCATTCCTACTCTCACTGTCGTGTGGCACAGGAAGTAATCCTGAGATTGTTATCTTTGCAGTTCCTTTCCTTAGCTCTCTTCCTAACTCCCTAAATTCTCCTTTCAGGATCTCTTCTCTTTTTTTACCTATGTCATTGGTACCAATATGTACCACGACCTCAGGCTCCTCTCCCTCCCTGTTCAGGATATCTTGGACACGTTCAGACACATCCCAGACCCTGGCACCAGGGAGGCAAACTACCATCCGGGTCTCCGGACTGCATCCACAGAATCGCCCATCTGACCCCCTAACTATAGAGTCCCCTATTACTAATGCCCTCCTCTTCTTTTCCTTACCCTTCTGAGCAACAGGGCTGGTGTCTGTACCGCAGGCCAGGTCGCTGTTGCTACCCCCAGGTAGGCTGTCCCCCCCAACAGTACTCAAACAGGAGTACTTATTTCCAAGGTGTACAGCCACTGGTGTACTCTCTAGCGTCCGCCTCTGCCCCTTGCCTCTCCTAACCGTGACTCACGTGTCTGCCTCCTGTGGTTTTGGAGAGACGACCTCCCTGTAACTCCTTTCTATGACCTCCTCACTCTCCCTGACCAGACGGAGGTCATCGAGCTGCTGCTCCAGGTTCCTAACACACTCCCTTAGGAGCCCCATCTCGACGCACATGGGGCAGATGTGGACGTCTGGAGGGCTACCCGACTCCATGACCTCCCACACCTGACATCCAGAACAGTAAGCTGCCCTGGCACTCATACTTCCCTTACCCTGGATACAACACAAAATACAATATACAATACAAAATACAAGGTACAGTACACTACAAACTGCTGGAATCTGACTGCCAATCAGCTGCGTACTCAAGTCCACCAATCAGCGGCTTCTTCAAGACCAGTTAACTGAATAGAACGTTACGGATTTCAGTCGCTCCTCTCTCACCAACGGCTCCTGGGACACTGTGTCCACTCCCTCTCTACCCCTCACCCTCTATACCCCCTCCCCTCCCTCTCTACCCCATCCCTCTCTACCTCTACCCCCTCCCTCTCTACCCATCCCCCTCCCCTTCCTCTCTCTTCCCCCTCCCCTATAACCCCCTCCTTCTCTACCCCCCTCCCTCTCTACCCCCCTCCCCCCTCTCTACCCCCCTCCCCCCTCCCTACTCCCCCACTCTCTCTACCCCCCCACCCTCTCTACCCCCCACCCTCTCTACCCCCCTCCCTCTCTACCCCCCTCCCCCTCCACCCCCCCTCCCTCTCTACCCCCCCACCCTCTCTACCCCCCTCCCCCCTCTCTACTCCCCCACCCTCTCTACCCCCCCACCCTCTCTACCCCCCCTCCCTCTCTACCCCCCCACCCTCTCTACCCCCCTCCCTCTCTACCCCCCTGTTTTATAATCAAGCCATTACAAAGTATTAGGTGAACCACAAGGCCTTTATTAAAACCCATGCTGAGAGAAGGATACATACTGTTACACTCGTTGCATCATCTTACAGACTGCCGAGCTAAGGGACGAGCAGGCTGTTGTCTGTCTGCATTCCTACTCAAATCCCGGACTGGATTACACGGTAGAGCGTGTATCATGCATAATATATGTGGTGAATGTTATATTGACAGAGATTAATACGGTTGATCTATATCCCTATTAAAGAAGTAAATCATAATTGAATAAGCATATGGTGGAGTATATAGAAAACACCAATATGAGGGGTGTGCACTTTACTTAATACAGTTCATGTACTTTGGATTCGGCCTGGAGACGCGACCTGCGCGCGTACGGTGCCCACCGTTTCCTCCCTTCACCGGAGATTGAACAGGCGAAGGGAGTGATACCTCAGGTCTGACCGGTGTTGAGGGTGAGGATGGGGACCGTGGCAGCGGCCGGGGAGGTGAAGCAGCCGGTAAAGCATTTGGACCGCATAGGGGTCAGCAGGCAGTTGTGGAACCGTGGGACTGGAACCGTTGGACCGTGGAGGAGACACAACTGTGTGGCCAGGACAGTGACGAGGCAGCACTGGCTCTTTGACCGGGCGAAGGTGTTGTCGGGGTACGTCTGTAGGTGGCATCATCAACACTGACCAGGTAAGAGCGCGGCTCAGAAGCAGTGCCTTGAATGACGCCCAGCCGGTCGTAGCCTTTTGGCGTCTCTTGGCCAATGTTGGCAGCGCTGTGCTGGACTTGTCGTAGTATTTTTTCTGGGTATCTCGTCGCTGTTGGAGTTTTGCCTGGATAACTGCCGGGGCACAAATTTGTGGTTGCAACATGTGCTTCGCTATAGGTAGCGTAGTGCGAGTCTGCCTTGACATGAGGCGCTGGGCAGGGGAACCCAGAATCGGATTGCGGGAAATGTTCCCTAAATTAGGCATCGAAACCGGCATGATGGGACCGTTCCATCACTTGTTTGGCACTTCCCACCGCACGTTCGGCCAAACCATTGGGAATGCGGGTACTCGGGGCTGCTGGCGATGTGGCGAAAATCCCAGCGTTTAGCGAAACTCTTGAAATGCTGACTGGTAAATTGGTTGCCATTGTCGGAGAGAAGATGAACGGGAGCCCCGTGGACAGAAAAGTGGTGTGCCAGATTTTCAAAAACCATGGCTGAGGTTGGACTGCGGTGTAGGTCGATCTCAGACCTTCCGGAGTACAAGTTGACCAGGCCATGCCTCTCGAAAATGTCAGTTGCAACTGTAGACCACAGCAAGTCAGGTGTGGGGTGCGAGAGAAGGGGCTGTTTGGGTTGGTGCGGCGCTAGGCTGTTGTACACCGCATAGGACTGAAGTCTGAAGAAGGGTCTCGACCCAAAATGTCGCCTATCTCCTTCGCTCCTTAGATGCTGCTGCACCCGCTGAGGTTCTCCAGCCTTTTGTGTACCGCATAGGACTCAACGTTCCCACCCACAAAGTCGGCCATTCCAGGCCAGAACATGCTCTTTGCCCTCAAACAGTTGCCTCCACACCATGATGACCCCAGAATGACCCCTGTGGATGACCCCTATGGATGACCCTTGTGGGTGACCCCGTAATACTTGCTTTGCAGAGATGCAGGAACAACTGCCCTGTGTCCTTTCACCACGTGCCATCCGGAAGTCGTCTTCTTAGAAACATAGACAATAGGTGCAGGAGGAGGCCATTCGGCCCTACGAGCCAGGACCGCCATTCATTGTGATCATGGCTGATCGACCTCAATCGATAACCTGTGCCTGCCTTCTCCCCATATCCCTTGACTCCACTAGCCCCTAGAGCTCTATCTAACTCTCTCTTAAATCCATCCAGTGATTTGGCCTCCACTGCCCTCTATGGCAAGGAATTCCACAAATTCACAACTCTCTGGGTGAAAAAGTTTTTTCTCACCTCAGTCTTAAATGGCCTCCCCTTTATTCTAAGACTGTGGCCCTGCTTCTGTACACGCACAACATTGGGAACATTTTGCCTGCATCCAACTTGTCCAGTCCTTCTATAATTTTATATGTTTCTATACGATCCCCCCCCCATCCTTCTAAACTCCAGCGAATACAAGCCTAGTCTTTTCAATATTTCCTCATATGACAGTCCCGCCATCCCAGGGATCAATCTCGTGAACCTACGCAGCACTGCCTCAATCACAAGGATGTCCATCCTCAAATTAGGAGACCAAAACTGTACACAATACTCCAGATGTGGTCTTACCAGAGCCCTATACAACTGCAGAAGAACCTCTCTACTCCTGTACTGAAATCCTCTTGTTATGAAGGCTAACATTCTCAGATTACCTTTAGATTCAGATTACCTTTATTGTCATTTAGACCTATCGGTCTGAACGAAATTTCGTGCCTGCAGTCATACATATATTAAAAGTAACAAAAACACACAAAAAACACAAATTTAACATCCACCACAGTGAGTTCACCAAACACCTCCTCACTGTGATGGAAGGCAAAAGTCTTAGACTTTGTCTCTTCCCTCCTTGTTCTCCCTCTGCGCTGAGGCGATCCAGGCCTCCGATGTATTGACCCCGCCGGGTGTTGGTAAGTAAGTCAGTCCCGCGGCTGAATCCAGCTCCGCGAACGGGCCGATTCAAACTCCGCGGCCCGAGGCGGTCAAAGCTGCCGCCCTCCAGTCCAGCGGGAGCTCCAGAAAACAGGTCACCAACCTGGGACCTGCGAGCTCCCGACGATGTCGTCCAAGGGGCCCCCGGTCGGGCCTCGGAAGCCGCGCCGCCACCGCCGCCGAAACACCAGAACACCGCCACAACTGCAAAGTCAGGCCACAGCTCCAGGTCGGGCCGCTACTGCTACCGGAACGCCGGTGTGCTGCCACAGCTCCAGGTTGGGCCGCTGCTGCTACCGGAATGCCGGAGTGCCGCCACAGCTCCAGGTCGGGCCGCTGCCGGAACACCGGAGTGCCGCCACAGCTCCAAGTCGGGCCACTGCTGCGAACGCCGCCCGAGGCCATCAGCTCCGAGGCCGTCAGCCATTAGGGCCTCAGCGCAGACGGAGACAGGGGATACGACAAGAAAAGGTCGTATCCCCCCGAAGGAAGAGACTAAACCCTGTTTCTCCCCCCCCCCCATCCCACACTTACACAATCTAATAAACTAACTAAACTAACACAGACATAAGCAAAACAACAAAAAAAAAAGAAAAAACAGACGGACTGCAGGCGAGCCGCAGCTGCCAGGCAGCGCCACCACTTCCACTTCTATTAGCTTTCTTCACTGCCTGCTGTATCTGCACAACTTTCAGTGACCGGAGTACAAGGATGCCCAGGTCTCGCTGTACCTCCCCCTTACCTAACCTAACCCCATTGAGATAATAATCTGCCCCCTTGTTTTTGCCACCAAAGTGGATAACTTCGCATTTATCTATATTATACTGCATCTGCCACTCATCTGCCCACTCACTCAACCTGTCCAGGTCTAGTATCTTTGGTATCACTCTACACCTCCATCCCCCACCAGGATGCTCTCAAAGCCCTCCGGTGCTTCCTCGACCAGAGGAGCAACCCATACCCGTCCACTGACACCCTCCTCCGCCTAGCGGAGTTGGTCCTTACCCTCAATAACTTCTCTTTTGATTCCTCCCATTTCCTCCAAACACAAGGCGTAGCTATGGGCACACGCATGGGCCCCAGCTACGCTTGCCTCTTTGTCGGGTACGTCGAACAATCTTTGTTCTCGGCGTACCAGGGCCCCACCCCCGACCTCTACCTCCGTTCTATCGACGACTGCTTTGGTGTCACCTCCTGCACCCACACACAACTGACTGACTTAATCCATTTCACCATCTACTTCCATCCGGCACTCAAATACACATGGACCATTTCCGACATTTCCCTACCATTCCTTGACCTCACCATCTCTATTGCAGGTGATACACTCCTGACCGACATCCACTACAAACCAACTGACTCCCACAGCTACCTGGACTACTCTTCCTCCCACCCTGCTTCCTGTAAGGACTCCATCCCCTATTCCCAATTCCTCCGTCTACGCCGCATCTGCTCCCAGGATGAGGTGTTCCACACCAGGTCATCACAAATGTCCTCGTTCTTCAGAGAACGGGGATTCCCCTCCCCCACTATAGATGAGGCTCGCACCAGGGTCTCCTCCATACCCCGCAACACTGCCCTCTCTCCCCATTCCCCCACTCACAACAAGGGCAGAGTCCCCCTGGTCCTCACCTTTCACCCAACCAGCCGGCACAAACAACATAGTCCCCCGCCAGTTTCGCCACCTCCAACGTGATCCCTCCACTCGCCACATCTTCCCATCTCCCCCGTCTACCTTCCGCAAAGACCGCTCCCTCCGCAACTCCCTTGTCAATTCTTCCCTTCCCTCCCGCTCCACCCCTTCCCCGGGCACTTTGCCTTGCAACCGCAAGAGATGCTACACTTGTCCCTTCACCTCCCCCATCCACTCCTTTCAGGGACCCAAGCAGTCATTCCAAGTCCGACAGAGGTTCACCTGCACCTCCTCCAACCTCATCTACTGCATCCGTTGCTCCAGATGCCAGCTGATCTACATCGGTGAGACCAAGCGGAGGCTGGGCGATCGTTTCGCCGAACACCTCCGCTCGGTCCGCAATAACCAACCCGACCTCCCGGTGGCTCAGCACTTCAACTCCCCCTCCCATTCCGTATCCGACCTCTCGGTCCTGGGCCTCCTCCACGGCCAGAGTGAGCAACACCGCAAGTTGGAGGAACAGCACCTCATATTCCGCTTGGGGAGTCTGCATCCTCTGGGCTTAAACATTGAATTTTCTCGATTCTGTTAACCCAGACTGCTCCTTTCCCCCCACCTCTCCCTCAGCCCTCGGGCCCTGGCATTCCTTCTCTCTCTATCTCTCCCCCACCCAAGTCGCACTAGCTTCTCATTTTCACACTACAAACAGCTTACAATGGCCTGTTTCCTTTATCATCGATACTTTTTTGCATATCTTTCATTCATTGTTCTTTATCTCTCCACATCACCGTCTATATCCCTCGTTTCCCTGATCCCTGACCAGTCTGAAGAAGTGTCTAGACCCGAAACATCGCCTATCTCCTTCGCTCCTTAGATGCTGCCTGTCCCGCTGAGTTACTGCAGCATTTTGTAGTCTGGCCCCACCTTGAGCTTTTATCTCAGGTTTGCAGCTTCTGCAGCTTCTGTCATTGTTTCCCTCAACCCCGACCACGTGGTGTAGGAGCAGCGGGGGCGGGGCCGTGGCGATGGGCGGGCCGGGTGTCTCCGATTGGCGGAAGATGCTGTCTGTCCAAGGGGCGGGGCTACGGCTCGTCCTATAGGACGCGATGGGCGGGAACGTGGACTGGTCACGTGAGGCGGGGTCGCCGCGGCCGACCGGAGGAGCAGCGGGAGCTCAGGTGGGAACAGTCGCCGCCGCCGCCTCCTTTCCCCACCCGGTCCTACCTTCCCTAGGGCGATCCTGCGACAGCGGTGACTCGAGGAGACCGAGACGGGGAGAGAGGGAGGGATGTCTGTGAGTGAGGAAAGGAAGGTCTGGGCGCCCACTGGACCTCCGATTGCAGCGCCCCCTGGTGGCGGGAGACCGCGGTGCAGAGTATCTGGTCCTCCGTCAACAGCGCACCCTGGTGGCGGGAGACCGCGGTGCAGCGTCTCTGGTCCTCCGTCAATAGCGCACCCTGGTGGCGGGATGCCGCGGTGCAGAGTATCTGGTCCTCCGTCTATACCGCCCCCTGGTGGCGGGGGGTCGCGGTGCAGAGTATCTGGTCCTCTGGCTGCAGCGTCCCCTGGTGGCGGGAGACCGCGGTACAAGGATACAAGGATGGAGCTAAAGGGAAAGAGTTCAGGAAAAGTTAATAACTCCAGAATTAACGGGGCAGAATGCTGAGGAAGGGATAGGAAAGTAAGGCCAAGTGAAATAGGTATGGCCCCCAAACAGTAGCCTGGACATAGGGTGCAAGTTGAATGCAGAGTTAAAATTCGCATGCAGTAAAGGTAATGGTACGGTTGTTATGGGAGATTTCAACATGCAGGTAGACTGGGAAAATCAGGTTGGTACTGGACCCTAAAAGGGAGTTTGTGGAGTTCCTCCTTGATAGATTCTTAGAGCATCTTGTATTAGAGCCTACCAGGGAGAAGGCAATTCTGGATTTAGTGTTATGTAATGAACCGGATTTGATAAGGGAACTTGAGGTAAAGGAGCCATTAGGAGGTAGAGACCAGAATATGGTCAAGTTTAATCTACAATTGAAGAGGGAGAAGGGTAAATTGGAAGTGTCAGTATTACAGTTGAGCAAATGGGATTATGGAGCCATGAGGGAGGAGCTAGCCAAAGTAGACTGGATAGATACCCTAGCAGGGATGACATTGGAACAACAATGTCAGGTATTTCTGGGAATAATACCGAAGGTGTAGGATCAGTTCATTCAAAAGTGGAAGAAAGATTCCAAGGGCAGTAAAGGGCGACCGTGGCTGAGAAGGGAAGTCAGGGACAGTATAAAAATAAAAGAGAAGAAGTACAACATGGAAAAGATGAGCGGGAAGCACGAGAATTGGGTAATGTTTAAAGAGCAACAGAATATAACTAAACAGGCAATACGGGGAGAAAAGATGAGGTACGAAGGTAAGCTAGCCAAGAATATAAAGGATATAAAGCTTCTTTAGGTATGTGAAGAGGAAAAAAAATTTAAGACAAATGTGCGTCCCTTGAAAACAGAAATAGGTGATTTTATTATTGGGTACAAGGAAACGGCAGATGAGTTGAACAGGAGCTATGGATCCGTCTTCACGAAGGAGGACACAAACAATCTCCCAGATGTACTAGTGTCCAAAGGACTTAGGGTGACGGAGGAACTGATGGAAAGTGACATTAGGCAGGAAATGGTGTTGGGTAGACTGATGGGACTGAAGGCTTATAAATCCCCAGTGCCTGATGGTCTGCGTCCCAGGGTACTTAAGGAAGTGGCTGTAGAAATCGTGGATGCATTGGTGATAATTTTCCAATGTTCTATAGACTCAGGATCAGTTCCTGTGGATTGGAGGGTAGCTAATGTTATCCCACTTTTTAAGAAAGGAGGGAGAGAAAAAACAGGGAATTATAGACCAGTTAGCCTGACATCGGTGATGGGGAAAATGCTGGAGTCAATTATAAAAGATGAAATTGCGGCACATTTGGATAGCAGCAACAGGATGGATTTACGAAGGGGGTAATCATGCTTGGTTAATCTTCTGTAATTTTTTGAGGACGGAACTGGGAAAATGGACAAGGGAGAGCCAGTGGATGAAGTGTACCTGTACTTTCTGAAAGTCTTTGATAAGGTCCCACATAGGAGATTAGTGGGCAAAATTAGAGCACTCCAGCAATGAAAGTAAGCAGGCAGTGAAGAAAACGAATGGCATGTTGGCCTCTAAGCGAGAGGAGTTGAGTTTAGGAGCAAGGAGGTCCTACTGCAGTTATACGGGGCCCTAGTGGAAGGCGCTACAGTCGGACGACCAGAGTGCGCACAGCCATGACATTGTGTTCCCCTCCTGCAGGGTTTGGGAGCCGTTGCTGTGGACGGAGAGACGGGGACGTGAGTGGCCATTGAGGGCGGCCAGGGTGCTGGAGAGCCCCCCCTCCCCGATCTGCTTGGTGTGCGGTCTGAGCTTTGAGGGGTTGAGCTTCAATGGAGGACCACGTGACGGGGCACAAGAAGCGTTATGATTGTGACGTGTGTGGCAAGACCTGGCCTAGCCCGAGCCGGCTGGAGATCCACCGGCGGGTACACACGGGAGAACGCCCCTTTGACTGCTCCAACTGCAGCAAGCGCTTCAAGTCGGCAAAGGACCTGATGGACCACGAGCGTTTGCACACGGGAGAACGGCCCTACGACTGCTCGGAGTGCGGGAAGAGCTTCAAAACGGCGCATGTCCTGAAGGCCCACCGGCGTTTGCACACGGGCGAGAAGCCCTATGGCTGCTCCACCTGCGGCAAGAGCTTTGCCCAGTTGCCGGGGCTGCTGCAGCACGGGCGGGTGCACAGCGGTGAGCGGCCCTTCACCTGCTCCGAGTGCGGAAAAAGCTTCAAGTCGTACATGGGCCTGAAGGTGCACAGGTTCGTGCACACCGGGGAGCGGCCCTTCCCCTGCAGCGACTGCGGCAAGGGCTTCACCCGCTCCAATGACCTCCTGGAGCACCAGCGCACCCACACTGGTGAGCGCCCCTACACTTGCGCCCAGTGCGGCAAGAGCTTCACCCAGTCCCATCACCTGCGGTCCCACCAGCGCACCCACACCGACAAGAGGCCCTTTGCCTGCTCTGACTGCGGCAAGGGCTTTGCCTGTTTGTCGGGGCTACTGGATCACCGGCAGGTGCACAGCAGTGAGCGGCCCTTCACCTGCAGCGACTGCAGCAAATGCTTCAAGACATCCAAGGACCTTGAGATGCACAGGCGTCTGCACACTGGGGAGCGGCCCTACACCTGCGCCCAGTGCGGCAAGGACTTCACCCGCTCCACCAGTCTGCTAGCCCACCAGTACACCCACACCGGGGAGCGGCCCTTCATCTGCGCCCATTGCGGGAAGGGCTTCACCTGCTCCACAAAGCTGCTGTCCCACCAGCAGTTGCACAACGGCGACCGTCCCGTCCCCAGCCCGGTGTGTGGAGAGGGCTTTGCCACTGCCTCCCACGCCCTGTCTCACCAGCCCGTGCACACCGATGGCCAGCCCTTTGACTGCCCGTACTGCGGGGAGGCGTTCGACAGCTCTCGGGAGTTGCGGCAGCACAGGCGGACCCATGTCGGCGAGCGGCTGCTCCCATTGCAGCAAGTATTTCAAGAGTGCACGGAGGCTGCGGGACAACCAGCAGATACACACCGGAGAGAGACCCCTAGTGTGTGCTGAGTGTGACAAGGCTGTGGCAGCACCTGCGTACCCACATCAGTGAGAGTCCCTTCCCCTGCCCGTCCTGTGGTGAGGGCTTCACCCACCTTGACCACCTGCTGGAGCACCAGCGAGTCCACACCAGCCAGCACCCCTTCACCTGCCCGCCCAATGGCAAGGCCTTTGCCCACTCCTCCAGCCTGCTGGCACATCGCAACATGGATAGATAGGCGCTGTTTAGGCAGACACAAAATGTTGGAAGGAATGGGTAAAGTTTCGGGTCGAGACTCTTCAGTCTCAACACCCATTCCTTCTCTCCAGAGATGCAAGTTGGGCTGAAGGGCCTGTTTCCGTGACTCTGTGACTAGTGTAGATGGGGCATGGTGGCCGGTGTGGGCAAGTTGGGCTGAAGGGCCTGTTTCCGGGACTCTGTGACTAGTGTAGATGGGGCATTGTGGCCGGTGTTGGCAAGTTGGGCTGAAGGGCCTGGTGGGTGACTCTGTGACTCATCCAATAGACAATATATAGGTGCAGAAGGAGGCCATTCGGGCCTTCAAGCCATCACCGCCATGCAATGTGATCATGGCTGATCATCCCCAATCAGTACCCCGTTCCTGCCTTCTCCCTATATCCCCTGACTCCGCTATCTTTAAGAGCCCTATCCAGCTCTCTCTTGAAAGCGTCCAGAGAACCTACCCCCACCACCCTCTGAGGCAGAGGATTCCACAGACTCACCACTCTCTGTGAGTAAAAACTGTTTCCATGTCTCTGTTCTAAATGGCTTACTCCTTATTCTTAAACTGTGGCCCCTGGTTCTGTGACTCCCCCCAACATCGGGAACATGTTTCCTGCCGCTAGCATGTCCAAACCCTTAACAATCTTATATGTTTCAATGAGAATCCCTCTCATCCTAAACTCCAGAGTGTATAAGCCCAGTTGCTCCATTCTCTCAGCATATGACAATCCCGCCACCCCGGGAATTAACCTTGTAAACCTATGCTGCACTCCCTCAATAGCAAGAATGTCCTTGCTGCCCACCCTAATACTCCAGGTGTGGTCTCATTGGGGCTCTGTACAACTGCAGAAGGACCTCTTTGCTCCTATATTCCATTCCTCTTGTTATAAAGGCCAACATTCCATTCGCTTTGTTCACTGCCTGCTGTACAGGACAAGCTACTGCACCCACCTCCCCCATTGAGTGTGAGGGGGGAAGCTACCTACTGGCCCACGGCGATTAACTAATTATGTATGCACAGCAATAAACCCATGTCTTGCCAGATATGCATTCCCAGGTACGAGGAGCTGTGCTGATTACCAGTGAGCACAGGGACGAGTCCATAAAAGGCGACATGCTGACGGGGTGCTGGGACCGGATGAAATTGAGACTTGTGTTGCAAGGAACTGTATTATGTGCTACCAACAACATCAACCACCGTGAAGATTGAAGATCACCGCCGTTGGATACGTCTGATTGACTGTGAACAGTACGGGGAAACAAGAAAGGACAATGGGACTATTGACCCTCCTTTTATTCTGCGGTTGGCCCGCATGGACTGGACTTCCTTCAGAATGGAAAACTTGAGGACTAACCCACATTTAAAGGATGGTACACACCTCCCTTTAAACAAGATTGGAATCAAACATGACAACCACAGCAGAGAAACCCCCGACTACAGATAGTAAGAGATTATGTTGCACATGTGGTGCCACACATGAGAAGCATGAACCAGTTACACCAGCACAAGGGCCGTTCTAAGCGAAGCCTAACGAAGGCTGAGCAATTTTTTAGGATACTCTTCCCGTCCTATGGTAGTATAATAATGTCACGGGAACTAATTAAAGTGGCCTCCGCTATAGAGAGACTTGCTAATGCCACTGCCGCCTCCTTGAGTGCAACCCAGGAGGAGAGAGAAAGGATAACAGCTGAAATGGTGGCGATGAGAACTGAAGTAGTACAAAACAGAATGGCCTTAGGTTTTATCCTCGCAGAAAAAGGAGGGACATGCGCAATAATCGGTCGGGAATGTTGTACTCATATTCCCGATGTTGTACTCGTATTCCTCCAACAGTACAAACTTGGCTGCCCATATCAGAATGGAAGTGGCTAAAATAAGGAAGGTAGGAGCTGAATTCCATGATTATAGCTCCGGGGAGGTTGGTGGCCATTTAATATGTTTGGAAAAATTATTGTCCACTATGCATTGATTGTATTACCAATTGTATTATTAATTTGTCTGTTGTAATGCTTATGGTCTTTCTTATGTACTCGGCAAGGACTGTAATTGTTATCAAAATTGATAAAAAGGAGGGAATGATAAGGTAAAATAATGAGAAAAATATAAGAATATATTAAATGGATTGCTGGGCCAGTTTACAATTTATATTTACTCAAAGCAGGCTTTACTCAAGATTCAAGAGAGTTTATTGTCATGTGTCCCAGATAGGACAATTAAATTCTTGTTTTGCTGCTCCAGTAGATTGATACAGATAGGCAAGCCCAGTCTTACCTCAGGTTGATGTGTATTGAGACAATGACCGATGACTTTGAAATGCGACTACCAATTGATGAGAGAGGAAACCCAGATTAATCCCAGTGAGGGGTATTGAGACAGTGCCCGATGCCTTTGATATGTAAGTGCCTTATACCAATGCCCGATGCCTTTGATATGTAAGTGCCTTATACCAATGTCTGATGCCTTGATATGCAACTCCCTTGTACCACATGACAAGATGCCTTTGATGCGACTGATGATTGACGAGACAAACTCAGACGCATCCTGTAGTAATGTGTGTTCACTGTACCTCTGACCATGACGAATGTCTTTTGAATGTGCTTAGGTGACAAAAGAACAGTATAAAATGCCATGTAATTCTGTGTTGAGGGAAGTGGAGAGCGGAGCCAAGTGTCTGTTACTCACTTGGCTGGGGTTATCCTTGCCACTTCCATCGGCCGATAATTAGTAAAATTTTGAATTGGTCTACCAAACCGCTTTGTGAGTTGTCTGTTTGAACCTGTTTGTTTAATTATAAGTTAACCTTTTTCAAAGAAACTCCACACTGCACTTCTGCATCTCTGTCTCTCCCTCTCTCTCTGAGTCTTTCCCTCTTTCTCTCTCTCCCCTCCTCTCTCTCTCTCTCTCTCTCTCTGCAGTTGCAAAGCTTCTCACAAAATCTCCGCTGAGTTTCTCCAGGATTTTTGTCTACCTTCGATTTTCCAGCATCTGCTGTTCCTTCTTAAGCAACGAGTTGTTTCTCTGTCTCTGTCTCTGTGTATCTCTCTCCCTCTCCCTCTCTCCCTCGCCCTCACTCTCCCTCTCTCTGCCTTATCCCTCCCTTTCTCTCTCCCTCCCTCTGCCTCCCTCTCTGACATCGGTGGTGGGGAAGATGCTGGAGTCAATTATAAAAGATTAAATAACCAAATATTTTGAAAGCAGTAAAAGGATCGGTCCGAGTCAGCATGGATTTACGAAGGGGAAATCATGCTTGACTAATCTTCCGGAACTTTTTGAAGATGTAACTAGGAAAATGGACAAGGGAGAGCCAGTGTACGTAGTGTACCTGGACTTTCAGAAAGCATTTGATAAGGTCCCACATAGGAGATCAGTGGGCAAAATGAGGGCACATGGTATTGGGGGTAGAGTGCGGACATGGATAGAGAAGTGGTTGGCAGACAGGAAACAAAGAGTAGGGATTAACTAGGAGTTGAGCATAGGAGCAAAGAGGTTCTTCTGCAGTTGTACAGAGCCCTAGTGAGACCACACCTGGAGTATTGTGTGCACTTTTGGTCCCCTAATTTGAGGAAGGACATTCTTGCTATTGAGGGAGTGCAGCGTAGGTATACAAGGTTAATTCCTGTGATGGCGGGACTGTCATATGCTGAGAGAATGGAGCAGCTGGGCTTGCACACTCTGGAGTTTAGAAGGATGAGAGGGGATCTCATTGAAACGTAAGATTGTTTAAAGGTTTGGACAAGCTAGAGGCAGGAAACACGTTCCCGATGTTGGGGGAGTCCAGAACCAGGGGCCACAGTTGTAGAATAAGGAGTAAGCCATTTAGAACGGAGACAAGGAACTTTTTCTCACAGAGAGTGGTGAGTTTGTGTAATTCTCTGCCTCAGAGGGTGGTGGAGGCAGGTTCTCTGGATGCTTTCACGAGAGAGCTAGATAGGGCTCTCAAAGATAGCGGAGTCAATAAACAATAGGCAATAGGTGCAGGAGTAGGCCATTTGGCCCTTCGAGCCATCACCGCCATTCAATGTGATCATGGCTGATCATCCCCAATCAGTACCCCGTTCCTGCCTTCTCCCCATATCCACTGACTCCGCTATTTTTAAGGGGTATCACTGGGGGAGGTGGGCAGGAGCCAGCGAAGGGGACCAGAGGGGTTGGGGATGGAGCTGGCGGTCGCTGGTCGTTCTCCTCTGCCAGGATCAGAGTCTCCGCTTTCTGTTTGCCGACATCTCTGACTCCGGGCTGGGCTAGGCCAGACTGGGCTGGGCGAGGCCAGGTTGGACTGGGTTGGTCTGGGCTGATCCAGGCTGGACTGGGCCTGGCCGGACTGGGCTGGGCTAGGCCAGACTGGGCTGGGCTAGGCCAGGTTGGTCTGGGCTGGGCTAGGCCCGGTTGGTCTGGGCTAGGCCGGGCCGGGCCGGGTCCCTCCGAAAATTGTGTCCGGTTGGACACCTCCGCTGGCCAACAACAGCATCACTGATCGCCAGTCAAGACGCCATGGTGCAGGAAGGGGGGACTGTCCTGGGGAGTGACAGGAAAAGAGACTAATCCATGCGGCACTGACTGGCAGGAGAGGAGATCGATCTGCACACACGCAGTTTTTAAGATTTTTAAACCTCGCTACCTTTTACAAAATTTCAACCAATCGGAATGAAACTTGGTGCACTCACAGCCCAGGAGAACGGTGAGTGAGCTGGGGAAAATTCATAGCGCTTTCTTGTACCGCTTTTGCGCAAATAGAAAAACCATGCAAACCGGAAGATAACAAGATTTTTAGTTGGACAAGGATAGATAGATGGATGGATGGGCAGATAGATGTGGCATGTTGACCAGTGTAGGTGAATTGGGCTGAAGGGCCCGTTTCCGTGACCCTGGGGCTAGTGTAGATGGGCGGTGTTGTGAGGCAAATGAAACTTTACACTACTCGTAATTTACTTCACTTTATTTAAGCTTTAAGCAACTTATTTCTTTAATACATAAACTCAGAAACGTCTGGCAAACGTGGCTGATTCCGCAGGCCTTTCCCGCCCGAAAATACCTCGAACATGCGCACACTCCGGAAGAGCCCCGCACATGCACACATGCGCCCACTTCATTCCCCCCTCCTTTTTATAAGTTGAGACGGTCAGGAGGTTTAGTACGTCTTGATGACCGTTGCAGCACTGGAGCTTCAGGAGACAATGGTGTTTCAATATCTGGTGGTAGATATATTGCTTGGTCATCAACTTCACTCATTGTTATTTAGATTTACAATATTAGAATTACTTATAGAAGTTTCCATAGGGAATGACGGGAGTGTTGGAGGAAGTTCTCGATGAATGTCATCAAGGGGTGATGGAGCTGATGGAGAAGACGGACATGGTGCAAGGTCACAAAGTGAGACAGTTTACTGACGTCCATCCTGATACTTGATAGTTGCACAAGACGGGTTGACATCAGTCAGTTCAACTTCATCAACAAAAAGCTCATTCGGACATAACAATGTAGCAACACAGGCCCGGGGCTAGTCAACCATGATGGCAGAGAAGTACCACTAGAAGAAGTTAAAGAACCGCTCATGTGGAGTAGTGTTGTTAGCAGTTGACAGTAGAGATCTGATGGAGTGTAATGCATCTGGTAGAACACACTCCCACTGCTGTTCTGGTATGTCATTTGACTTCAAAGCCAGTTTCACTGCTTTCCAAATGATTCCGTTATACCTCTCAACCTGACCATTTCCAATAGGATGATATGGTGTTGTTTTACTTGTTGCAATTCCTCTATTAGAAAGGGAGTCTTTTAAATCTTTTGACATGAATGAGGTGCCCCTATCAGAATGTATGTAACTTGGAAATCCACAGAATGAAAACAGTTGATCTAAACATTTGATAACTGTAGCAGCTGACTTATTTGGACAAGGAAAAGCAAATGGAAACCTCGAATATTCATCAACTAACTTCAGTATATAAACATTTCGAGAGGAGGATGGTAAAGGCCCTTTGAAGTCAATACTCAAGCGTTCCATAGCTTAAGTAGCTTTGATCGATCTTCCTTCTTCAGAATGGAAGAACCTTGGTTTTAATTCGGCACAGATTCTACATGAAGCACACGTCATCTTCACATCTTCTGTACAGAAAGGTAAGTTTTTAGAACGAACATAGTGTAACAAACGAGTGACTCCAGGATGACACAGCCCATTGTGGAGATCAGTGAGTGCAGAAGAATGAACAGAGGCACAAAATGCTCGGGTTAATGTATCCGGAGCAACATTATCCTTACCAGGGCGGTACTTAATTGGATAACTATATGCAGATAATTCAATCCTCCATTCATGAATTTTACTGTTTTTAATCTTCGTTCGTTTCCGATTATCCAGCATAAAAGCTACTGAACGCTGATCTGTTATCAAAGTGAAGTGCTGGCGAGCAAGGAAATGACACCATTCTTTCAATAATTGCTGTAGCTTCCTTTTTGACGGGTGGGTAGTGCAATTCACTATCTTGGAGAGTACGTGACATGAAAGCCACTGGTCGTCCTCCTTGATTTAATGTTGCTGATACTGCTAAATCAGAGCTCTCACATTCAACAACAAAGGTGAGATCCTCATCTGTGGCGTGTAATGTCGCAGATTCTAATTGTTTCTTTAAAGAAGTAAAGGCACCAATTGCTGTAGAGTCAAGGAGGGAAGATTCTGCTCTAATCAAAGGTTGAATTTTGTCATAAAAATTTGATATCCATTTAGCATAATATGCATACATACCAAGAACCCTTCAATGTAGTTCAATGTAGCTGGAACAGGTATCTTTTGGAGTGGGCGGAGTCTTTCTGGATCAGGCTTGATTATATCATTTCCAACCCAATAACCAAGAATTTTAATTGATGCCACAGATGTTATTGACTTTTCCTCATTTAATGTTGGATTTTTAGAATGTACAACATCTAAAAACTGTGGCAGCAGTCAGCCGCTCCGCACTCCGGACCGGCTCCGGGGATCACTGGCTTCGGGATGGCACCGGGGCTCACCTGTTTCGGGACTCTCCGGCTTCTGGACTCAGCGCGGCTCACGGACTCAGCCCAGCCTCTGGGGTTTTATTCTTCTCGCCCCAATGATTGCCAGTGGGTGCCTTAAGGGGCGTCGCCATCCCGGCGACTGACAGGGGGAAGACCAATCTGCTGATTTTACTGTTTTTAAACCTTCATAACTTTTGTAATATTCCACAGATCGGAACAAACCTTGGTGTGCTTGCAGCACATGAGAATGGTGGGTAAGGTGGCAAAAAATCGTAGCGTTATCCGGTAGCGTTTTTGCACAAATGTAAATACAACGCAAACCGGAAGAGGATATGATGAGAGTTTTAGTTAAGTATAGATAGATAGATATAGATAGATAAATAGTAGATAGATAGATATGCACACACATGTATATATATTTATAAATGTGAAATCCTAATATTGTGAATAAAATATCCATGAAAACGTCAAGATATTTTTCCATTCTATATTGTGTAATACAGTGTAGTGCATACATACCTACATATTTAAATTCGGCCAATAAGTTGGTCAAATAACATGCAGACTTCTTGCTTTATTTTGAGTCATTGATTTTTTTTTCATGCGAATGTCTCATAACAACACATTTGTGGGTCAGCAGTATATTGCACCAACCCCCGCAATTTAAATTATTCTAAATTGAACTTCATAAAGAAGGATAACACTTTTTATCTCATTATGTCATTCATAGTAATATTTACATAATTTACATCATTTTGTGCGCGCGATATACAGGGTTGCAGTGTTTCGCGTATCAGCTAACCAATGAAAATGATGTAAAATGCAACATATTTCAAACAGTGATGGCCTGTTCTTGGTCAGCTTGTTGAAAAACTCGTCAAGTTCAAAGTGCACAGAGCATCACAAACGCTCAACTACCCTCCCTGGAAGACATTTACAAGGCCCGATGTTTACGCATGGCGACAAACATCACACAGGACTCATCCCACCCTGCCAACCACCTTTTCAATCTGCTGCCCTCTGGGAGCCGATACGGGTCTTTGAAGGCCCACACTTGCAGACTAACTAACAGTTTCTACCCATGTGCCATTAGAGAACTTAACTCAAACAGATAACACTAAGGGCAGCACTACACAATTCGGGGTGCATTATAAAACTTTGTCTGCTAGAATGTGCAATATAATATGTATCATTTTTATTATCTATTACTTATTTTATGCATGATCTTGTAAATGTAAATGTGAAATGGTTGTTTGTGTTATTGTGTTTTGTTCTTTTTAATCTTTTTATCCAGTGTCTTTTATTGTTTACCATTGAAGGGGATGCACATGAAATTTCGTTGTACAGTTGATGTGCAATGACAAATAAACGTATTTGATTTGATTTGATCTCATGGTGGGCCTAATGTGGCTCGCGGGCCATATTTTGGAGCCTATTTACAAGAACAAAACCAAAAATGTACAGAAGTACATTTGTAATGTTCCCGATGTTGGGGGAGTCCAGAACCAGGGGCCACAGTTTAAGAATAAGGGGTAAGTTATTTAGAACGGAGACGAGGAAACACTTTTTTTGACAGAGAGTTGTGAGTCTGTGGAATTCTCTGCCTCAGAGGGCAGTGGAGGCCGGTTCTCTGGATACCATGGATTTTCTGCAACTTTAGATTTTCAAGAGAGCTAGATAGGGTCAGGGGATATGGGGAGAAGGCACGAACGGGGTAGTGATTGGGGATGATCAGCCATGATCACATTGAATGGCGGTGCTGGCTCGAAGGGCCGAATGGCCTACTCCTGCACCTATTGTCCATTGTTATGACGGTAGTCGAGGCAGCACATCAAAGTGGCGCGAAAAATCGTCCATGACTGCAGGGCTCGAAATTAGCGGTTGCCCGGGTGCCAATGACTACCCAAAGTGCCAATGACTACCCAAAGGGCAACCTAAATGCTGAGTCATTTTGCCCGGCTTGGCACTGCAGATACTGGTTTATACCGAAGATAGACACGAAAAACTGGAGTAACTCAGCGGGTCAGGCAGCATCTCTGGAGAAAAGGAACGTGATGTTTCCTGTCTGCGGCGACGGCTGTAGATACTAGATGCCGGGTGACGGGGGGTCGGGGCGAATGGCGGGCCCCGCCTATAGGATCTTTGGCAGCGATAGCGGCTTCACCTCCTCCTCCAGCACCATGCCCGCCCTGACAGCGGCCGCTGCTTGCCAATCCGCCAACGGCGATAACCGCTTTCAAAACAAACCCTCTCGAACGCCGAGGGAGGGAGGGGGAGGCCCCCTTCTGCCGTCTGAAACAGCTGCACCGCTCGGCCCCACACCATCCTGTTGGCTGGCAGAGGAGGGTAGGCGGTGGCAAGGAGACCCCAACTGTCTCCCCCTTTGGTGGCGGCACTTGGCGGTGGACAGGGATGGCTAAGGCAGCGGGGCAATGATACCGTCCCTGTCCGATGAGCGCTGACCTTCCTTCCTCCCCACCTCACCCCCCCTCTCTCTCTCTCTCTCTCTCTCTCTCTCTCTCTCTCTCTTGTATGCCCCCCTTATCCTGGGACCCCTCCTCTCCACTCATCCCCATTCCTGCCTCTATTCAGTCCTCACTAACATCCCTGTGCTCCCCTCCCCATCTACCACCCCCCCCCCCCATCGATTCATTCTGCACTGATCTCCCTATCCACCTCGCATTGATTCTCCTGCCAACCCCCCCCCCCCCCATCCATCCTACACTGGTCCCCCAATTCATCCTGTACTGATCCCACCATTCATCCTGTACCGAACCCCCTCATTTATCCTGTACTGAACCCCTCGTTCATCCTGTACTGATCCCCTCATTTATCCTGTACTGATCCTCTCATTCATCCTGTACTGAGCACCCCCCGAACTATCCTGTACTGATTCCCTCATTCATCTTTTACTGTTCCCCCCCATTCATCCTTACTGATGCCCCCCGTCAATCCCATACTGATCCACCCCATTCAACCCCACTGACATGTCCCGCGCTCTCCCCTCACAATTTTACCTATTCCAACCAACATGCACTAATTCTCCTGCCTCAATCCATCCTTCCCGCACCTTGCCTTCTCATCTATCCACCCCGCACTGATTCACAGCACCCCCCCCCCCCCCCGACCCTTTTGTGCTGGAAATGTCTTCAGAGCGAAAATTGACTATGTTTGATAACGGGATGCAATCAAATGTGTTCTAAATCCCATTGTTATTATTAGTTTTAATCCATAAGGATGGATTAATTAAATTATGAACACATGAAACATTAAAACTGCAGAGTTCAATTGTCACTGCTACCGTTGACACGTTATTACAGAATTCATTCTAACGGCAAATCAATGCTCTTAATATGGAGTATCAGTACTGTAGTTATTTAATGAGCAACATTCACAACTATACGTTGGATTTATCCAGGGTTTACATCTACAGTCGGTCATATACATCACAAATTTGGTCAGGAGATATTTCAGTTGACATTTTAACGTTAATCCTGAAGTGGGAATGATGGAAACAGCTTTTATCATTAATTTTTTTTAAATCTGGTGCGTACAAACTGAGTATCTTCATTGCTGTTCACAACACATACATTAATCTGAATGTCAGGTAATGTGGCGTTTTTACATCTTTAAACATATTATCAAAAGATCATTTGCTGCAGTTGTGTCCTTCGGCCATCTCTTGTCAGTTAGTGTAATGTTTAACCTGTCAGATGGGTATAGTCAGTTTTAACAGCTATTATCATAAAATACCTTTAGACATTTCCTTGCAACCTGTATATTTTGTTGTGGACAAATTATGTGGGAAGCGAGAGTGTTTCTGTACCAATAGCAATAACGACCCATGCTATGGCCATGTCATGGTAATTTTCGGTCCTTCACAGAAAAAATGCTTGCATCAATCTGTAGTGTGCATGGTTAAGCATATGTTACCATGGTCCTGGATTTATTGACACAGGTTGATCATACGCTGAATAATCCAACCACATTTTTGTTGGGAAATGGAAAGAAATAATAGAAATTGCATTAATTGCAATGTGTAAAAAGAGTTGAGATACTGTATTGTAACTTTGTTGCATGTCATTGTGGTATATATCATGTCTAGATTGGTGAATATGTTTAGTTTGTGACATTATTTGAAGAAGAAATATGTGAATGCTTCATTGAACATAATTCCGACTGGTAACTACGCACTTCGTTCGAGCACATTATTGCGCGCGTCATGCAAGCCGTCTTAAATTGACCACCTAAACTGTCATTTGGCAACCTAAAAAGCTGCCTAAGTTGCCCGGCTGGCAACAGGGAAATAAAGTTAAGTGAGAGCCCTGCGCACTACGCTTTTTTCGGCAAGTGGAGTATCTTGCTCCAGTCTATAATCCTTGGTCTCGAGCATGGCCGCTTGCTCCATGATGTTAGGCCACTGGAATTTGGAAGGATCAGAGGGGATCTTATTGAAACTATTAAGGGATGGGACAGGCTAGGTACATGTTCCCGATGTTGGGGGAGTCCAGAACCAGGGGCCACAGTTTAAGAATAAGGGGTCGCCATTTAGGACTATGATGAGGAAACACTTTTTCACCTGGAGAGTTGTGAATCTGTGGAATTCTCTGCCTTAGAAAGGCAGTGGAGGCCAATTCACTGGATGTTTGCAAGAGAGAGTTAGATTTAGCTCTTAGGGCTTATAGCGGCAGATTTTTATATCGTTCAGAGATTACTCCCTCTAGCCTCTAAAATAGACTACATGATTAAGGAGATTGTCATAATAGGCATGTGAGCTCTCCATGAGACCTTCAGAGCTTCTGCACAGATAAATCTTCATAACACAGTCTTTTGATTAACGGATTCCTTATTGTTGAATAAAAACAATAAGGTGTACATCTGACCTTCTTCCGACTCATCAAATGTCAGCATTTCGCTTTAAACGTTAGGAAACTCCTCGTGTCTCCATTACACTTCCCATGGTCGAAGGGTGTGCCTTCCTCATGTAAGTCCAAAACTAAACTAAAAACTAAGCTTCTGCGCAAGAAACTTAACTCCAATCACATGCTAGAATATGCCATAAATCCCACCCACATAATAGGGGGGGTTGCACATAAGGTTACCAGGTCATAGGGCTTGATGCACGGTGCCGCTCAATCCATCTGGAGGACATTGCAGCTTCCGGTATATGCTGTTAATACACGAAACGCGTACTTTCCTACCTGTTAAAAACCGGCAAAATGGTGAATCTTTGCGCTGTAAAACATTGTGGGAGTCGGGGTAACCGTGAGAGACATCTATCCTACTTCAGAATTCCAAAAGTGAAGCGAAATAAAGGTAAAGCGAAGCGAGAGCTGAAGGGACAACAACAGCTAAAGTGCTTGGCGAACATTGGCCGTGCAGATATCGAAATTGAAAATATTGGGAATGATCGCGTTTGCTCGCTGCATTTCACCAACATTAAGGCATTATTTGTGTTTTTTCTTGATTGGTATCTAAAAAGTTTTCGAAGTGATAAATCTGGCTGTAAAATTTTATAATCGCCCATGGTTCTGAAGTGGGTTTTTTACATACAAAAAGAAAACACATCTGAAGCTAAATTTATCATTAAAAAAATCTCCAGACTTACGAGTGGTGTGTGGAAGAGTAAGTTTTCTATCATTATGCTATTGAGATGTATATTTTGGCAAATAATTAAATGTCCAGACAGCTTAAACACCCACTCCCTTTCAATAGGATATTGTCAATTTGCTGAGGTTGGTAATGCCCAATTAACAGCTAACAATTATGCCATTCCTTAGTTTGCTGAGTAAAATGTAATTCAAAACCCACGTATGGTTTGCGATTTTTTAAATTAAAGGCAAATTTAAATGACACCCAAAATTAGCCAAATGACCACTACAGGGCTAACGGGATCAAGGGATATGGGGAGAAAGCAGGAACGGGGTAAGGATTGGGGATGATCAGCCATGATCATATTGAATGGCGGTGCTGTCTCGAAGGGCCAAATGGCCTACTCCTGCACATGTTGTATATGTTTCTATGAAGAACCTTTTCACTCCACATCACAACCTGTATCTCAGATTCTCAGTCTGAGGAAGGGTCTCAACCTCGAAACGTCGCCCATTCATTCCTTCTCTCCAGAGATGCTGCCTGTCCCGCTGAGTTACTGCAGCATTTTATAGTCTGGCCCCACCTTGAGCTTTTATCTCAGGTTTGCAGCCTCTGCAGCTTCTGTCATTGTTTCCCCTCAACCTCCACCACGTGGTGTAGGAGCAGCGGGGGCGGGGCCGTGGCCGTGGCGATGGGCGGGCCGGGAGCCTCCGATTGGCGGAAGGTGCTGTCTGTCCAAGGGGCGGGGCTACATCTCGACCTATAGGACCCGGCGATCAGCGACGGTGGGCGGGAACGTGGCTCTGATCACGTGAGGCGGGGTCGCCGCGGCCGACGGGAGGAGCAGCGGGAGCTCAGGTGGGAACAGTCGCCGCCGCCGCCGGGTCCTTTCCCCACCCCCTCCTCCCTTCCCCAGGGCGATCCTGCGGCGGCGGTGACCCGAGGCGTGCGGCCGGGCGGGGAGAGAGAGAGATATGTCTATGAGTGAGGCAGGGAAGGAGGTCTGGGCGCCCTCTGGTCCTCCGATTGCAGCGCCCCCTGGCGACGGGAGGCCGCGATGCAGAGTATCTGGTCCTCCGAATCTAGCTCCCCTGGTGGCGGGAGGCTGCGGTGCGGAGTATCTGGTCCTCCGAATGTAGCTCCCCCTGGTGGCGGGAGGCTGCGGTGCGGAGTATCTGGTCCTCTGGCTGCAGCGCCCCCTGGCTGCGGGAGTCCGGGGTGCAGCGTCTCAGTTTCCCCGGCTATTGCGCCCCCTGGCGGCGGGAGGCCGCGGTGCAGAGTCTTCGTTTCCCCGCCTTTTGTTTCTCTCTCTGCAGCGACCCCTGTCAATTGAAGGGCTCGATGAATCGTCTCTGGTCTTCGGACTCTAGCGCACCCTGGCGGCTAGAGGCCGCGGTGCAGCTTCTCTGGTCCTCTGGCTGCAGCGCCCCCTGGCTGTTGGGAGTTGAAGGGAGAGAGAGTTCAGGAAAAGTTAATAAAAACACCAGAATTAACAATAGACAATAGGTGCAGGAGTAGGCCGGTCGGCCTTTCGAGCCAGCACCGCCATTCAATGTGATCTCAGAGAGTGGTGGCTGTGTGGAATGAGCTTCCAGCAGAAGTGGTGGAGGCAGGATCGATTTTAACATTTAAAAGTAAAGTGGATAGGTATATGGACGGGAAGGGAATGGAGGAGTATGGTCTGAGTGCAGGTAGATGGGACTAGGGGTGAAGCACTTGCCACAGTTGCTGCAGGTGAAGGGCCGTTCACCGCTGTGCACCCGTCGTTGATACAGCAGCCCCGACAACCAGGCAAAGCTCTTGCTGCAGGTGGAGCAGCCATTGGGCTTCTCGCCTGTGTGCACCCGCCGGTGGGTCTCCAGCAGGCTCGGGTGCTGCCACTCTTTGCCACACAAACAAACAAACAATTTGACTTGCCATGCAGCACACAGATAAAGATAAGATGCAACATTAAAGAATTTAACAATAAACATAAAAAATATCCCCCCAAAATGGTGCCCACTGTGAGGGGTGGCACAAAGTCCAGTCCCCATCCCCCACGTCCACCCATAGTCGGGCCTATTGAGGTGTTCCAGGCCCTTCTCGCCAGGTGATGGTGCTCTGGCGACGGGAGAATCCTCTCAGCGGCTTGGCTCCGCGGAATGGCGGCTTCCTTACTGGAGACCGCGGCGTCCGAAGCTGACAAGGCCGCGCTGGATGGAGCCCCTCCACTGGTGATCCAGGCTCCCGATGTTAAAGTCAGCGCCGCAGCTGGCCGCTCCACAGTCCCACAGTCGCACTCATAACGCTTCTTGTTGTGCTCCGCCATGTTGTCCTCCACCGAAGCTCAGCCACTCGAAGTTCAGCCCGCTCACCGTGCAGTTGGGGGGGGGGGGGGTGCTCACCGGCACCCTGGCCGCCCTCAATAGCCACTCACGTTCCCGTCCTGCAGGAGGGTAACACAGAGGGTCAACAAGATGGCAAACAGGACATTACTAACGTGTGAAAGGGGGGTGAGCGGGGTGGGGGTGCTGCACAGTGGCCTCCCGCTGCCAGGGGGCGCTACAGTAGGAGGACCAGAGACGCTGCACCGTGGCCTCCCACTGCCAGGGGGCGCTACAGTAGGAGGACCAGAGACACTGCATCGTGGCCTCCCACTGCCAGGGGGCGCTACAGTCGGTGGACCAGAGACGCTGCAGCACGGCCTCCCGCCGCCAGGGGGCGCTGCACTGGGAGGACTAGAGGGTGCCCAGGCCAGACATTCACCCCCACCTCTCCACGCCTCCGGTCGCCGGCCACAGGATTGCCTTCGGGAAGGGAGGAGGGAAAGGACGCAGGGCCGAGCGGCAGTAGCTGTTCCCACCTGAGCTGGCGCTCGTCCCACCGGCCTCCCTCACGTGACCGACAACCATGTCCTGCCCCACCCACTGATGGGCAGCGCCAATGGCCAATGGGAGCAGCTCCTGCCTTTCCTGGGTTGATGTCACAGACCAGGTACCACCCCCAACTTGTGTCCGACCAATCAGAGCCGCTCCCACCGCTGATGACAGCGTCCTATTGGTTGATTCGTAGCCCCTTCCCTCGGGCAGACAGCGCTCTACGCCAATCGGAGCTGCACTTTGCCACGGCATGGTCGGCTCTACACCATGGGGGGGGGGGGGGGCGTGCAAACTGCACATGGTCAGCGTCGGTGGTCGTTCTTCCCGGAGACAGGCCCTTTCGCCCTTCTCGTCCGTGCTACCCCGGGCTTCCTGCACCACAATCTTGCACTGCTCTGTACTGGATATTGCATTTGTTGCGTTTGTCATCACCCTATGTACACTGTTTGCTCTGGCGGCTGCGTGTGAAGGGGCAATTTCCCCCCTGACCCCCCACTTCATCCCCTCCTCCCCCCACCCCACCCCCCCTGAACCCTTCACCCACTTCCCACTCCCACTAATTCGATCGTGTATCAGACGATGTAGCTCACTGTTGGCTTCTGTTGTCGTCCAACATGTTGACAGAATTGTCGCCCGATGCATCACAGAGTGCATCGTGTCGTCGCTTCCAGGGATCGCCACGAGGAGGCTGCTGTCATGATCCCCAAACACTAGTAATGTTCACATGTTAGTAATGTACTGTTTGCCAGCTTGTTGACCCTCTGTGTTCCCCTCCTGCATGGTTTAGGAGCTGTTGCTGTGGACGGAGCGACAGGGACATGAGCGGCCATTGAGGGCGGCCTGGCAGCCGGTGATTCCCCCCCCCCCCCATCTGCTCTGTGTGCAGGCTGAGCTTCGATGGAGGACCACGTGACGAGGCACAACAAGGAGAAGCGTTATGAGTGCGACGTGTGTGGCAAGGCCTGGCAGCATCCGAGCCAGCTGGAGAACCACTGGCGGGTTCACACGGGAGAACGCCCCTTCACCTGCTCCGACTGCGGCAAAGGCTTCAAGTGGTCCACGGAACTGAAGGTGCACAGGCGCCTGCACACCGGGGAGCGGCCCTACACCTGCAGCGACTGTGGCAAGGGCTTCACCCTCTCCAGCAACATGCTGAGGCACCAACGCACCCACACTGACGAGCGCCCCTTCACCTGTGCCCAGTGCGGCAAGGGCTTCACCTGCTCCAACCACCTCCTGAGGCACCAGCGCACCCACACTGGCGAGCGCCCCTTCATCTGCGGCCAGTGCGGCAACGGCTTCACCCGCTCCTGCCACCTGCTGTTGCACCAGCGCACCCACACTGGGGAGCGGCCCTACATCTGCGCCCAGTGCGGCAAGGGCTTCACCCTCTCCACCAACCTGCTGAGGCACCAGCGCATCCACACCGGCAAGCACCCCTTCATCTGCACCCAATGCGGCAAGGGCTTCACCCTCTACAGCAACCTGCTGAGGCATCAGCGCATCCACACCGGCATGCGCCCCTTCATCTGCGCCCAGTGCGGCAAGGGCTTCACCCGCTCCACCTACCTGCTGACTCACCAGCGCATGCAGGCCAGTTGCCAGCCCTACAACTGCCCGTACTGCGGGGAGGCGTTCGACAGCTTGCGGGAGTTGCAGCAGCACCGGAAGGATCACGCCAGCGAGCGCCTGCTCCCATTGCGGCAAGCGTTTCAAGAGCACACGGAGGCTGCGGGAGAACTAGCGGATACACACCGGAGAGAGACCCCTAGTGTGTGCTGAGTGTGGCAAGGCTGTGGCAGCACCGGCGTACCCACAGCGGTGAGAGTCCCTTCCCCTGCTCGTCCTGTGATGAGGGCTTCACCCACCTTGACCACCTGCTGGAGCACCGGCGAGTCCACACCGGCCAACGCCCCTTCACCAGCCCGCCCTGTGGCAAGGCCTTTGCCCGCTCCTCCAGCCTGCTGGCACATTGCGACATGGATAGATAGGCGCTGTTTAGGTAGACACAAAATGTTGGATGGAATAGGTAACGTTTCGGGTCGAGAACCTCTTCAGTCTCGACTCCCATTCCTTCTCTCCACAGTTGCAAGTTGGGCTGAAGGGCCTGTTTCTGTGCTGGGTGACTGTGACTCATTCAGTTCCATTCATTTTCCGTTTCAGACCTCTCTAGTTGCTGAGAGGATGGTTCAGTTGCCTGATAACAGCAGGGAAGAAACTCCACACTGCACTTCTGCATGTCTGTCTCTCCCGCTCACCCTCCCTCTCTCTCCCTCTCCCTCCGTCTCTCTCCCCATCTCTCTCTCTCTCTCCCTCTCCCTCTCCCTCTCCC
>OY740782.1:153179290-153194073 GCA_963514005.1 Raja brachyura | reverse complement strand
GGGGGAGAGTGAGAGGGGGGGGAGTGAGAGGGGGGGAGAGTGAGAGGGGGAGAGTGAGAGGGGGAGAGTGAGAGGGGGAGAGTGGGGGGGAGAGTGAGAGGGGGAGAGTTGGTGAGAGGGGGAAGAGTGTGAGGGGGAGAGTGAGAGGGGGAGAGTGAGAGGGGGAGAGTGAGAGGGGGGAGAGTGAGAGGGGGAGAGTGAGAGGGGGAGAGTGAGAGGGGGAGAGTTGGTGAGAGGGGGAGAGTGAGAGGGGGGAGAGTGAGAGGGGGAGAGTGAGAGGGGGAGAGTGAGAGGGGGGAGAGTGAGAGGGGGAGAGTGAGAGGGGGAGAGTGAGAGGGGGGAGAGTGAGAGGGGGAGAGTTGGTGAGAGGGGGAGAGTGAGAGGGGGGAGAGTGAGAGGGGGGAGAGTTGGTGAGAGGGGGAGAGTGAGAGGGGGAGAGTGAGAGGGGGGAGAGTTGGTGAGAGGGTGGGAGAGTGAGAGAGGGGGGGAGAGTGAGAGGGGGAGAGTGAGAGGGGGGAGAGTGAGAGGGGGAGAGTGGGAGGGGGAGAGTTGGTGAGAGGGGGAGAGTGAGAGGGGGAGAGTGGGAGGGGGAGAGTTGGTGAGAGGGGGAGAGTGAGAGGGGGAGAGTGGGAGGGGGAGAGTGAGAGGGGGGAGAGTGAGAGGGGGAGAGTGAGAGGGGGAGAGTGAGAGGGGGAGAGTGGGAGGGGGAGAGTTGGTGAGAGGGGGAGAGTGAGAGGGGGAGAGTGGGAGGGGGAGAGTTGGTGAGAGGGGGAGAGTGAGAGGGGGGAGAGTTGGTGAGAGGGGGAGAGTGAGAGGGGGGGAGAGTGAGAGGGGGAGAGTGAGAGGGGGAGAGTGAGAAGGGGGAGAGTGAGAGGGGGAGAGTGAGAGGGGGAGAGTGAGAGGGGGGAGAGTTGGTGAGAGGGGGAGAGTTGGTGAGAGTGAGAGGGGGGAGAGTGAGAGGGGGGAGAGTGAGAGGGGGGAGAGTGAGAGGGGGGAGAGTGGGAGGGGGAGAGTGAGAGGGGGAGAGTGGGAGGGGGAGAGTGAGAGGGGGAGAGTGAGAGGGGGAGGGGGTGTGAGTGAGGGGTGAGTGAGGGAGAGGAGAGTGAAAGAGGTTTGGATGAGAGTGAGTGAGGGAGTGAGAGGGTAAGGAGGGGAGAGAGGTGAGAGAGTGTGAATGGGGGGAGGGGTGAGAGGGGGGGAGTGAGAGGGGGGGAGTGAGAGGGGGAGGGGGTTCAACTGAGATTGAAAGAGGAACGGGTGAGAGTGAGAATGTGAGAATGAGAATGTGAGGGGGGTTTGAGAGTAAGAGAGGGGTGTGAGAGAGTGGGGAGTGAGAGCGTGAGGGGAGAGAATGAGTGTGGGGGGGAGGGAAGGGGCTCAATATAAAACCTCACTCCAACCCTGCATAAATAACACTCCCCGCCCCAGACCCTGAATGAATTATCCATGCTACCCTGAAACATGAATGGATTATGCTCTACGCCCCCCTGTGTGGATTATCATCCTCCCCGGCCCCTGTATAAATTATTCTCCCCGCCCGGTACCTGAATGATCACATCCTCCCAGGACACAGAATTAATTGTCCTCTGCGCCCCTGACCCTGAATGGATTATCATCAACACCCCAGACCCTGATTAAAATGTCGCCTGAGCCCAGGTCCCTGAATAAATTATTCTCCCTGCTGCAGGATAAGTTATCCTCCCAGTCCAGGAATAAATTATTTTCCCAGCCCCATCATTGGACACTCCTTCTCCACCGGGCCCCGGTCCCTGAATAAATTATTCTCCAACCCCGCCCCTGGATAGATTATCCTCCCTGCCCCCCAGGTCCCTGAATAAATTATTCTGTCCCTGCCCCTGCCCCTGGATACGCCATCTCCACTGGGCCCCAGTCCCTGGATGAATTTTTCTCTCCGTCCCAGCCCCTGGATACGTTATTTCTCTGCCTGCCGCTGCCCCTGCCCCTGGATATGCCATCCTTCATGGGGCCCTTGTGGCCAGTGTTGGGTCACGTGTGGCCGTTGGCGTTGGGGCTGGGGTCGTTGGCGTTGGGGCTGGGGTCGTTGGCGGTGGGGCTGGGACCGTTGACGTTGGCACTAGTGACGTTGGCGGTTGGGCTGTGGACATTGACGCTGGGGCCATTGGCGGTGGGACTGTGGCCGTTGACATTGGCACTAGGGACGTTGACATTGGCACTAGGGCCGTTGGCGGGGGGGCTGCGGCCGTTGGCGGTGGGGCTGGAGGTGTCCCGGTGGGGCGGGTGGGAGGCCAGGCCAGAGTAGCTCTTGAGCTCGGTGTGGGAGAGCAGGGAGCGGGCGGAGCGCCGCGAGGGCAGCAGGGGCCGGCGCGGGTGGACGTCAGCGTCCTGCAGCGTGACGGGCAGCTCCCGCCCGCCGCTCTCGGGCAGCAACAAGATGCAGATGATGCAGATCACCGTGCAGCACGCAAAGACCACGTGGTGCAGGAAGTAGCCCTTCTGGTTGTGTAGCTCCATGATGGGGGCTGTCAGCTGTCCAAAGCCAGCACTGGCCAGCACCAGACCCAGCCCACCGGCTCTGTGGAGCAAACACAGCAACGTCAACATGGAGACCACCAGCCCTGTAGACCCAACACACCAACAACATGGGGACCACCAGCCCCTGTAGACCCAACACACCAACAACATGGAGACCACCAGCCCCTGTAGACCCAACACACCAACAACATGGGGACCACCAGCCCCTGTAGACCCAACACACCAACAACATGGGGACCACCAGCCCCGAAAACCCAAAACACCAACAACATGGGGACCACCAGCCCCTGTAGACCCAACACACCAACAACATGGAGACCACCAGCCCCTGTAGACCCAACACACCAACAACATGGGGACCACCAGCCCCTGTAGACCCAACACACCAACAACATGGAGACCACCAGCCCCTGTAGACCCAACACACCAACAACATGGAGACCACCAGCCCTGTAGACCCAACACACCAACAACATGGGGACCACCAGCCCCTGTAGACCCAACACACCAACAACATGGGGACCACAAGCCCTGTAGACCCAACACACCAACATGGAGAACACCAGCCCTGTAGACCCAAAACACCAACAACATGGGGACATAGAAACATAGAAAATAGGTGCAGGAGTAGGCCATTCGGCCCTTCGAGCCTGCACCGCCATTCAATGTGATCATGGCTGATCATCCAACTCAGTATCCCGTACCTGCCTTCTCTCCATACCCCCTGATCCCTTTAGCCACAAGTGCCACATCTAACGCCCTCTTAAATATAGCCAATGAACTGGCCTCAACTACCTTCTGTGGCAGAGAATTCCAGAGACTCACCACTCTCTGTGTAAAGAATGTTTTCCTCATTTCGGTGCTAAAGGAATTCCCCCTTATCCTTAGACTGTGACCCCTTGTTCTGGACTCCCCCAACATCGGGAACAATCTTCCAGCATCTAGCCTGTCCAACCCCTTAAGAATTTTGTAAGTTTCTATAAGATCCCCCCTCAATCTTCTAAATTCCATCGAGTACAAACCGAGTCTATCCAATCTTTCCTCATATGAAAGTCCTGACATCCCAGGAATCAGTCTGGTTTCTGGGATGTGGGACGGGACCACCAGAAACAACGTCAACATGGAGTATTGTGTGCAGTTTTGGTCCCCTAATTCGAGGAAGGACATTCTTGCCATTGAGGTAGCGCAGCGTAGGTTTACAAGGTTAATTCCCAGGATGGCGGGACTGTCATATGCTGAGAGAATGGAGCGGCTAGGCTTGTATACTCTGGAGTTCAGAAGGATGAGAGGAGATCTTATTGAAACCTATAAGATTATTAAGGGATTGGACACGCTAGAGGCAGGAAACATGTTCCCGATGTTGGGGGAGTCCTGGACCAGGGGCCACAGTTTAAGAATAAGGGGTAAGCCATTTTGAACGGCGACGAGGAAACACTTTTTCTCACAGAGAGTGGCGAGTCTGTGAAATTCTCTGCCTCAGAGGGCGGTGGAGGCCGGTTCTCTGGATACTTTCAAGAGAGAGTTCTTAAAGATAGCGGAGTCAGGGGATATGGGGAGAAGGCAGGAACGGGGTACTGATTGTGGATGATCAGCCATGATCACATTGAATGGCGGTGCTGGCTGGAAGGGCCGAATGGCCTCCTCCTGCACCTATTGTCTATTGTCTGTGGAACTGATGCGCTACAACGCTGAGAACTATATTCTGCACTCTGTATCTTTCCCCTTTGCTCTACCTATTGGACTTGAGTTGGGCTTGGCTGTATTTACGTGTGGTGGTAGCGGATTTGTTAGGCCAGCACGCAACACAAAGTTTTTCACTCTACCTCGCCACGATAATAAACCAGAGGTCTATTATGCCCATGAAAGCCTCTGCTTCCTTACAGGCTTGAGGAGAGTTGGTGTGCCAACAAATATTCTCCTGAACTCTTCTCTGCTTGCACCGAGCAGCTGAATGTAGGTATGTTACAAAACTCACCTTGAGCAGCGCTGCAGTTCTGCCGCTCCCCGTGTGCGTGACTTTGGCGCCTTTCAGAGGGGGGCGGGCTTAAAGTGCCGTTTTTCTGCAGACTGGGAAAATCGATCCATGTCGGGCGATTTCGTTGCGGAAGAAAAATCGCTCCGACATTTCATTCATGAAGGTATTTTTAAATTACGCTAGATTATTTATTAACTAGAGTAATTTAAAAATCACCTTCAAAAGCCGTGAGCGCCGACAACCGGAAGGATTTTGCGTAGGGGAGAAAAAAAGGTACACAGTTTATTTTTATATTAAAAGTTGGTTTTTATGGAGGCTTTAATCATATTTTCATGTTGCAAAATGGGGTCCAAAAAAAATGTATGAACCAACAGTATTTTTCCTCCCGACTTCACCGCAAACCGCAACGTTCCAATCCACCGCATTCCACTAAAACCCACTCGCTAGTTGATTTAAATGGCCATTAATTTACAGGCATTAAACACTAAATTCCTTCCATTTGGCCCAGAAATTCATGAAAATGAGATTTTAAAATTATGTTATATTGTGGATTATTGTGTGAATGTTATTTGGACACTTAGGCAATTTAAAAAAAGTTTATATTTTCTTAAGAAATGGATAGATGTTTAGATCTACTCATTGAATTTTGTAATTAGCTACAATTAGATAACTAACTAATTATATGCTTTAATTTCAGGTCATCCAAGTAAGATTGTTTCATGGGTTACACAAAAAGCTGGAGAAACTCAGCAGGTGCAGCAGCATCTAAGGAGTGAAGGAGATAGGCGACGTTTCGGGTCGAGACCCTTGTTTCATATTTGTTTCAGAATGTTTCAATCTATAATAACTGCAAATTTCATTGAGTTCACTTAATTTTTAAGAAAGTTATGGGCTTTTAACTGTTCTAGATCACAGCTTTTGAGTTAAGTCAATTGAAAGGCAATGGGGAACAAGATGCTAATTTCCGAGTATGAAAATGGTCATAACTTTCTTAATACTGAAGATATGAAAGTGAATTAGGTGTCAAATTAAACTTATTTTTATGCTTTATCTGATGGGATAAATTGCAGACTTGATTTTTAAAAGCTCAAAATTTTGTAACATTGCTACTGAATGATAAGTGTATTTGGGCTGAGCTTGTTGCAATAACAAAACACTCCCTGGAATGAGTTTCATTTCTGCTGGGAGCAGACGAACAGAGACCTGTGCAGACTCATCTCACCTCACCGCACACACACACACACACACACACAGAGCACGTCATCCTCTCTCTACACCACCCTGGTACCACGCAGAGATAGGAACCAACAGCAGACAGAGCCAATTCCGGTCGGCACGGTGGCGCAGCGGTAGAGTTGCTGCCTCACAGACCCAGGGTTCCATCCCGACTACGGGTGCTGTCCGCGCGGAGTTTGCACGTTTTCCCCGTGACCTGCGTGGGTTTTCTCCGGGTGCTCCGGCTCCCCCCCCCACCACACTCCAAAGACATGCGTGTGTGTAGGTTAATTGGCTCTGGTAAAAAAAATTGTAAATTGTCCCACGTGTGTATGGGATCGTGCTCGTGTACGGGGTGATCGCTGGTCGGCGCGGACAAGGGGGGCCGAAGGGCCTCTTTCAAGTATAAAGACTATAAAGTTCAAAGATTTGGGAATTGATTCTTCCCCTCTGTCATCAGGCTTCTGAACGGTCCTTCCATAAGCGAGGGTGCTGTCCCATTCACATCTACCCCATTGCAGACATTGGACTTTGTCTCTGGAACTGATGCGCTACGACGCTGAGAGCGATATTCTGCAGAAACCAGGAACTACAGATACTGGTTTATCAAGGAGTGACACAGAATGCTGGAGTGACTTAGCGGGACAGGCAGCATCTGTGGAGAACATGGATAGGTGACGTTTCACAGAGTGCTGGAGTAACTCAGCGGGTCGGGCAGCATCTGTGGAGAACATGGATAGGTGACGTTTCACAGAGTGCTGGAGTAACTCAGCGGGTCAGGCAGCATCTGTGGAGAACATGGACAGGTGACGTTTCACAGAGTGCTGGAGTAACTCAGCGGGTCAGGCAGCATCTGTGGAGAACATGGATAGGTGACGTTTTGAGTTGGGAAGAAGATTTATGTATCATATCATCTGATCTGACTGGATAGCATGCAAAGCTTTTCACTGCACTATTTAGACAATAGGTGCAGGAGTAGGCCATTTGGCCCTTCGAGCCAGCTCCGCCATTCAATGTGATCATGGCTGATCATCCCCAATCAGTACCTCGTTCCTGCCTTCCCCCCATATCCCCTTTCTCCGCTGTCTTTAAGAGCCCTATCTAGCTCTCATTTGAAAGCATCCAGAGAACCGGCCTCCATCGCCCTCTGAGGCAGAGAATTCCACAGACTCACAACCCTCTGTGAGAAAAAGTGTTTCCTCATCTCCGTTCTAAATGGCTTACCCATTATTCTTAAACTGTGTGGCCCCTGGTTCTGGACTCCCCCAACATCGGGAACACGTTTCCTGCCTCTAGCGTGTCCAAACCCTTAACGATCGTCTGAAGAAGGGTCTCGACCCGAAACGTCGCCTATCTCCTTCGCTCCTTAGATGCTGCTGCACCCGCTGAGTTTCTCCAGCTTTCTGTGTAACCCTTAACAATCTTATACGTTTCAAGCTGAGTTTATTGTTCCCACGTGTACCGAGGTACGGTGAAGAGGTTTTTGTTGCCGCCATCTCACGCACACATCACCGATCTACCTCGGGTCATGTGACAACAATAGACCTGAATGTAAACAATGTGCAGTGGGGGCCAGACACAGGTAAATAGAAACAGACTAATTGAGTAATGAGTCAGGATTAACTAATGATCTCATAGTTGGGTCCTCTAGGGTAGAGGGATCATAACGTGAGGAATTACCACACTCAATCTCAGAGAGAAACAGCAAGCAAGTGGTCTTTAACTGGTTGGGAGTCAATTATGAGCAAGGTAATACGTGTCTTTTCGGTTCAGAGCTATATTTTCAGACTAGTTTGAGTCCAGTTTGTGGTCACGTGTACCGAGGTACAGTGAAAAGCTTTTGTTGCGTGCTAACCGGTCAGCAGAAAGACAACACATGATTACAATCGAGCCGTCCACAGTGTACAGATACAGGATAAGGGAATAACGTTTAGTGCAAGGTAAAGCCAGCAAAGTCCGATCAAGGATAGACCGAGGGGTCATCAAAGAGGTGGGTAGTAGTTTAGCACTGCTCTCTGGTTGTGGTTGGAAGGACTGGGTGCATACAGGTCATGTGGGAGTCTGAAGAAGGCATAAAACGTCACCTATCCACGTTCTCCACAGATGCTACTTAACCCGCTGAGTTACTCCAGCACTCTGTGAAACGTCACCTATCCATGTTCTCCACAGATGCTGCCTGACCCGCTGAGTTACTCCAGCACTCTGAAACGTCACCTATCCATGTTCTACACAGATGCTGCCTGACCCACTGAGTTACTCCAGCACTCTGTGAAACGTCACCTATCCATGTTCTCCACAGATGCTGCCTGACCCGCTGAGTTACTCCAGCACTCTGTGAAACGTCACCTATCCATGTTCTCCACAGATGCTGCCTGACCCGCTGAGTTACTCCAGCACTCTGTGCCTCCTTAATAAACCAGTATATTTTCTTGGTAAACTAGCTTCTACAGTTCCTTGTTTCTACTTAGACACTGCGGTGCTCCCTTTAAATAACTGCAAGGGTGATTTCTGAAGATTCATAGGTTCTAGGAGCAGAATTAGGCCATTCGGCCCAATCAAGTCATTCTTACTAATTAAGACACTATCAATCTCCATTGACTTGGCCTCCACAGCCCTCCATGGCAATAAATGCCACAGATTCACCACCCTCTGACTGAAGAAATGAGCATCAAGAGTCATAGAGTGATACAGCGTGGAAAGAGGCCCTTCAGCCCAACTTACCCATACTGACCAACATGTCCCACCTGCCTGCGTTTGGCCCATATCCCTCCAAATCTGTCCTATCCATGTACCTGTCTAACTGTTTCTTAGAAACATAGAAACATAGAAATTAGGTGCAGGAGTAGGCCATTCGGCCCTTCGAGCCTGCACCGCCATTCAATATGATCATGGCTGATCATCAAACTCAGTATCCCGTACCTGCCTTCTCTCCATACTCTCTGATCCCCTTAGCCACAAGGGCCACATCTAACTCCCTCTTAAATATAGCCAATGAACTGGCCTCAACTACCCTCTGTGGAAGAGTTCCAGAGACCCACCACTCTCTGTGTGAAAAAAGTCCTTCTCATCTCGGTCCTAAAGGATTTCCCCCTTATCCTTAAGCTGTGACCCCTTGTCCTGGACCTCCCCAACATCGGGAACAATCTTCCTGCATCTAGCCTGTCCAACCCCTTAAGAATTTTGTAAGTTTCTATAAGAGCCCCTCTCAATCTCCTAAATTCTAGAGAGTATAAACCGAGTCTATGCAGTCTTTGTTCATAAGACAGTCCTGACATCCCAGGAATCAGTCTGGTGAACCTTCTCTGCACTCCCTCTATGGCAATAATGTCCTTCCTCAGATTTGGAGACCAGAACTGTATGCAATACTCCAGGTGTAGTCTCACCAAGACCCTATACAACTGAAGTAGAACCTCCCTGCTCCTATACTCAAATCCTTTTGCTATGAAAGCTAACATACCATTCGCTTTCTTCACTGCCTGCTGCACCTGCATGCCTACTTTCAATGACTGGTGTACCATGACACCCAGGACGCGCTGCATCTCCCCTTTTCCTAATCGGCCACCATTTAGATAATAGTCTGCTTTCCTATTTTTGCCACCAAAGTGGATAACCTCACATTTATCCACATTATATATTATTCTTAAACAATGGGGCAGTCCCAGCCTCATCTACCTCCTCTGGCAGCTTGTTCCATACACCCACCACCCTTTGTGTGAAAAAGTTACCCCTCACATTCCTATTAAATCTTTCCCCCTTCACCTTGAACCTATGTCCTCTGGTCCTCGATTCCCCTACTCTGGGCAAGAGACTCTGTGCATCTAGCCGATCTATTCCTCTCATGAATTTTGTACACCTCGATAAGATCACCCCTCATCTACCTGCGCTTTCAAGGAATAGAGACCCAGCCGACTCAACCTCTCCCTGTAGCTCACACCCCCTAGCCCTGGCAACATCCTCGTAAACATTCCCTGAACCCTTCAAGCTTGACAACATCTTGGAGGGCATCTACCACACACGGTGCCTCAGGAAGGCCGTCAGCATCCACAAAGGCTCCTCACACCCTTGCAATAGTCTGTTCGAACTCCTACCTTCCGGCCGACGTTACAAGGCCTTCTACGCCCGCACCTCCAGACTCAGGCACAGCTTCATCCCCAGAGCTATAGCGGCTCTGAACCGGCCCTGCTGAGTACCCCCCCCCCCCCCCCCCCACGGACTGTATTCACGCACATCGACACGACACAGACATATTTGCACGTTAGACAGTTTTACTGTTCTTTTTTAAAAATATAAATCATATTTCTCGGGATATCTAAATTTTATAAGTTGTTTAAGGATGGAAGCTGCAAACCAAATCTCGTTGCACCTCTGTGCAATGGCAATAAAAGATATTATCATTATTATCTTTCCCGTAACATGGTGCCCAGAGCTGAACACCACAATGCTCTAAACGCGGTCTCACCAACGTCTCGCACGAGGGCAACGTGACCTCCCAACTTCTATACTCAATTTATTTGCAAGGGCCAGCTTGCGGAGCCACTTTCAGGGCAAACCTCAAAGCAAGGCAAACGTCACAGGGAAGATTTACAAGTGTAATAGATCGAGGTGTACACTGCAAACGGCTCGATTGTAATCATGTATTGTCTTTCCGCTGACTGGTTAGCACGCAACAGAAGCTCTTCACTGTACCTCGGTACACGTGACAACAAACTAAACTAACTGGCTAACCTCACCCCTCATCCGTCTGCACTCCAAGGAATAGAGTCCCAGCCTGCTCATCCTCTCCCTATAGCTCAGGCCCTCAGGTCCTGGCAACATCCTGGTGAATCTTAGACAATAGACAATAGGTGCAGGAGTAGGCCATTCGGCCCTTTGAGCCAGCACCGCCATTCAATGTGATCATGGCTGGTCATCCCCAATCAGTATCCCGTTCCTGCCTTCTCCCCATATCCCCCTGACTCCGCTATTTTTAGTCCCCTCTCCTAAAAGCATCCAGAGAACCGGCCTCCACCGTCCTCCGAGTCAGAGAATTCCACAGACTCACCTCTCTCTGTGAGAAAAAGTGTCTCCTAGTGGGTGTGGGTTAGAGTTAATGTGTGGGGATCGCTGGTCGGCACAAGTGTTTCCTCGTCTCCGTTCTAAATGGCTTACCCCTTATTCTTAAACTGTGGCCCCTGGTTCTGGACTCTTCTCTGCTCCCTTTGCAGCTTGACAACATCTTTCCCCTAACATGGTGTCACAGAGTGATACAGTGTGGAAACAGGCCCATCGGCCCAACTCGCCCACACTGGCCAACAATGTCCCAGCTACACTAGTCCCACTTGCCTGCATTTGGTCCATATCCCTCCAAACCTGTCCTATCCATGTATCTGTCTAACTGTTTCTTAAACAATGGGACAGTCCCAGCCTCAACTACCTCCTCTGGCAGCTTGTTCCATGCACCCACCACCCTTTGTGTGAAAAAGTTACCCCTCAGATTCCTATTAAATCTTTCCCCCTTCACTTTGAACCTCTGGTCCTTGATTCCCCTACTCTGGGCAAGAGACTGTGTGCATCTACCCGATCTATTCCTCTCATGATTTTCTACACCTCTATAAGATCACCCCTCATCCTCCTGCTCTCCAAGGAATAGAGACCCAGCCCACACAACCTCTCCCTCTAGTCCTGGCAACATCCTCGTAAACCTTCTCTGCGCCCTTTCCAGCTTATAGACAATAGGTAGCAATGTTACAAAATTTTGAGATTTTAAAAATCAAGTCTGCAATTTATCCCATCAGATAAAGCATAAAAAGAAGTTTAATTTGACACCTAATTTACTTTCATATCTTCAGTATTAAGAAAGTTATGGCCATTTTCATGCTCGGAAATGAGTATCTTGCTTCCCATTGCCTTTCAATTGACTTAACTCAAAAGCTGTGATCTGGAAAAATTAAAAGCCCATAACTTTATTAAAAATTAAGAGAACTCAATGAAATTTTCAGTCATTATAGATTGAAGCATTCTGAAACAAATATTAAACAATCTTACTTGGATTACCTGAAATTAAAGTATATAATTAGTTAGTTATCTAATTGTAGCTAATTACAAAATTCAATGAGTAGATCTAAACATCTATCAATTTCTTAAGAAAAGATAAACTTTTTTTTAATTGCCTAAGTGTCCAAATAACATTCACACAATAATCCACAATATAACATAATTTTTAAATCTCATTTTCATGAATTTCTGGGCCAAATGGAAGGAATTTAGTGTTTAAAGCCTGTAAATAAATGGCCATTTAAATCAACTAGCGAGTGGGTTTTAGTGGAATGCGGTGGATTGGAACGTTGCGGTTAGTGGTGAAGTCGGGGGGGGGTAAATACTGGGGGTTCATACATTTTTTGGGGACCCCATTTCGCAACATTAAAATAGTATTTATGCCTCCCAAAAAACCAACTTTTAATAAAAAAATAAACTATTTACCTTTTTTTCTCCCCTACGGAAAATGCTTCCGGTGGTCTGCGGTCACGGCTTTTGAAGGTGATTTTTAAATTACTCTAGTTAACAAATAACTTAGAGTAATTTAAAAATACCTTAATGGATGAAATGTCGGAGCGATTTTTCTTCCGCAATTAAATCGCCCGACATTCATCGATTATCCTGGTCTGGTGAAAATCGGCACTTTAAGCCCGCCCCCCTCTGAAAGGCGCTAAAGTCGCGCACACGGGGAGCGGCAGAACTGCAGCGCCGCTAAAGGTAAGTTTTGTAACATACCTACAATAGGCAATAGGTGCAGGAGGAGGCCATTCGGCCCTTCCAGCCAGCACCGCCATTCAATGTGATCATGGCTGATCATCCCCAATCAGTACCCCGTTCCTGCCTTCTCCCCATATCCCCTGACTCCGCTATTTTTAAGAGCCCTATCTAGCTCTCTCTTGAAAGCATCCAGAGAACCGGCCTCCACCGCCCTCTGAGGCAGAGAATTCCACAGACTCACCACTCTCTGTGAGAAAAAGTGTTTCCTCATCTCCGTTCTAAATGGCTGACCCCTTATTCTGAAACTGTGGCCCCTGGTTCTGGATTCCCCCAACATTGGGAACATGTTTCCTGCCTCTAGCGTGTCCAAACCCTGAGGGTCTCGACCCGAAACGTCGCCTATCTCCTTCGCTCCTTAGATGCTGCTGCACCCGCTGAGTTTCTCCAGCTTTTTGTGTAACCCTTAACAATCTTATATGTTTCAATGAGATCCCCTCTCATCCTTCTAAACTCCAGAGTGTACAAGCCCAGCCTCTCCATAGGACAGTCCCGCCATCCCGGGAATTAACCTTGTAACCTTTCCAGCTAACATGGCGCCCAGAACGGAACGCAATGCTCTGGACGCGACCTCACCAACGTTTTGACTCTTGTCCCGTCTTCCCTGCAGTCTTACCTCATGACGGTGGGCGTGAGTTCAGCGCAGATGAAGATGCTCAGGTTGCCCATGGAATGCGAGGAGAACAGGCCCACCAGGGAGAAGGCGATAGAAAACGGCTCTTTCAGAGTGGTGAGGTCTGGAGGAGAGAGGACCAGCATGGCGTTGGAGAACACTGGCACTCATTCACTCTTTCATTCAGAAGCCCACGGGTTCCCAACCTTTTTTCGTCCCGTTTACCCCAGGCAACTTTAATAGCACGTGAGAATGTCATCTCACTGATTTACGGATAACTGATGATGAACAGGTACCAGTATACCAGAACCAAACACAGTCAGTCAGTGAGAAAATATATCTACCAATCCAGAATCAACACATTTACCCCCTAGGTAGGCAAAATTGACCCCAGGTGGGGAACCCTTGATCTTGGAGCAGAATTAGGCCATTCGGCCCATCAAGTCTACTCCACCATTCAATCATAGCTGATCTATCTCTCCCTCCTAACCCCATTCTCCTGCCTTCTCCCCACAACCCCTGACACCCGTACTAATTGTGAGGGATAAAGTGATTAAACCCCACTATTGTAAGGGTTCAGGAGAGGATTCTAACTTGTAAAGAGGATTCTAGCCGATAGAGGCCAGGGAGAGGATTCTGACACAGCTGTGGATGAAGTTACCAGAACTGTCCTTGAGTAAGGATTGATGGCATTGTATAGCGGTAGAAGGGTAGTGATGAATGCAACCCTTATCAGTAGAGACTAGTGATGGATGCGACCCTTGTCAGTAGAGACTAGCTTTTAATTCAGATACAAGAAAACTGAGACAGGTCAGTTGGAGGTGAGCAAACTAGGCCAGGTCAATTGCAACTGGGCATGCTTAATGAAATAAATGAATATTACTTACACACCCCTGGTTGAGAAACTGCTCATTACCATGCACATGTATGAACATGATATGTATGATGAGGGTGGTACTGGGGGGACCTACCTATAGACTGTGCACCTCAGTGCTCTGATTGGGAAGAGCCAGAAGGGAGGTTAAGCCAGCAGAATTGTGTGTATAAAGGGACTTTACTTTACTGACTTCGGTGTGTCTCAACTTGGAGAGGCACCCGATTCTGCAGACTCGCAAATAAAGCATTTCTTGTTTCCATGATTTAGTCTCTGAGTAGTGATTGTGAGCACAAACTATATCTCACACTAATCAAGAATCTATCTATCTCTGCCTTAAAAATATCTACTGACTTGGCCTCCACAGCCGTCTGTGGCAAAGAATTCCACAGATTCTCCACCTTCTAACTAAAGAAATTCCTCCTCATCTCCTTCCTAAAGGAACACCCTTTAATTATGAGGTTGTGACCTCTGGTCCTACACTATCCCACTAGTGGAAATATCCTCTCCACAGACAATTCCACAGACTCTGAGGCAGAGAATTCCACAGCCCTATTACCAGAGCCCTGTAACAACTGCAAAAAAACATGTCATGTGTCCCAGATAGAACAATGACATTCTCCTGATGTGGTCTCACAGAAACATAGAAAATTAGGTGCAGGAGTAGGCCATTCGGCCCTTCGAGCCTGCACCGCCATTCAATATGATCATGGCTGATCATCCAACTCAGTATCCCGTACCTGCCTTCTCTCCATACCCCGATCCCTTTAGCCACAAGGGCCACATCTAACGCCCCCTTAAAT